>JAOTAY010000191.1:44510320-44528232 GCA_025629805.1 Erythroxylum baracoense
AAGTTACTGATCCTCCCTTCTTATCTTGAAGATCTAGGAACATAGACCTTCTTCCCGTCATGTGTCGCGAGCATCCATTGTCCAAATACCATTGGTGTTGGCTGCTTTTTCCAAGGAAGGATATCTGCAATAGATATTATGTTCTTTTTAGGTACCCAAATTTTCTTAGGTCCTTTAGGGTATTTGAAAATTGATTTGATGAACTAGAATATTGATTTAGAATTTTTGGTGAAATAGGGGACATTTTTTATAATTATGAGTATTTTTGAACTAGAAAAAATGCCAAGTGGCAAGACCAGTGATAAATGGTAATAGAATTTAGTGTTAAATGGAAGTAGAAATTATTGAAGCATTAGGATTTAATGACAAGTGTCATTGAAAATTGGGAGACAATTGGATTCGAAATTTTAGACAAATGGACTAGTTTTTAAAAAGCTGGTGAAACGGAACAATAAGAAGGTGACAAGTGGCTGTCACAAGTGTCATTACCACTCACTACTCATCCCATATGATTCTTACATATGAAAGACTAACATTTTTATTATCTTTCATTCTTATTTTACGACATGTGCTTCTTTTCTTCATCTTCTTCATCTCTTTTTCTTCATTATCACGACACTCTCATCTCCAAACATCAACGTTGAACTTTGCTTTCTTCCATTTCTAGCTACTTTAAAGTCCTTGCTATCTTTACTTCTTAGTAAAACCCATCTATTCTACCGTGGTGAGATGATGATCGTGTGACATGTGGAAGAAGAAGTTTGGACTTTTATCAAGTAAGTTATACCTTGATCTTCATGGGTAGTTGAAAATGAATCAAATATGATGAATGGTTTGAAATTTGTTGATCATGATCATGATCGTGGATATATATATATATATATATATATCTGTATGTGTGTGTGCGTGTACATATGTGTGTGTGAGTGCGTGTGCGTGTGTGTGTGTGTGTGTGTGGGTGTGGGTGTGGGTGTGTGTGTGTGTGTGGGTGTGTGTGCAAATAAATAAAGAGATTTATGTTCTAATTTTAGTATGATAATATTGACCATGATTTTCTTAATAAAAAGCATTTATGATGAAAGATTAAAGGAAGAATGATAATGAAAAAAGAAGTTGAAATAAGATGAAGCGTGGGTGAAAAGTAAGTAGGGTTATGCCTTGCTTTTGTGTTATAATGAGTGATAAAGTATGAGTTGTGCTAGAGGTGATTTTGAGATGATTAATAATGAAAGTGGTGGTTGAATGAGTGTTGAAAGTTGAATAAAATGAAGAGATGTCATTATATTATATTATTGTGTGATAATGAAGGTAGGAAATTGATGAATGAATATATATATATATATATATATATCTGTGTGTGTGTGTGTGTGTGCGTGCGTGTGTGTGTGTGTGTGTGTGTGTGTGTGTTATGTTCTTATTTTGAGAATATGAAAATCATGAGTATATGCTAAATTGTAGGTGAATTAGGTTACAAATTAAAGGTAAAATGAAAGAGGAGATTTATGTTAAGAAAGGTGTTATTAATGCTCTTGGAATGGGAAGGAGTAAGGATTTAGTAAACTAGAATATGAAGATGATATGTCCTGTTTTATATATGACTGATGAACCTCAAGTTACAAATAGCTTTATGCTTGAAATCGAGATAGAAATTGCGAGAGAATAAAAAGGGGAATGAAGTAGAAATGATTGACTTTGCATGGTTGTCTTGAATATAGCAAGGACAAAGTTAGAAATTCATGCATGATGGGATTTCAAAAATAAATGTGGTTAAGTGAATGATGATGAATTAAAAGAGTAGAGTTTCGTGGATTTATTGCAACTAATATGGTAGTTGAATTAGCATGTAATGAAGTTGCATAAATGGATGTGAATATCGAAAATTTTGGTTTGAAATCGATGTTAGTACATTTATGTTTAATTCATGAAAATAGAGGAAGAAAATATAAGGCACGATCATGGCCCTCACCCCACGATCGTGACCTAGAAAATTAAAGGTTCTATCACAATTGTGGGCACAATTGTGGCCCTCAGCCCACAATCGTGGCTAGTTGTTATGGTTTCTGTCACGATCGTGGACTAACATATGGAGTAAAAAGTGATCTTTTGTGTAATGTTTGAAACAACAAAGGGTTAAGTACTTCCTTTGATGCATTTAGGCTTGAATTAAACTTGAAATGAACCTAGTATGATGAGGGATTTATTGATTAAATATGTGATCTATTTATGGTGAAAATCAAGGTTATAACTTAAGTAAAGATGAATGAGAAATTAAGTATCATGAGATTATATAATGCTAGGAGAGAAATGATGAAGGATTGAATTGGGATATTAGAATAACCAAGCTCTTTGAGCTATGAACCTAAGTATAATCTTGATATAAACAAATGATATTGCTTAAATGATCAAGAGATGTGATTAAAGGAAACATACCCGGAATAGTCAAATTGAGCATGTATTATACATTAGGCATATACATATGTATATAAATCAATGTTTATGAGATTGTGCAAATAGTAATGTGTGTAAAATGTGTGTATTGCATGAAGTTAATACACAGGATTGAACGTCAGCGTCCAGACGTTTTTGGATCATGGAAGCAAATGCTAATTTGAAGCATACTGTAAGTCAACCTAGATGGTTTTACTTTAATTGATTGTTTTATTTAAATTTCTATATTACATTATTACTGATGTGAACGTGATTCTGTTAATTCCAAACATTAATAGTTTGAGGAGTTTGATGAACGTGAACTTATTAGAAGTGCTTTATTGAATGTGAATGAGCAAGGACATCAATCTGATGAAAAATGTGAATGTGAATGTGAAAATTGAACACAAGTGATTGAGTGAATATATGTGAATGTGATGCATTCCACTACATGAATGCATGATCACATAAAGGCAGTTGTGATTGGACTAGCCACCAAAAAAGAGTTTAAATCTCAGAAAGTGATTAAAAGCCAAAGACTCACTGTGTATAATTAACCTGATATCCCTAACAAATACGAGACAGTTATTAATAAGCCTGATATCTACAATAGATACAAGATAGTTTCAAACACTCGGTTACAACAATGTAACAATTGAAAGTGAGTCTCATAAGCATTATACATATATTTGATATCTATGTTTTAAATGATCGCAATGAACGATTTGAATTAATCGGAATGTGAAATATGAAATAAATGAACAAAGTGACATTTAATTCAATATGTTGATTAGTGAAGTGATGTGAATGATGTGATTACATGAATTGTTTATGAATTATTGTGTTATATGATATGAACCATCGAGGATGGTCTGCTCACTGAGTTCATAAAACTCAACAAAATTGTAACGCTATCTTTCAAACTCAAACAAGATATCCAGGTAGACAAATTAGATTCTAGCTACTGCAATCAAATAAGAGGTAGAGGTCGGGATTAGTTTGCATCTGTATATATCTACAGTCTTTTTGTATTTTGAAATTGCATTCTATAAAAATTGTATAGTGTTTATGCAAATTGTAAACTATAATGACTTTATGACTGAAAGTATTTTGTAATTGTAATAGGCCCAAATAATTACTGGAATTTATGATTATGTGTTTATTGTTTGTGACATCTATGATTGAAATTGTTATGAATAAAATAGGCCATTAATTATTACTGGTTTTCAAAATATGCGTGTGATGTTTGAAAAATATTGCAATGAGTATGTTTAATCGACTGTCCTAGCATGCCACCCTCGTAGAGTACATTCTCGAATACCGATAGTATGTTTGAGAATATGCCCTATGAGAGTTGGGTGCTACAATATGCAATAGTCCATAGTGATTTTCGAAAGTACCAATAGGTTAGTTAAATTTGTTCAGATATTTAATCAACTAATCTAGGATCCCATACCTTTAGGTTACACCTTCTGAGCTTATGAGTAGGTGGCCTAAGTTAGTTGATTCATAGTACCTAATGCATCTTTGCTATTGAACTTAGAGAGCCTCTTTTAAGTTATAGTGGAGATTGGGGGTATTTCTAGAGCTTATTTGTTTTGCCTAATTCAGAGGAATTAAGGGGTTTGAGAGCTTAATCAAGTCCATAGGCTAACACCATGATGAGAGTACCTTTTATTTAGGTTCAAGGATCAATGAACATCCCAGAATCCTAAAGATATCTCCAGCCCACTTCCTTACCATTGTTATTAGACTTTTCTAGATTTTCTTTGTGCTTGTCTTTTTGGTTACGTTCATTACATATTAGTTATCTCGCCTTCATCATTTTAGGGTGTTTTGTTTTCTTTTATTATGACATTTGAAATAGCATTTGCATCCTAACTCTCTGTGGTTTGACCCTAGCTTACCATTTGCTGCATAGTTTGGTAGTTAGGAATTTATTATTTGGTAGTTAGTGACAAGTTATCAATCGCCTACTTCCTTTATAAGGAAAAACATAACATGTACTAGTCTTTTTATACTTTATTAATGTTCAAAAAATAATAAATAGGAACAATTTAGAGATAATACATAAATGTAATATAAATTCCATAATTATAATCTAATCATAATTTCATTTTCAATTTATATTTATCCTATAGACTTTATCATATATATCTGAATATGTATAAGATAAAGAATGTCTTTAAATTATTTTGTCACTAAACTACTACTAACTAATTGGCTGTAGGGCATACACCAATAATTTCCCAGTTATACTAAGCTAATCGTTTAAGCATCTTGTACCATATATCCATATGGTAATCATGTTACTGTTAGAGTAGTGGTTTAGTGAGAGAAATCTATAAGATTCTCTATAGTGAGCACTTAATCAAATCTTAAAACTGTCATCTCAGTTATCATCATAATTAAGAGAAACTGCCTAAATACATATTTGGAGCTTTGATAAGACCTTAGTCTCTTTTACATGCATAAAGGCTTTAATTTTCTACAGTAAATTACTATACTGAACAATACAAAGATCTATATCAAGTTTAGTAAAGAATTTATATATCTAAATAATCGTTCCCATTAAATGAAAAATATATTTTAGCTTAACTAATAGCCATTGATACATTGGGAGATTTCTAATCTCTAAATAATATTGTTCTAATTAAAATATACCTTAATCAAGATTCACTTCTAAAGTTAATATCCATTTAACTTTGAACTCAAATATCAACTCTTAAATTCTAAATAACTTTAGTACACTATCTATGTAGTTAGTTAGACTATAATAAGCAAACAACTTCTAAATCCATCTCTACAGATTTACTTCCCATAATCAAGTTATTACCTTTTCATATCTAATAGGAGTCATAATTAGACAATTATATTTTCAACAATTAAAAATATAAATTGTTGTTCTCTATTAGCAATATGTCTTTACATACTCCTACTAAAGAGGACAATTATACTCCACTAATCTTCTTATAGAGATGATAAATTTACAATCATTTCCAAAACAAACTCTTTGAATTCATCATGAAAGTGAATCTTTGAATGTCTCCTTGCCTTTTAGCTATACATCTAATGTATCAATAAAGATACTAGTTTTAATTGGATGTATTATCATGAGATTTAAAATTTTCAAATTTTATCTTACTACCTCTACATATCATGAGAGCCATTCTCCTATAAGTATACACTAAAACAAAAAATTTGTTCAGTAGGTCTGTAAGATTATATCTAACCTTTTGGATATCTCATAACATTTTATTATCCAATTTAGTTTTAAACTTAGTGGATAATATATTCTTTAATTAAGCATCACATCCCTAAATCATTAACTTTGACTCTTTCAAAGTCTTATCATTCCATATCTAATATGCAATCTTATTAATTAATCTAATTGGAACTTTTAAAGGTAAGTTATTGGACTTGGTATAACTATAAAAGACATAATGTTATATCATCCATTATCTCGTATTGTGTTTTCTTCCCTACTCAAATCCATACTCTTATAGAACTTAATTATGGAGATATTCATTAGAGAATCTCTTTCCCTACATATAACTAAAAAAAGTCTTATCTTACCATATTGATCTCCTCGAAGTGCTTCATTATTCTTAATGCTTAATTTCAACTTAGATTTAAACAATTTGAACTTTTCAAAATTTTTAAATTAATATTTCATTTAATACATATTACTATATCACACTAAGTTATTTTTAATCTAATGAAATACAAGTATCATCCTTTTATGAATTGATATCACATCTAACACATCACAAGTATAAAATCTAATAATTCACCATCATCATCCTTTCACTAAAGGTTAGTGTGATTGTCTTTCAATAAGTTTCACAAGTTCCATACGATTTACAATCAAAAGGATACATATATCCTAGTATGAAACTTTATGATTTTTATTATATTGATTTAACTAATATAGCATAAATGGATAGTCTTGATTATCCAACTTTTTATTTTTCCACTTATATTAGGTGTAAATCTCCTTTGTTTCAATAGATACAAACTATTTTTATAAGATTAAATCAACTACTTTTACTTATCAATATATTTTTTATCAAGAATTGAATATTATAATAATGATTAATCTAAATTCAATATCATATACTTATAAGCATGAACTAGAAATACATATGATCTTTATCATATCATGTATAGACAAGAAAAGTTACATAATCATTTTCTTCTTATGAAAACTATAATAATACTATAGCAAAGCCTTTAATTGATGTTTATGTTTATACTTTCAGTAAGTTAAATTGAGTGGAACAATTCCAACAAGGTATTATACCTTTCAGCTTTACTCTATACAACCTCTTGCATCTTGCTATTATGTTGACATAAATCTTACATATTTTCACTAAATTTTATGAGATATTAGTTAACTCAAATGTTCATATTTTTTTTTCATCTATATGATATAGAAAAATCTCTAAAACTTTGTTACCAAATCCTTAACAGAGATTAATAACAAAATTACATAATAGACATACAACTTTTTTTATCTAACTTTGAGAACTCTTCTCAAACATAACCTATGTCCAAGAAATTTGGTTCACTAACTTGGTATTAACTATACTAAACAAGGCAAATTCCACTCAAAACAAAATAGAAATGTATGAAAGTGAGTAATTGATTATATGCCATGATAACTAAATAAGATTAAGAATTTAATCATATATTTTGTTACTCCCACTATTTTATTCAAAATAATAGTTGTCGTTACTATTAGGAAAGATTACTCTAATCCCTCTAATGGGCTAGGATCCCATTCAAATTTTGTTGATCTTGAGTTTACTCATCAATCAAATTAAACTTAACTTAGGTAGATAACAATTTTTTCAATCACATCTCACTTCACTCCTAGATCTGTTAAGTGACAACTCTTACTAAAACATATCTTATATATTAATCCTACCTTTGCCTCTAAATTCATGTGATCATGAGTTTGCTCATCTAAATCACAAATAGTTAAGTAAGACCCATGTTTATAAGACTAAAACATATTCAAGTTAAAGCGATCTTGAGTTTCTCAACAAGCTTAACAATAAGCAGAACTTTAGTTCTTTCTTATAACAATAGAAGGAGACAATCATGTTCTCAACATATACTTGATGTTTTAATTAGGAATTTAATTTTGTTCATGTCATCAAATACAAAATAATGTGTAATAATATCACATATATATAACATGCAATTTAACATGCATTCAATATATATATATATATATATATATATATATATATCAAACATATATAAAGTATGCAAATTATGCATTTATAATCAAATTATATGCATAAAATATCAAGCTTCGTTTGATTCTAGTTATTGATCTTAATATTCTAAAATAATATTTCTAACGCTTTGGATAATTGAAGTAAATTAAACCCATTGATTTTGAAATAAATTAAATTGCTATTGGAAATAGAAAATTAATTTTATATTGAAAATAATTTTTAAATCCAATTAAAAATTATTTTCAATTATCTTGAATCCTTAAACAAGTTTAATTGAAAACAATTTTCAATAAGTTATGCTTCTTACTTATTATAATTTAGAAACAATCACATTCTAATCCAATTAGAAAACAATTTCTATTCTCATTAGAAATAACTTTTCGTTAGTTAGAAAACTATTTTCTAATATTAAAGGAAATCACTTCCAAAATTATTAGTTAAGAAAGTTCTTTATATTATTTATTTAGAGATTAACTTCTTAATTAATTAGAAAATCTTTCTTTAATAAGATGGAAAACTATTTTGAAAATATTGAAGAAAGCTCTTTTCTTAATTAATAAATGAAAGCTTTTTAAAAATTAAAATAAATAAATATAATTAAGAAACATGTTTAATTTTAAAGAGTTTAATTAATTAATTTCAATCTAATTGAAAATAATTAATTCTAATTATGGAAACTAGTTTTCTAAAATTTAAGTAGGAATCAACATAATTATTAATCTTAATCACATCAAGAAAAATAATTAAAATAATATTAAAATTAAGATGTCATCTTAATTAATATAATCTCATTATATTAATTATCTAACATAATCTAATTTTGAAAGTTAATCTCTTAAAAAGCTTTGCTTGATTCCAATTATTAATTTGATAAATAATTTAATTTAATAATTCAACTATTTGAAACATTAGACTTAATTAGAAATTTTTTATATTTATTAGGAATTTAAATTAATTTGATTTAAAATTAAGGCTTAAAATGCAAATCAAATAAAAATGAGAATTGTTAGATAAATTCCAATTATCAATATATGAAAAAGTCATCATGTATTATAAACCCAGAATTGCTCTGGTAGAAAATTTGTCAAATAGTTATGGTATGGTTTTGTGGTATTGATGGGTTTATTACTGTCGATGGTGTGAGTTACAAGCAGTTGTTGGCAGTTGGAAAGTCATTATTAGAGCAACTTCAAGCGGAACATCTTGTTTAGTAGTTGGGGCGGGAAGGGCATCTGGGATTTGGAGGTTACGATGGCAACTTCATGCAGCAATGATGTGGTTTCTTGTGGTCAGCAGCATGCAGTGCAAATAAGCTTGAGGAGAGGCCATTATTATTAGTCCAATAGCAGGAAACACAGGCGAGGAGTGGGTGACATCAGAATCTCCTCCAACGACAACAACAACAACTTGTTTTTTAGGATTTCTTCATTATAAAATTTAAGGTTCCCTAATTAGAAGTTGAGGTTTATTTGGATGTGTGGGTAGTCTTATTCTAGGTGTGAATAGGCATTGTTTGGTTTTAAGGATAAGCTTATTTTAAGACTATCCAAACACTTGAGGATGCGCTTAGGTCCTGTGTCATGGACTTTAGGGGAAGTTGGGACATGCACCTATCATTAATAGAGTTCACGTACAATAATAGTTATTAGGCTAACACTGGCATGACCCCTTATGAGGCACTTCATAGAAGAAAATGTAGAACTCCAAGATGTTAGGATGAGATTTGTAAAAGGAAACTAATAGTCCCGAAGTTGTACAAGTGACAACAGATAAAATTCAAGTTATTCAGGATAGATTAAAGATAACTTAGGATAGGCAGAAAAGTTATGTAGATAATCACTGTAGGGATCTTGAATTTGAAATTGGAAATAGATTATTTCTAAAGTTTTCCCTTGGAAAGGTGTACTTAGGTTTGGGTAACACAGTAAGATAAGTCCATGTTGCATGGGACTTTATGAGATCACAGAAAGAATTAGATCAGTGATGCATTGATTGAAGCTACCAGATGAGCTCGCGAGGATTCACAACATCTTCTATGTATCTATGCTTCGCAAGTACCTAGCGGACCATTCAAACATAATCACAGAAGAACTAGTGAACTTAAAGGAAGATGTGACTTTTGAGGATGAACCAATACAAATCCTTAACCATAGAGAACAAGTTCTGCTTAATAAGATCATTCCTTTGTTTAAGATACTATGGAGAAATCACGAGGTGGAGGAAGCTAGATAGGAGCCTGAGCAATAGATGCGTACATTGCATACCCACCAGTTTTAGACAGGTATTCTTAGTTAAATTTCGAGGAAGAAATTTTTATAAGGTGGGTTGATTGTAAAACCCAAACTTTTCCTTTCGTTTGAATATAAATTTATAATTTCAGTGAATAGTATTTCTAGATAAATAGTGAATTTGGGCGAATAGTATTTCTGCTTAAATAGTGATTTTTGGGGACCCAACCCTGAAAAATAAAAAATATTCAAAGTAGGTATTAGAGTCTAATGATATTGAAAAAGATCAAAAATAAGTCCAATCGGATGGATTTCAGGAATTCTGCAAGTTTGGGATTAAAATGTCGCATTTGGAAAATAATAGGTATTAATGATTTTAAACCCATATGAATTTTTTTAAAGCATCATAAGTATTGATCCTAATTAGAATATTTCATAATCAATTTGATGATAAGACGATTGTGAAATATTTTCATAATTTAATTTGGTTAGTTGGTGATTAAATTCGTCAAAGAGCAATTTGGTCTTTTTTTATAAAATGGAATTAGTGGATTAATGAATCATACTTAATGAACAAGTAGAGGATTTCTTAAGGGTTAAGAATCATTAATTACATGATGATGAGTCATTAGAGATGACCAATGAGAAAATGACATGTGTAATGCATTAAATGAGTATAAAAAGCAAATTTAGTCATGAATTGTTTGAATTTGGTGTGTTAATCGTGAGAGTGAAAAAGAAAAGGAAAAGAAAAGAAACTAAGGTGGGATTTCGGCCAAGGAGAAGGTGAAGAAGAGGGCAACTAGTTTTAATGGATTTTGACTATGATTTGAAGAAATTTTGATCAAGTCTAAGTGCTTATCAATTACCAAAGAGATTGAAAGAAAAAGTGGGAAGTTTTCTTAGCTTAAACTACTAATTTTATAGGTTTTCAAAAGGTATGGATTTATTTATATTAAATTGTGGTTTATAACTTGGCATGGAGATAATAAGCTTGGAACCATTTAAGGGTTGAAAGCAAGAAAGTAAACCAAGATATCAAGCTTGAAAGAATTGGTCAAGCTTAGGGTTTCGTAATTAAAAATTGGTTTGATTTCATTTTATGTGTTTTGACTTCAATTCATATATGTAGGAAGGTAATTAGTGTCTTAAAAATAAAAACGAAATTGATTGGTGGCTTAGATGATGAATTTGGACTATATGAAGTTTATGTAAGTTTGAGAATTTTTTTGGTCAAAATGGTTGGGGATGATATTATGTGTATTGAATAATGTTATATGTTTTAAAACATGTATTTTTGATATGATATGTTAAGAAAATGGAAGGATAATTGATGTGTATCAATTTGGCCAAGCTAGTAAATTGTTGGAAAAATTTGTAATTTTTAGTTTAACATGTTTGGATTATTCTTGGCATGGATCTTAGGTGAATTGTGTTGAAAAATTAGAAAGAAAATGACATGATAATATATATACGTGTGGTGAGGGCAATTCGACCTTAAGAGGAAATGTAATAGTTGGTGTGAGTTGTTGAAGTTTGATTATAGTTATGATGTAAAAAAGCTGAAATTTTAAGGCTGTTATTGTGAAAAATTAAATAGAAAAACTTAGCATTAATAGCATTACATATTCGGCCATATAGTGAATTAATTGGGTGAGATAGTGTTTTAAGGAAATTTATAAGTTAGGATGAGTAAAAGATGGTATTTAAGTAATTTTTGAAGATAGATTTTGAAAGGAGAACAATATATTAGCTTACGAAAGTTAAAGTAGAAATACGATCAGTGTATATGTTAAATTATTAAATACTAACCTCGAATTCGGATAAATCAAAAATATAGTTTTAATGCCTTATTTTTGGAAATAAATGCCTAAGTGAAATGCGATTTGTGTAGGTAAAGGAGAGGCACAAAATGCTCGAGTGTGCTTGGCGATAAATTTACAACACAGTGAGTGTATTTTAATTGTTTTATATGAATAAATTTTTGGCCTATGACATGCCTCAATGGTATTACAGATTTACCGGTCGGAGTACCATAAAATGTGCATGGCAGTGTCTTGGGGGTGTCAGTTGCTAACAGTGGATAATATTTTATCTGCCAGTAGACCAATGAGTTGCCCTCTATATGTATTGGCTATATATAGCGCTAGCCAAAATTGTTATGGGTAAGCAATGTAAAACTAGCTACGGAACTGCCAGTTTATAGTGGTTAACCTATTGCAAGTAATTGATGTAAAACTAGCTCCATAATTAGTGGTTAACTAGTCGTTGGGAAGCGATGTAGAACTAGCTTTGTGACTTGATACCTAAGGTACCGCGTGGTAAAGAAATTAGTGGTGGGTTATGTTGTGTAAGAAAATTTATAAAGATAATAATGTCACCATTATTTATTTTAAAAGTTATTTTAATTTGGTTTCAGGAAGCATATATGTTTTATATTATTATTGTATTATATGAAATGAAATGAACTTTTTTAAAGAGGTTTAAATTGTTAAATATGATTTGAATAGAAAATCTAACACTCACTGAGCTCGTTTATCTCAACTATATTTTTTATTTTCCTAAGGGCATGCTCAGGGGCTTCAGCAGTAAGGACTCTAACTCACGAGTAGTTAGCTTCGTCATGTGCTGCTGTGTAGGTATTTTTACCTTCTAAATACTTTTTGGGAACTATTACATATTTATAAATATGTTTTGAATATATTTTTGTGTAAAGAATGCATGTACAAAAATGTTTTTAAATTAAATGCATGAATATGTTTTAGCTTTTTAAAATTAATCGATTTAATTATTTGAGATTTCTTGTGAGCAAACTTGAAGTACAAAATTTGTAGTGGTGAATTTGGTGTGATTATAGAAGTGTTTTGAACATTTTCAAGGGCATTGGAAATTTTGGAAATATAAAAAATGTAGCCGTTATGCTGTCGAAATTTTTAATAAAATAATTTGAAAAAATCCACTATTTATATTTATTAATGTTGAGTTAAGGCTTTTCGTTAAAAGGGCAATAGGCTTAGCTCCACGGAACTTTCCAACTAGGTTAGATATAGATTGGAGGGCCATTATGGGGCACTAGGCAATCTGCCTAGTTGTTTCAAAAGAGGGGCATATCAGCTATTGGCTCATAAATTTTGATGACAACATGTAATATTTATGTGAACACCATGATAGCAAGATGTAAGAGGTTGCATATAGTAGAGTTGAAAGATGCAGTACCTTGATGAAATTTTTTCATTCAATTTAGCCTAACAAAAGCATAATTGTGGACTGCAATTAAAGGAATTTGCTATAGAATGATAATAGTTGTCATATCAAGAAAATAATTGCATGAATTTTCTTATCTATACATGGTATGATAGAGATCATATGTATTTCTAGTTTATGCTTATGAGTATTTGATACTAAATTTATATTTGAAATTATTATAATGTTTAGTGTATGAAAAGAAATAGATTATTGTGTAAAATATTTGATCTAGCTTTATATAAATAGTTTGCATATGTTGAATCAAAGGATATTTATTCTTAATATAAGTGGTAAGAAAAAATGTTCGATAGCTGAGACTATACTTTATGCCATGTTTTTCAAATTAATATAATGAGAATCATAAGGTTACATACAAGGATATTTGTATCCTTTTGATTATGAATTATATGAAACTTGTGAAACTTGTTAAGTTGAAGAAAAACCAAATCAATCTTTGATGAAAGGATGATGATGGTATTGATATGCTAAATTTATACATGGGACGTATTTGATGGATTAAAAATTTATAAAATGATGATACTTATATTTCTTTAAATTACTAATGAATTTATATGGTATAATTATATGTATTAAATGAAATAATGATTTATAGCTTTTGAAAAATTCAAATTGATTAAATCTAAATAGCAATTAAGCGTTAATAATGTTGAAACACTTCGATGAGATCATTGTGTTAAGTTTTAAATTTTTAGTTATCTATAGGGAATGAAATTCTCAGTTAAATACCTTTACAAAAACATTCCATAAGGGTATGGGCATATGTAAGGAGAAAAGTACAATATGAGATATTATAAATACAATAGTATTTCTTCTATAGCGATGCCTATTATAATGACTTATCTTCAATAGTTACAATTAAATCAATTAGCAAGATTTCATATTAGATATGAAACACTAAGCCTTTGAGAGAGTTAAAGTTAATGATTTAAGGATGTAAAGATTAGTTGAATCGTATATTATCTATTAAGTTTAGAACTAAATTACATAATAAAAGGTTATGAGATATCCAAATGGTTGGATATAATCTTATAGAACTATTGTAAAAATTATTTATTTCAAGGTATACTTATAGAAGAATAGTTCTCAAGATAAGTAGTATTTTAAATCTAATTATAGTACCTCCAATTGGAGCTGGTGCCTTTGTTGATACAATTGATGTATAGTTAAAAGGCTATAAGACATTGAAAGATTCACTTTCATGATAAATTCAAAAAGATTGTTTTGGATATGATTATGAATTATCATGTCTACAAGAAGGTTAGTGGGAGAATAGTTGTCCTCTTCAGAGGGATTATGTAGACATATATTGCTCACAGAGAAATAATAATTCTAATTTTCAATTGTTGAAAATATAATTGTCTAAGAACAACTCTTGTTGGTTATGAAAAGGTAACAACTTAACTATGGGAATTAGATCTATAAGGATAGATTGGAAGTTATTTACCTATTCTAATTCCAAGTAAATAGATAATGTTCTAAAAATGTTTAGTATTTGAGATGTATGATACTTGTGAAGTATCAAAAATAACCATCATTTTATGTATGAATTGATATTTGATTTCAAGGAGATAAGGATATTTACTTTAGAAGTAAATCTTAGTTAAGGCTTATTTTACTTAGAAAAATGTCATTTTAAGATTGAAAAGGTTCTAATATATTAACGGTTGCCAATTAAGCCATAATACTTTTTTCATTTGGTGGAAATGATTAATTAGATTAATAAGTTCTTTAATGAACTTGGTATAGTTCCCCACATTGTTTATGATAGCAATATACTGTGGAACATTAGAGATAATGCAATTGTAAAAGGAACTAATGTCTCATCAAAGATTTAAGGATGTATTCAGGAAATTTTTCTTAATTGTGATGATAATTAAGATGAAAGTTGTAATATTTAAGCAAGTACTCACTATAGAGAATCGTTTATAATTCTCTCGTTAAGCCAATTTCCCAGCAGTAGCATGATTGTCATATGGTGATATGGTATAAAATATTTAAACGATTGACTTAGTGCAAGTTAGAGATTGTCGGTTTATTCGCCACAACCAATCAATTATTTATAGTTTAGTGACAATAATTTAAAGACATTCTTTATCTTGTATATGTTTATACGTATATGATAAAGTCCATAAAGTAAATATACATTAAAAATGAAATTATGATGAGAGTATAATTATAAGATTCATATTGTATTTATGTATTATCTCTAAATTGTTCCTAGTCATTGTTGTATTAAGCCTGTACATTAATATAATGTAAAAAGACTAGCACACATAATTTTTTTCCTGATGAAGGAAGTAGTCAATCTCATATACTAAGTATGAAGATACTTAAACAACCATATGGGTTCTAGTTAGAGCACAGGTTCACTGAACTGTCCGTGTATGAGAAATCCATTTGGAGCATTACTTATATGTCTATGGAAATTCTCATTGTGATGATTGTATAAGTGTTTATTTGACTTTAAGTCTCCAAAGTTATCTTATATAGGGATCTCTAGGTTTTGATACTATTTATGTTCTATTCTAATCACAGGTAGTTCAGTTGGTAGTCATTAGATGTAGTATGAACTATATATAGATTTGTGTGAATAAGATAGGATTCATTACCCTAAAGCAATTAGGGAGAATGTTCTGTTGTTATTGAATGGTATCGATTTGAGAAATCTTTAGCCAAGGTGGAATGACATTTGTAAATAGTTTACAAATGTCATTAATTGAATTAATAACTAATGGTAGAGAACTAATACGATTGGACTCAAAATAGAGCAGGCATTAATTCCATGATCCTTTTTTAATCAAAACATTACTTGATTAAAGGATTGAATTATATGAAAAAATCTTGCATTGAAAGATTAGTTAAATCCACTTTGACATTCCTAAATATTTAGGTGGTCATGATATATTGCTAGACGCCAATCTTGATTTTATGCATATAAATTGTTTAATTATATGATTATCTAATCTTAAATATGATTTAGGGTAATATCTATTGCTAACATATTTGGGAGCCTATGAGTCTCAGATAAAGAACTAGTTGAAGAGAACAAAGATATTTTGATCAAGTTGGACTTGATTGTAAAGTTTGAAAAACTTTATGATTAAATATGAGATTTTTAATCAATAAGGATCAATATGAGATATTGGATCTTATTTGGAGATAATTGGTATTTAATTATAATTATTTGTAATTCTAATTAAAGTTTAATAAAAATTAAAATTTTATTTTATTATATTACTGAAATGTGCATCATTTATTACAAATAAGCTTAAGTTCTAATGGAGCTGGCACTTATTGCTTAACCCTCTATATAAGAGTTACAAAGTTCTTCCAACCTATTATGTGGATACTGTTAGAAGCTGAACACTTGTGCGGATACGGTTTTTGAGATGGATCAATCTCGAAAATGATTCCAAGGATATGACAAGAATGTGATCAAGCTTTGGAATAAGGTACGAATTAAGATTCATGTTTTATTATGATTTAAATATTAATCATTTTATAGAATTAAAGTGATCTTTATTTTTAAGAAATCAAAATATAAAAAGTTTCGTAATTATTCTACTGAGGTCGGGATTGGATCCTATCATGATTCCCAATATATTTGTCCTATGAACTTTATTATATACATCTGAATATATAAGGTAAAAAATTCCTTTAGCTTATTTTGTAACTAAAAACTACAACAAAAAGTGCTTTAGGAAACAAAAAAGTGTAGTTATAAATACAATTATCATTGTTTTTTATTAAGGCAATATAATTCATATCGTTACAAGAAGTGGCACTGCAATAAGTATGAGGCAACATAATTGTTTGATTATGCGCAGTAAAATAAAAAATGTTGCTTTAAGTTTTGACTAAGGCAAAACATTATTTTCAAGCTATAGCAATAAAGTTAAATAGCTATTGCAACACTTTTAGGTTTTTATAAGGAAACAAAGTGAATTTTTTAGTCAAAAATTTATAACAACAAAAGCAACAATTTATTCATTCTTTACTAATAATATTTAACGTATAGTCAAACTCTTGTCATTATGTAGGCAACATCCATATATGCACACTACAAGAAAAATTGGTTTTAGTGATGGAAAATACTAATTTTATGTCTGCAAACAAAATTGATGACGGAAATTACTGATGAAAAGAGTCATAAGAGAAACAACCATATGTAAAATTTATTGACCAATATTGTAAATTTGTGGCTAAATTTATCGACGGAATCATAATTTATGTAGGTGAATTTACTAACGAAATGAAAATGTCTGTCGCTAAAATTACTAAAAGAAATAAAAATTTTGTTGGACCCCGTTTCTAGAGCCCAACATTCGGAGTCATCATAAGATGTGAACGTGAGTATTACCTTGAGGGTTATTTCTATAAACCCGTAATTGGCCATATCCCACAAGAGTGGTGTGCCCATACCAGTCAATCACCAAAATCATAATTGACTTCTTCAACACAATTGTAGCTCCAAAACTCTAGTTTAATTTGAAGCAAGAACAATCTCAAATGGAACTCTATAGAAGAAGTTATGCTTAAAAAGCCAAAGTAGGTCCATCAGTCTTTTTCATATCAGAGACAAAAGCTACCAATTTCTTTTTGTGTGTAGGGATAGAAGAATGTGTTAGGAAACCATTGCTTTAAGAATCACTTCATTTGGTGGCCGGACGATAAAGTTATGGCCAAAAGATTTAAACAATGTTTATATCCTCAATCATATTGTACCTATCTTGGGAGAATT
>JAOTAY010000191.1:44548707-44576470 GCA_025629805.1 Erythroxylum baracoense
CATAAGGATTCAGAAAATACTGGATCTCCACCTACACAAGTAAATTGTTGATAAAACTCCAAAATGGAATTCTCTTTGGACTCCATTTTTTTCCCCTTATCATTCAGGAAAAACAAGAAATTCTTCAGTGAATATTTTGGTTGAAGATATGATTTCTTGGAACTGCGGTTTATTCGTTTTTAAATAGGTACGTAACTCAACGAGAAATTTTTGCAATTTAATTCTCCATTTTTTAAAAACTGTAGATTTGACTAGTACTCAACCAATATCCTAAATACCAGTCGATTTGAAAAGGTCAATAACAGAAGTCAATATGAAATTGATTGTTTCAATATTGTTTATAGAGATGACAATAGGATGTGCTGTGGTCTGTTGGGCCTGGATCCAAGCTCAAACCAAAGTCTTATTGGGCCTAAGGCTTTTAACTGACCTAGTTTTTTCTTAAATTTGATCTTAATTCCAAGCCCAATCAAAATGGGTTATGCCCATATTTTATTACCATCTTTAACTGTTTTTCGGTAACAACTGGAATGATACGTGTTAGATCAATGTTTATTATTAATGATTTTGATAATAACCACATAATATTTCAAAATTCAATTTGGATTTATTTTTTTTATAATTAACGATCTAATTCTCAAAAGAAAATAAAATCATAGAAGAAATGCTTCCTTTCTTGTATGAACGTACCTTGTTTATTTCACAATATCCGAAAGAATCTTGTTATCATTAGATTTATTTCCTTTTATTGTTAACGAGTTAATTCTCAAAAGGAAATAAAATCAAAAGAAATACGCTTTCTTTCTTGCAGGAATCTTTTTAACGAACTTACCTTATTAGAAATGGTTTATTCGAGAGGAACATACTAATTATGAAGGTTGTATATTAACTCCGTGATTACTGGCAGATTTTTGGCAAAAATAGCATTGAAGTTATTCATATTTAAATCCATCCAGTTAACTAAGGATGCAAGTGAAGCAACAGTTAGTTGAAGGAAATGCCTATTTAAAGAAGAGCCACTGTTTTTGCAAAAGCATATTAGACTCTTGAATTACATCAACAACATCAATACTCTTGAAAGTCATATTCTTATCAAATCTCTTGTGCTTTGGAAAGTGAAAATTGTTTTTGAGAGAGATCATTGAAGCTCATATCGAGAATATTATATTTTCATCTGTTGAGAGCTTGTAGAGACTAGCTAAATATTACTAGTTTGTAAGGTTGGAGAACCTTGAAAAATATATACTCATAAGCTTGAAGAGACTCGTCAAATTACTACTTGGAATTTTAGTGAAACACACACTTTGGATACTTAGAGGCTGGACGTAGGCTTGGGTTATAAGCTGAATTAGTATAAATTGACTGCGTCCTTCTTCTCTCTCCTTATCTTTTAAAATTTCGCATTATATTGTGTGTGTGTTCATTTTAACAAGAGGCTTCTTCACTTTTATAATATGCTCCTTCTATTTTTCAACTTGCAAGAGGTTCCTTTCAGTTTTAACATGTGTCTTCTGTTTTAAATTGTTTTAACATGATTTATCGTTTAGTAGGCTTTGATTGTCTAGCAGGCTCCTATTGTTTAACATGTTTTTACTGCTTGACATGCTCCTATTGTTTTAAATTTTAACAAGCCCCAATCTTTATACGAATTGAAAGTAACTTGGAAAAATTTTCAAGTCATACACAATTTACCCCCCTCTCGCGTGTGTTTATTTTATCAATACGAAACTCCAAAAATTAGCATAAATTGCTTTGCAAAACAGTCTTATCAAAAGTCATTGTAGTTATTACCAAACACATTTCCATCTAATACATAACTTTGTATCTAAAACTTGGTATCTTTGTTTTTGATAACTTACGGTGGGAAAAGGATAAAACTTAAATCTTTTTTCTCGAGTCTCTTTTTTATTTCATTCTTTATATTTTAGTCCAATAATTCAAATTCTCTTGAATATTATAACTTTGTTCAAATCCTTCTATATATTATAATTGTTAAATATAATCATCATAGTCAGAACTAACAAAACCTTTTTTATGGCATATATAATATTAAAGATTAAAATAATATTTACAACTCTAATTATTAATTAATATAAACATGGAAAGTTGATTCATACTGCCAAATGGGTTTTTTAAAGTTAAAAGTTACGATAAAATAACTTTGGAAAGTTATAATGAAATATTCTAACCATTATTAACAACTTATTCTGTAATTTAAAATAAAAATTGATATTCTTATTAAATATGATTTCAAATAAAATCTTGATTATATTAACAGTGTGATGGACATCTAATTATCATCTAGGTGATATATAACCGTTGTAGTATATAGAAAGGCAAACAATTCAAGTTTGATAAGATTTAAAATCAATAAATAAAATTTATTTTGGTCAAGTTTAAATTGAATTCAACAAAACAACAATAATATCCCAATAAAAATCTCGCTATATGAAAAATCTAAAGAAATCCAAATACACATTCTTATCCCTAACTAATAAAGAGAATGTTTTGATAGACTCATTGAAAAAAAAGTTTTCAAAATCGATTACAAGAAAACAATAACTAAATGCGTAAGCAAATAACTGTATAAATAAAAAATAAATAAAAATAACTTCAAATCAAAAAATAAATTTCAAAATTTAAACTCAGCTCACCTCGAAGTAACTCAACTCGACTAATCAAAATGGTATCATTTTATGAAGTTCGGATTCCTAATGATACATGAAAAACAGAGGCAACATCAACAGTGTCATTTTTAGCCACTTTAAGTAGAACTTAAGGGGAAGTATTTTGCCGCTGCACATAGGAAAAGCCTTTTCCTTCCTGCTCATATCAGGATTATAAACAAGACTTTTGGATATGACCAGTAAAACTTGGCAGAAGTACAAATTCATTATTTGAAGATCATCACATACGATTCCTGTTTTTCTTTTCTTTTTTCATTATTTCAAGATCATGAACTGCAAACCATTCTTCTTTTCCAATGGTATTCGTTGTAGTTTTCTATATGACCATGTTTATAGGTAAAAAACTGGAGAATTCCATCAGCCCTTAAAAACTTGGAGCACAGGGATTTACTTTTTCTCAGGAAGCTTCTCTAATAACTCCGGTATCACTTCAAAAAGATCGCCAACAAGCCCATAATCAGCAACCTGCATTCAAGGAGACTGGTGATTCAAGAGATAAAAGTTGCAAGAGAGAGATGGCTGCGTGTTTAAGCAATGCAAGGATGATAATTGCAACAAATTCCATTCCTTTCTTTGTTTTCAAAAGCTAACAATTTTGTTCTTCAAAGTGAAGACTGCTTCCAAGTTGAGCAGCAGAAAAAAAAAAAAAATGTAGTGCCTCAATTATGGCACCTAAAATTGCACAGACAGGATACAGCTCTTTGTCATGCTATATATTCGATGCCTATCTTATCTTTACTTCTTTATCGATCCCATCATCAATTGCTTATGTTTATGGTAGCAGGTCCTAGCCAAAACTGGCAATTTTTTTCATATTAAGTAGTATTAAGTTCCAAAAACACGAGGGTAAAAATACTAAAAAATCGAAGAAAGTTGTTCTTAACTGTTCTGGGTTACGCCTGATGACGATACTTCCACATCTATCAGGATTTAAATCTTCAAAAGGTTCACAGAGTGAGAAATTATCTATTCATGATTTGTAATGTATCAAAAGCCAATTAAGTTATTCTTTATGTTGGTGATCGGCTCTCATCTTATGTATAACCAGATTATTTTCCACCGTAATCTCTTCTGCCTCAAGTCTGATGAGTCCATTTTAAGGCAAAATGATCGTTTCCTCAGGTAGGGTGGTGTTTCTCCTTATCATCCTCATGGATTTAGTACATAAAGTAGTGCTTCGATAAAAATACTAACAGTTACTGATTAAAGTCTTCAAGGATGAACTAACAGGTATTTTAAAGTAGTCAATGAAAGGAAGATAAATGAAAGAGGTTTTCAACTGTAACCTGGAATATGGGTGCATCTGCATCTTTGTTTACAGCAACAATGATCTTGGAGTCTCTCATGCCAGCTATGTGTTGAATGGCTCCTGAAACGCCAAAAGCCATGTACAATTCTGGGGCAACAATCTTTCCAGTCTGACCAACCTGGAAAAGAAAGAAATGCAATCAAATACCTGAAATCATTGCCACACTTACTGTAAGTTTTTTTCAAATTGCACATAGATTTTAGCACTTGGAGAAGAACACCAGCTCATATACACAAAAACTTCACAACAGAATCACTAAGAAGCGGTGCACTGCAATTTAGTATGTTTATTTCAATACCCAAACAAAAAGTTCCTGAGCATTGTAAACTTATCCATAGTTATGGAAACAACAGCCATAACACTGCAGGAGATCACCTGGAGGTCATTTGGAACAAATCCCGCATCTACCGCAGCACGAGTGGCACCAACTAAAGAATAAGGAAAAAAAATGCCACAACAAAATGCAATTAGAGATTGAGTCTGACCAAAGATCATCATAACATCAAGAACATGATTAAACCATTTTATTAGAACTACTTGAAAATTGTCTAAGCAAAATTTGGCAAACTCCATATCTGCAACTTGTAAAGGACAAAAATCAGCAAGCATGTCTGAAAAAATTTCATCAATATAATACCAGCTGCACCAAGTTTTTCTGCAAGCTTCTCAATCATTTTGAAGTTGTCCATGCTTTTCAATGCTCGCCCACCAGTGACTACAATCCGTGCACTTCCAAGATCAGGGCGCTCTTTGTCTTGAGATGTATGTTTCAAATATCTAGACTTACCAATAGACTCTGTAATTAGAATGTGAAACATTCTTAGATGAACCACTCATTGGACAATTATGACCAAACATTACAGTTCAGATAGTAGATGAATTCTACAGCACAAAGGATATTCCAGGAAGATCTAGCTGCAAATAGAAAATATTGTCTTGTTTTGAGGCAGAATGTAGCTAGATAACAATTATAAGCAGTAACTGATAAACAAACCTTCACAGAAGGTTGAGAGATCAACCTGGGAGATTGGAGCTTCATTAGATATCGAATGGAATAAAGTAGCTGGTACTGGAAAAGAAGTTGATCTAATCGTCAACAGACAGGGATTGTTGCCAGTGTATCGAACTGTACAAAGTGCATTGCCGGCATATATTGGCCTGCCACATGTAGATATGATTTATTTCTAGCAATATGTACATGATGCTATAAATATATGAGATTTGTGGTAAGGGCTTAAAACATATCTATACAAAACTCTATTGGAGATCTGTCCTGACTGAAAGTAACGAAACAAAATGTGTTAGTCCAATCCAAACTTTCTATACACCATTCACTTGCTTTTATGTACCTTGAAAAGAATATCTAATTGCATATCAGCCAAGAAAAAAGTTTAAATCAGTAATCCGGCAGATTACATTTATATAGTTTGTGCTTTTGCGCGGAGGTGAATCGTGAGAAGTTTTATCAATTCTTTGAACAGGTGGAATGACAAATATGCCTCAAAACATTTATTAAATAATTAAATTAAATAGTGGAAGACCACCATTTAACAATGACTTGTAAAGTACATTGCAAGATCAATAAGAAAGACAAAACCGTAAACACAAAAAAAAAAAAAGGTGTAAAACCAACGTGAAGGTAACTGGCTTGCTTTAGTTCTCATAGATGGATACACAATTGACACAAATCACCATTGGAAAGCACACAGCCAGTGTCAGAAACCACTACTAACTTCCATTAAAGACAGCAGTCCAAACTTCAAAAGGGTAAACACTACAAAGGTAATAAACGACAGAAGAAGAAACCTGACAAATTGATTGGAGCCGCATATATTAACGACATCAGTAATGGGAGAAACATCTAGAAGAGCAGCTGCACGAGGCAGTATGTTTTTCCCAAATGAGTTGGAAGCCGCAATTATGTGTGAGTAGCTTCCTTTTTGCTGAACCAAGTGGACCAATTTCGCCCAAGGTTCCGCTAAAGGATGTTGAAAATATTCAGAATCGGCTGTAAGTACCTGTATGAAAAATAAAAGAACGAAAACATCCTCATTCTCTTAACGACACGTATAAGGAACGCCCAGGTTTTGTGCAAATGATCGAGTTAGCAAAAACATGTCTCCCTGGCATTCTCACATTCAAAGAAGTAAACTTTCACAGAAAACATAAAGCAAGTTCATAATCAAAACTAGATAATGCTAATTAACAAATAATGCAAACATAATATAAGCTAAAGAAAGCATAAAAATGATTAATTGGAGATGAAAACAAATGGGTAAGAGTGAAAATGCCTGATGAATAGACGGATGGGAAGAGGCTGCATGAGCAGCAGCTTGTTGAAGTGAAGCGCCAGAGCCAGCCAATAGCACTGAAACGGAACAGCCGTCGCCTAGAGACTTGGCGGCTTCCACCGCGCTCAACGACGCCTTACTAATCACACCGCCCTCGTGCTCCGATAGAACCAACGTACTAACCTAATCATTAATCAAATCAAAACATGGACATGACATGAAATGACTTACGATTTTTTTAAGCAGACGAAGAACCGAACAAAATACCCGAAAAAGAGAGAGTACAGGAGGAAACTCACTGATCTAAAGATGCAGCGCATAGACCGAAATCCAGCGAAAGATGTGTATTTTAAGCCTTTAAGCGTTGTCGCCATGTTCTCTGTGATTGAGTTCTTCGTTTTCTTCTTAAATTTTGAGTTGGTGAAGATAACTAATCCAAATGGTTGTTTCATAGATTCTTCTGAAATAAACGACGTCGCTGAAGAAAAACGGCAAATAAAGAATGAGGATCATGACGTTGGGTCAAAATTTTAAAATTAGAAGTGGAAAATAATATTTTTTAATCTTTAAACAGTATTATTTTATTTAAAAGTTGAATTGAAATGTCAAATTCTTAATCTAATATTATGACCTCGTCTGCAGTATGCCATCACTGCAATGCGGAAGAGACCTCCCTGCACGTCGTGAGAGACTGCCCCCGAGCGCGAAGTCTCTGGCACGGATTCCCTTCTCAAGCTCTAACACAGGAATTTTTTACACTGACCGCACAGGACTGGCTCCACATGAACCTAACTCGACATCGACAGTTTAACAGCTTGCCCTGGGATCTCATATTTGGAGCGGCGTGCTAGTTTCTATGGCACTGGCGGAACTGTGACCTCTTTGACATCCACACTTCCTGGCTGTCGTCCCCTGCCGCTGTCGTCTTAGCTTATGTCGCCCAGATACAGATAGCTAAAGCCAGCTTTCAACAAACTATTCCAGGACACAGGACCCGGCACTGGCAACCAATCGGTTGGTCACCCCCAACCCCTGGCTGGGTGAAACTAAATACGGATGGTGCCAGCAAACAATCACCCTCATCAGCATCAGCAGGCGGACTCATCCGCGACAGTGAAGGAAACTGGAAGGGAGGATTTGCTCAGAATTTAGGCTGGTGCTCCCCTCTTAACTCAGAACTATGGGGTGTCTTAACGGGACTTCACATGGCCTGGGATCTCGGCTATCGACAGGTGGAACTGGAACTGGATTCTCAAGAAGCGGTCCGCCTCCTGTCAGCATCCGCTCAGCGACATTCTTCCCTGAACCCGCTCCTCACTAGTATCACTATACTACTCCATTACAACTGGGACGTCCGCCTCCGCCATATTTACCGAGAGGGCAACAAGTGTGCAGACTGGCAGGCTAAATTCGCAGTCAATTGTACCTTAGGAATCACCACTCTTGTTAACGCACCATTAGGGTGCCTTTCCCTCCTCCAAGAGGACCGAGCTGGGATAAGCATCCCTGACTAATTATGTAGTTTTGAATTGTTCTTTTCCGATTATCAAAAAAAAAAAAATAATAAGGATCTTACAGCTAAAGTAGAGTGGAATCTCCATTTCCTAATATTTTATATAGCTCGTGATAAAACAAAAACTGTTGTTATTCCATATGTTAATATGCGATTAAATGGATTATTTTAACTTGTCATTTTTAAAGTAAATATTAGTTGTATTTAGTTATTTACATTACATATTCCCACAAATTCGAATATGCCTGGGCTCCCTTAGATTTTACATTTACTAGCGTGATGTCCGAGTCTATCAATTTCAGTTGGGTCTGACTTTTTATGAATAGCTTACCTGAATGGGTTTAAGTGACGAGCCCACAAGAAACTATCGGGTGGGTGCCAACTGCCTAGTCAGCTATAAAGTGCGATGAGATGATCAAAGACTACACGTGTGATCGTCTTATGACCGCACAAGGGTTCCCTCAAGCTAGATAGTGTAGACATTAAAACTACACCGTTCCGCAAGCAACTAAAACCATGCTTATGCCTGCTTCTTCAATCTCCACACGGGCCAATATAAAGGAAATAAAAGTAGATTTCGAAAAAAAGGGAAGAGAGAGAAGGTCCACACTCTCTTTCTCTCTCTTTAAATCGGGTGGGAAAATATTCTATTTGTGAATGACTTGAAACCCCAAAATCTACAAAGCGATCCTCGAGGCTTCATTTCCACTACCAGATCTCTCTTTGGACTCTCTCTCTCTCTCTGAGTGTCTCTCATACTGAAGCAGCCATGATCTCCGCGAGCAAGCTCAAATCCGTTGACTTTTATAGGTCCGATCCCACTCATTTTACTTTCTCTTGTTATTTACATTTTGATTTTTCTTGTGTTTGTTACGAATATCTTTCGTATTGCTGTTCGTGTTTTGGGTTTAGTTCTTCCATTTTCTGTGGATCTGAATTGTGGAGCTTCTCGTTATTGGATTTCAAGAAATTCTGAGTGTCTTGGTTTTCGATTTCTAGACGTAAAAAGTGAAAGGTCTTGTTTGTGTATTGAGTGATTTGATTATGTTTATGGGAGGTCATGTGTTTTACTTGGACTAGGGTTTCATAAGGATTCACTCAAGTGTGATATTGAGAATTTATTTATTGAGCTTTCTCTTATCTGATTGCTGAGGGGAATTGCATTTGAGTTGGCTTTATTTTTCATTTTTTTCTGTGAATTTATAAATTCTGTGCCAGGAAGTAGGCCAAAGGAAGTGCTTGTTGCTTAAATGCTTTTCTTTTTCCATGTGCAGGAAAATTCCAAGAGATTTGACTGAGGCGTCACTATCAGGTGCTGGATTATCAATAGTTGCAGCGCTCTTTATGATGTTTTTGTTTGGAATGGTAGGTTACTTCTATTTGTTCTTCGAGTTCATTTTTACCAGCCTAGTATATAGAAGAAAAAAGGTCTCAAATAGCAGGGTGTGGGTGATACTGAGTGAGAAATTCGGTTGAGGTAACCTCATTGTAGAAGTTTCAGAATTTAATTGTCCTCAATAGTGATGTTGGCAATAACTGAAGCAACTGCTATTGTGTTTGCAAAATGCTATATAGAGAGAGTATCCTATGGTTATAACCACTTGAGATTACAAATTCCATTATATTCTTTCTGCAGGAACTAAGTCATTATTTGACGGTCAATACCACAACATCTGTGATTGTTGACAAGAGCTCTGATGGAGATTTCTTGCGTATTGATTTCAATATAAGGTAATCTGCAAAGTTAATAGTTATAGTTTTGTATAATTGGTATCTATGGCCTTTATTTCAAGTTGTGCATGCATACAGTTTTTGGGAATTACTAACGCTGAATAACATTCTGTATTGAAAAATTACTTTCTGTCGGTTGTGGCATTTAATACTGTTCACAAAATATATGCAAAGTGAGACTAGTATAGGACTCATTCTGGCGCAGTGCAGAATGAATATTATGTGACGATTCTGTTGTTGATATACCATGGGTGTTTTAGCTATTATTAATCTTTTTGACTCATTTTCTTTTGTTTTCTGATAAGGTACTAGAAGATGAATGGTTGTTTTGGTTATGGGAATACCAAGATTTAGTTAACATTGTGAAGTATATGTGATTGTGGTGTCTAGAACTAGTGTCATATGGTGGTCTTCAACATTCCCGTGAATGTTGCATTGTCATTTAAGTCCTTCACTTTGGGACTAATGGTAAAGTTTGCTGCCTCTGTAGACATAACAAATATCGGGGCCTACGTAGCCAAAATTTTTTAAAAAAATAGGGAACATGTGCAACTTGTGTCATTCTTATCCTTTCACCTCATTTTGATTCGATCTTTCAGATCAACCATTGAACTCCATAATGGCCAGCGTTTTCTTTTTTCTTGTTAAAAGTACAATCACATGTTCTGTTGTGGTCACTTCTTGACTTCAAATTATGTACCATTTACTTAAGTGGTTCTATAAGATGTTAGAAATTAATGCTTATTTGTATATTAATCTGGTCGCCTGACCATTTAGCTATTTATCCTTTTCAGTTTTCCTGCCCTCTCTTGTGAATTTGCAGCAGTAGATGTGAGTGACGTGTTGGGCACTGTAAGTTTTCTATGAACGGTTAAGTTTGATCTGCCATGCTCAGTGATTGAAAATAATAATAGAATGTTATGGGCTGTTTAGTTGTGGAAAAAGGGAACAATTTTTCTCTAAATATTTTCGAATGAAAAGGTAAATTATACTCTGGTATTTAAATAACAATTTTCTATTTAAAAATTTTGAAACCTATATTTCTAGTTTTCCCGATTTATATTAAGTTTTTGGAACCCTCCAATTTTATTTATAAAAAAATGGATAGGTTTTTCCTTTTTTCTGTTGAAAATATGTTCACTTTTTTTTCTTTGATGGCTGCTTCTCATTTTATAGCTTATGTTTATAGATTCATCTTCTCTTTTGTTACGTGATAACCTGTCCCATCTCTGTTTTTTTTCTCTCTCTTTTATAACATATTTAAAAAAATTTCTCCTCTTGTTATGTGGAAAGAGAAGAATAAAAAATTGCTTCTGATGCTGTATGTTTCAAATCAAGTAGAATGGAAATGATTTACAAACCTAGGATCAGGACACGCATAGGCTTACCTTGTCTGCTTTACAAATCTGTAATTGGATATGAATATTCTTAAAAAGCGTATGTTCAAAGAGATTCTCACTTTCTGTTTCTAAAATTAAAGATTGTAGGGTTATCGTTAATATATTGTTAAGCTTTTACTTTGAACCAGATTGGAATATTGCTTTTTCCTTCCCTGTTTTGCAGTCTACTTGTGGCTTATGCTGATTAATCTTTTTCATGTTCTCTTTTTTATTTTTGGTCGAGTAAAAATCATAATGAGTTTGTAATTCAACATATTCTAATGTCAAATCATACCACATTCTCCTCATTATTCAACATTGTTGCATCCTAAATGATCTTCTTGAGAATGGTGTTTGTATGTGTGCTTTTGTGCATACCTTATATTTTTTCTGGTTTGTGCATGGCCTACTCGTCATGTGTGTGTACATACATATGTCGATAAGGAACATGTATAAAGTATGAAAAATGAAATTGAACAGATATTGAATAAGATTTTACCTAAAGTTTCTAATGCAACCTAATTTTAACTGTGTAGAGCCTTATTTGATCCAAGCACCTAATCTTTTTAAAAAGCTTTTTGAATGGTTTTTTTTTTCAGCTCCATGCATTCTTTCCTTCGAATTGTAAAGATGGTTGAACCTAAAGTTAATTAAATTAGTGGTGAAAATGAAGAATCATGATTTTTATTCACACTCTATGCATTGTGCATGATCTTCTAGAAATCCAACCTCTTTTGAATGTTTTCTCTGTCATCCTTATCATCCTTGAGTTTCCTGATTTTTTTCTTCTTTTTTTCAGAGCAGACTGAATATAACAAAAACAATTCGTAAATTCTCTATTGATCATAATTTAAAACCTACTGGGTCTGAGTTTCATTCGGGATCTGTTATGCATTACATTAAACATGGAGATGAAGCTGTTGAAGAAGCTGTTGAAGGTTCTGTATACCTAACTGGTCGTAATTTTGATCATTACTCGCATCAGTGAGTGACTCATGTCTGATTTATTACCATTATGTTATTGAGTTTCAAGTTTTATGCCTTGGAACAATTTTCACATTATGCCACTGATAAAATAAACTTTTCAGGTTTCCAATCTTGGTTGTCAATTTTTATGCCCCGTGGTGCTACTGGAGTAATCGTCTGGTAATTACTATGACCTATTGCAGAATATTTGTTTTGTTAAATTTTTGTTTTTTAAATCTCTTTCCAGGAGTGAGAATGTTTGCTGTGCTTCGGTATCATCTTAAAATTTCATATCACATGGTTGCTGAAAAGCTGGGTTATATATAAATCATACTAAGTTCATTCCGGCATAGCCACTATGGTGAGCTAAGGCATTGCCATTTTTATTTCTTCTTGTTCCAGAAACCTTCATGGGAGATGGCAGCTAAAACAATAAGAGAAAGGTACATCTTTTTTGTCTTAAATGTGACCCTTGATCTGTGGTTGGTTTCTCCTTTTTGTTAATAAGGTGTATTTATTCATGTATCAGCTTTCAAAGTTTCAACTTGTTTGTCTATTCAATAGATATGATCCTGAATTCGATGGTCGCATTCTTCTGGCAAAGGTTGATTGCACTGAAGAAATTGAATTATGTAGGAGGTAATAGATAATTTACTCCTAGTTTGATATTTCTGATTTCTGAATTTTTATATTTTAAAGTGTATATTAGCTAGTTGAATTGTGATTAATTGGAAAAATAGTAAGGTACTTGACCACCAGAGAATTGAGTTGTGACTTGTTGATACGAGGGATTCCTTGTCAAAATCTATCATCCGGATTTGTTTGGATGGTTTTAAAAGATGTGTACTTGTCCTTATTAGTTTCTTTTTCTATTAGCTTTTCTTTGGACAAAGTTCTCTTTTACTTTTTCTTTTACAAACTTTGTGTACACTACTTTCCGCTGTTCTTATTATTTAGTGAAAGATTACTCAAATCTATTCAGTCTTTATTGGCCCCAGGGTCTCGATTTTTTGTTCTAGAGCAGTTTCATTTTATGTGCGCGTGTGTGTGTGCGCGTGTGTGCGTGTGTATGTATTAATAGATGTTAATGGTTTATTACTTAGATTCTCATAGGATGACTCATATACATATGTTTTGGAATCATATATCCATGATATCTTGTTCTTTCTTTCTCTAACCTTTCCATTTATCCATGAGTTTTCAGGCATCACATCCAAGGATATCCATCCATTCGTATTTTTCGTAAGGGATCTGACATCAAGTAAGCTCGATGCTCTCCTTCTATTGGATCCTTTGTATAACAGCACTATATTCCATAACCAACTGTTGCTCACTTGCTATATCTCCTTTTTCAGTTGACTACTTGTTTTCTTGGACTTTGTTCATAATTTACGTTAATGTATTATTTCATTTGTTTCTTATGTTTTGTATTTTTATTTCCACATTTCATGGTCAAGTTATTATGCTTTTATTCGTAACAGGGATGACCATGGACAGCATGATCATGAATCTTATTATGGTGATCGTGATACAGACAGCCTGGTTAAGGTATGTTTGTTAGTGTTTGATTCCCAGTTAGCTCATGCTATGAAAGTTGTTTATTTGTAGGGGCCAATCTTGGCTAATTTGTTCATTGATGCCTGCCGATTGGTAGTAGAACAACCTGACTTGTTGGAAGTTGATATACATTGCAGACAATGGAAAGCTTGGTTGCCCCTATTCCAGTGGAGCAACACAAGTCAGCTTTGGAGAATAAACAAGAAAATTCGAAAGATGGTGCCAAAAGGCCAGCACCTTTGACAGGAGGGTGTAGAATTGAAGGATATGTGCGTGTAAAGAAGGTAATTTCAAGGTTAAGGACATCAGCCGGTGCATGGTTTACTCACCATGTTGGCCTTCAAGTTTTGTTATATCATCCTTACATGATTGAAATTATTTGAGAAAACCGATAGAAAATTATTTTCATGTCACAATGTAAATAAACCTAGCCTCTTGTTCTTACTTTGACAAGCTACTCTGTTTTGTATTTGAGCTGTTTTTTGTTGGTACAGGTTCCAGGAAATCTCATTATTGCAGCTCGTTCAGGATCCCATTCATTTGATTCTTCGCAGATGAACATGTCACATGTCATAAATCATCTTTCATTCGGGATGAAGGTTTCACCCAAGCTGATGAATGATGCAAAGAGATTGATACCTTATATTGGTCGAAGCCATGACAGGTTGAGTGGCCGAGCATTCATTAATGAACGGGATGTAGATGCAAATGTTACTGTAAGTTTGTCACAATTGATCATATTATTGTTTCTTCCTTTGTTAGGCTTGCAGTGCTTTTTGGCCGTGTGGATTCAATGTGACATCTACTAATGTGTCAACCACAAACTTTCCCTCCATGAATGTTAAAAGAAAATAGTGAAAGGTTTTGGAGATATATACGGAATGTAGATGTTTGTTAATCAAAATTGGCACATATATACTTTCATCCCACACTGAAGTTCCACAAAAGTTTATGGGTTTTGATTCTAGATAAACGATCTCTTAGTTTTGTCGCAATATTCAAGCAGTATGTTATGTTTGCAGATGGAGCATTATCTTCAGATTGTTAAAACAGAGGTGGTTTCGAGAAGAGGTTCCGCTGAACAAAAATTAATCGAGGAGTATGAATACACAGCTCATAGCAGTTCAGTACAGAGTATATACATACCAGTTGCAAAATTCCATTTTGAGCTCTCTCCTATGCAGGTTAGAAAAAAACTAACGATTTCTTTATCATGACTATATATATTGAGGTTTGATAATTAGGTTACACTGTTGAGGATTCTACATTTTCTAATTCTATTTCTTGCTTTCAGGTTTTAATTACTGAAAGTCCAAGATCATTTTCTCACTTCCTCACTAATGTTTGTGCCATTATTGGTGGTGTTTTCACGGTAAGTGTCTACTTTTCAAATTCATGGGCTATCTTTCAAGGCAGCACTTTCTAAATCACGCCCTTTTGGTTTCAGGTGGCTGGGATTTTGGACTCAATTTTGCACAACACATTGAGACTGATGAAAAAAGTTGAATTAGGCAAAAATTTTTGATACCGAGGATTTAAATTGTTAGTTTGTATAAAATGTTTGAATTTCTTGCTCCTTCTTTGATGAACAAGGATTAATGAGAAGAAGTGAAATGTAGCCCTTCTCTACATGTCTCCCACAAACAGATAAAAACCATTTTTCCAAGTTGTATGTGCACACATGACCGGGTACAATTTTTTTCTTGTGGAGATAAGGTAAGTAGTGTTTGAGAAAACGTCGTGATTTGCTGCCAATGGAGGCTCAATATTACGACAGGTTTCCTTGCTAAGGACCAGTGAGTTATACGTGAAAAAGAAAAAAAAAAGAATACGTAGCACAAGGCAAAGATTAGACGAGAAGAGTTCAGAAAATGACACAGTAGAAGATCAACTCATATTACTCATGCCAATGATCTGTTACAAGTGGGACTATGTATATGCAAGAGACTGAATATAAAATGAGCTTATGTTACATACTATGATTGTGGATTTAAAATAATGACTACTAAGTATAGGACAACAATCAGGTTCTTCCATTTTTCTTGTATTTATCATTTCTCTCAGCGGTTGGGAATTCGGTAATCAAAGGGTTTCCGTTTTAATATTTTCCGAGCTTAAGTGTTATTTATGTTCGCTGGGTGGTTGCCGAGTGGGAAAACATGAAATAAGTTCAGCGGCATGACAATGTACGAAGCTCTTTATAATCATTTTGCCGACTCGTAATAAACAATTGGGATGGGATTAAAAACAGTTAGAGAACGTTCTCTGATCAAAATGTTGTCAACTTGTTTGCTGTGCTGAATAAGAGGAGATGGGAAAGAATATGTTTCTTCATTAAAGTTAAGTCTGTCAAACATTCCAATTAATTAAATAAAGAATAATCGTAAGAGCAATTGCATATTGAATTATTATTGCGATTTCTCATATTTTTTTGTAATTGTACCTGATCCTAAACAGATTACATGAGGAGGAGTAGGTTGCAACCAAAAAGATGAATCTGAAACGGTGTGAAATTTATTGATGTCGTTCTATACAGTACAATCCTTTAGCAAGTAAGCACACGCCATATATCACACAAACAACTTATTTCGCATCCTTAAACAAATACCCACTTGGAATCGACCAAACTCAAGTAGGGAAAAATCATAGATATAAAAACAAAGTAATTGGAAAATGGTAAGACAAACAAATTACCCCTTAGAGCACCAAAACGAAAGACGAGTAGTAAGCAAAGAATGCTACAATGCAACCAATGACACTGATGAACGTGGAAGAAAAAGAAGCTGCATTTGTGGGCTGGTTGACCGTCGGAGCTGGAGATGGGACTACTTCAATAATTCCTCCAGGTGGTGGCGCTGGTGCCAGAGTTGGGGCGGTACCCATTGGGCTCGGAGGCGGTGGAGAATTGGCTTGTTTGTTACTAGGTGAGGAACGGTTGCTTCTGTCAGCCAACACAACTACAATTATCTTCTCATTCTTGAGACAGTTGTCCTTGTTCCCACTTATGAAGTAGTAAGGCCCTGATCGATCCAAGGAGAAGACAGTGTGACCATCTGTGTACTTTGTGAGGGGTGAAGTGGTAGTGCAATTCTCGTAATCCTCCTTTTTCACGTGTAGCACCGAGTCTTGGTCTGGGTTGTAGACGAACACTGCATGGGGTAGGAATAAGAACCGTACGTGAAAACTTGGCTCCTAAATCCAAGCCCCATGTCATTTTAGATAATTAAGCCTAATCTCTTACGTGCGACATGTCCATTCTAAACAATCATAGTTCAGACAAGTTACGAATTATTATTATCCGTAATAACTCGTTTATACGAGAAAAGACGTACTAGTAAAGTGATTGCCAAGTTAATAAATTCTGGATGGAGAAAAGCCACTAATACATTTTATGAGATTTAACTTTGGACAAGTTTTTCAACTTCAGCTTCTGCCTCTTACTTGTCAGGTGCTTCCGTAAGAAATTAAGAATAGAAATAAGAAAAAGAAAACGAGAATCGATTCTTGGGATTTATAGAAAATGTCTTACACAGTGAATCCCCAATCTGAAATCGCATCCTTTCTGCCCATTGGTTGTGGCTGTTAGTACTGGTATTATCAGGCACTGCCCAACCCTTGGCTCCTCCAACTGGGAATTGTATAGCTGTAGTCTTCTGTATCAACATCATGACACAAAAAAGCCCCAACACATAATGAAAGGCTTTGTTTTGACTCATTATTTTCGATCTCAAGAAGGATATAGTCATTGATAAAATTCTAAAAAATGGCACTAAAAAAAAAAAAGTTCTGGATAAGAACAAATGACAGTGTGGTCTCTCAAGCCAAAATTCTGAGATTAAGCTATATGGCAAGAATGGTGAAGATGCATAGGGTTTTTGTAGGCCAAGTTGCATGAACTTTACAATCTGTGGCGGTGAAGCTTTAGCTGCTTTTTATTATTCTCTTTTCTTTTGATTTCTTAGCTTCCAGTGCAAAGCATATCTATCTATATATTGCTTTTCTTTTGATGTAATTGCCAGATTGGTGATGCCTCTTCTTAGTATTTAATGTAACTTGGCATATAGGTTAACACTTTACTTTGAACTTTGCCAAGAAATATTCATGCCTTCTGCTTTAGGTCACAGTGATATCCCGCACTATTCCTGCATAGCTTGGACCGGAACTTTCCACAAGCCACTTCTATGAACTACCAATTTGCTCCATTGTCTTCTATATTTACTTATTCTCCTTACCTGCTAAGCTCAGAGAAGACTGCATTGTTTTCACTTTCAAACAGAAGGCTCAGGCGCCTGAAATTATGGTGGAAGATCAAAATTTAGCTAATCTGTGTATTTTCTATCTCTATATATATTTCCTTTTCATATATAAGTTGAAACAAAGAGATAGGAACTCTTTTATATCCCTATATATAATACTACATTTCTACATTAGATGCTAACTAGAATGTATTGATTAAATGTTGTATAAAATCTTAAATTATAAAAAGTTAATTAATAAACTAAATATTTATGAAATATCTTAAACTCTTCCATTCTCAACCTTTAAATATTCTGAATTATTGAAGAAATTATAGTATGACATTATTTAGTATTAATTCTAATTGGTATTACGATATATAAATTATATACTAAAATAAAGACAAAGATAAATAAATTGTTAGACACATTGCCAACTAGACTAATATAAATTTTTTAGATAATAAAAATATATATTTTTAATGTTACGAAGGATTTGGTCATATATACATTAAACTACTACTTGTTTTAAGTAGTATTATTTTGTTTTTCTAATTTTCAGTCACAACAGCATTTGAAATATAATTTTTCCAATTTTTAATCTTTTATGAATGTTGAATTGAACATTTTCTATTTAATTGTTCACTTATTAATAATAATATGCTGAAAATATATTTCAAGAGCATTCCCTTTTACTTCAACTGACTTGGATGCCAATTAATTAAGATCTATTTTATAACATAAAATGCAATAAATTTTAATAGAAAAAACCACTTGAAATATAAATGGGAAGGCTTTTAAGTTTTAAGAGACAAGCACAAAACTTCATTATCTGTTGACTAATTCCATCTCTCTAGAAATTAGCCTTTCAGCAGGATGGGGATGTTATTGTATTTGTTGAATTATATACGTATACTAAATTAATCTCTAAAATAAAGAAAAAGTAAATAAGGTAATTAATTATATGGAGTTTAGTTTCTATATCAAAAATTTAAAATATTGATATTTTGGTCTTAAAGGGTGTAATTTAGAATGAGATATTTATATATCCGAACGTAATTCGTTTTAGTTTAACTTAATTTAAAATCAACGATTTCAATTCGATTAAATTTAGACTTTTCTTTATTTTTCAATTTTTAACCGAGCTCAAATTCAACCTGTAATCTAATTGTGTAATATTACTTTGTTAGAATGATATTATTTTGTTTAATAAAACAATATATTTTTAGAATCACATTAACCACACGTGCCCGTTCTCCTTTGGACTTGAGCCACTGTAGCTTAATTCTAAACAAAATCACTAAATAATGCTCCTCACTTCCTCCTCTTCCAATTTAGTTTTACTAAATTATTTACTCTATCTATTTTGCTAAATTGTAATTACATGTGACAAACTTTGCTGGCACGACACACTATAGATATGAAAACAAAATCTCATATAACAAGAATCTAGCGATAAGGAGTTAGTGAAATGTTAAGTAGACAAAAGTCGACATATCAATGATATTATGAGAGACATTTACTGAGTGCCCACATTATCACATTGGTACCAATTGATTGTACATGTTTAAGCAATGATGTACTAAAATTTAAATATTATTAATTATACAGAGTCTCATATATAAGTGAACAATTACGTTGAATTCTAACTTTAATATGCATATTCCCCCATCTTTGGATTCAAAGGGTTTCTTCTTCCTCACTACAACGTTGATTTTATATCTTGAAGAAATTATAGAATAAGAGTCTATTCTTAACCAAGGATAAAATAATCAAAAGAAAATTTTGAGACACCAAATTAGAAGAAGTAGAAATCCACTTCAAGTTAAGGAAATAATTAACAATTATTAATTTACTCAAAAATCCAAATCTATCAAGGTTAAAAAATGGTTAAAGTCTGGCATAACAATAACAGTTTAAATTTAAATTTTTTATATACTTGATTTTCTAAAATAAAACATTGACTTATCAACAAAATTTAAATAAAATAATAGTTATTATCAAAAGAAATAGTTGAAATGGTTATGTCAGTTTTTATTGACTCTTAATACTGTTTTTTTTTTAAGTTGAATATTTCAAATCAAATGAAAAAAAGAAAGAATTATATAAGTAGATCAATCTCTTAATGTCGACATTTTTAAAGATGGATAGGTTTCAAATCTTACAACGAAATAGAGAAAAAATGTTAAATATCTTATAAGTTTATAAAAAAATTATAAATCAATTTTAATTAATTATTTTTAATTTGTAATTTTTTAAAACTTTAATTGGAGTTATTGCCGAGTTAGTCTAAATGTAGGGTATTCTAAATTATATTGAAGTAATTTTCTATTAATATAATATTGAACTTGGAGGATGAGAACAAGGGGTGAAATTAACGATTAAGTCATAAGCAATGAGCGGTTTATATTAGATTTCTAGGTCGATATAGCATAAGAAAATGATGAGAGATTGTGGATTTGGATTGACTCTTAATAAGGACGTGAAAAGTTTGAAAAAGATAGATTATGATATTATACATGGGAAGGAAATGTCAAATTCATATCTAAAAATGGAGGAAAAGTGAAAATTCATTTTTAAGCATATAAAAAAAATACTAATCGAAACTTAACTTACTATTTCAAGTCTTTAGTTTCCTTAATTAAGTTTGAATTGTTATTGTTTAGTCAATTTATATTGGGATAACAATTTTTATACTATTAAACTTTTGAATTTTTTAATTTCAGTGCCAAATCTTTAAAGATATTTAATTTTGTGAGTAACCTTTTGAAACTCATGCAACTAAAGTCAAAAAATTAGTTTTGTTTATTTTTCATTGATATGGCTAATAGAATAATTTTAACTTTACATCTGGATACAAAATGGGGTCAAAAGGCATATAAATGTGAGATAAGATTAAATGTCGAAGGCATGCTTAAGAATCCTTTTAGTGGCTAGCCTAAAAATTGGTAGTTCTAAGGCATCCCTTTCCCATTCACCTAAGGAATCCTATAATTTAACTCTCTAGAAAGAAGTAAGGGCTAATTCCAAATCGGTGTCAAGTTGTATATTCAAAAGTGAGTTCAGTTACCTCAGCCTTAACAGGGAACTCAACTAGCTCCAAAGCCTTCCATTTGTTTTGCAACCTTTGGGAATGCTTCAATGTTTTCATTCCCTTCCTTTCTTCTTTGGAAAATTTACCTTATGTCAATCAATCCCTTAGTTGAATTTATTCCTTCTTATTGAATCTATTCCTTCCATTTCTATTTTTCAATATATCAATCCTTACTCATAAAAAAGGATTGAAATCATGAACTTTTACTTGGGATGAAAAACAAGAAAGACCACTTAGTCAACTAGATTGTTTGTTTTGAATAAGGAGATCAAAAAGAGACACTTGTAGAGACAAAAAAGAAAAGTGACTCTTTTCTTGACATTAAGAAGGGTAGATTATGTGAAGATCGAGTGAAGTTGTGATTCATATTTGGAGAAGAATCAAAAGAATAATTAAGAGTATAAAAACACATCTAAGTAAAGTATAAAGGAAAAACATATATGTTGCTTTGATATTTCTTTATCTCGAATCCCATACCACTATAATAATGGTAGAGTAAGGGGTGGCCCCAAAGCCAAATTGACTTGTAGTGGTTACTCGAAGCTTAAATAGGTAGCTACTCCTTTCTCAGGGGACTGTATATAAGACTTTCTCATTATATAGTTCATTATTAAGCGTTGGTCATAGAGCCTTGTTATTATTAGATCATTATCTATATCCATGCTTGTATGCTCATGTTAGAACATCCCGTAGTAATAAAAAATCTAATGACTTTTCATGTCTAGAGATTTGGATTAGCGAATAGAGTAAATTAAAAAAAGTAAGAGTAATATGTTCTATATAAAAATAAAACATAAAGGAACCTTGGGAACTTTGAATTAAGATAGCAATATATTAGGTTGGAAAAAATTGTTTTTTTAAAAATCAATTCAAAGTCTAAAAGGTTTATTGAGCACCTCACAACTTTGCCATAATAAATTTGAATAGTTACCTTGGATTGACTTGCAAATTATAATTACTCAAGTGAATAATTAAACTAACTAGATAGGAGATAGAAGAGAAAGAAAGGAATTCTTGTTATGTTATTTATTAATAATTAACAGTAATCCAAATAGTAACAAAAAATAATAAAATAATAAAGATAAAAGATAAATAATAAGGAATAGAAATAAATTATTCGCTTCGATGATATATCAATATTTACATTGGTTCTTTTAGCTTCAATTGAGAAAAGAACCTTAAAAAGATTATTTTAATATTGACTTTACATCCAAACTTTAAGAGATAGGGACGGAGGCATGGAAAATAGCCTTGGGGTAGCATATATTAATCAAGGGTAGTTACAGCCCTCTAAAATCTTATCGATCATTAAGGACCTATTCCTAACCAGTCAATCAAAGATAGATGGACAAGTTAATCAATCTTTTCTTATTAAAGGCAAACATGTAAAGAAAGAATGCCTTAATCCATCTTATAGATAGCCATCTTGCTTTTAAGGTGTTGAGACTCCAACCCTAGAGTCAACATGTTAGAAGCAAATCATTGGTAGAATTAAACTTTCACTTTTTAGTTAGACCATTCTCTTATCATTGAGACTCCTATAAAGCATTTTCTGACCCTCTCTCTTAAAGCTATAACATCCCACTTTGAGTGCTTTGAATTCTTTTTAAGAAAGTAAGGTAAATTGAACACCAAGCTAATCTCAAAAAATGAAAAGATCAAATAAGAATAAATTCCTTCTTTTCTTCTTGTTGCACTACAAGCCTCTCCTATTATTCTTTGCCCTTTTTTAGTTTATTAGCTATCTCATTTCTATGGATGCAATTTATATACTATTCTCAATTTATTGATTTTTAAAGATTTTATGGTAATTAATTCATGCTCAATTCAAATGAGAGGCCTTAAACCAAGAAGAAAGGAAATCCTTAAGTAAACTGAGCACTATTAACTATATCTTATTTTACATATACGATGTAAATATTGTTTATTCTTTTTAAATTATATGTGTGTGTGTGTGTGTGTTATGTGGTCTCTTAGGGCACAAAGTTCATCTTTCTAAGAGTTATGCTCAATATACTAAGCAATAGGACTAGACTATGACGAATTAACTAGGGATTCTTAAGGAGTTCAGAGCTTGATGTTGTTTGTTATATTGGCAAGGTTTGACAATGATACTTTATTTGAAATCCATCAAAAGTTGATAGACTAAAGGAGAATGCGCTACCAATAACAGTATGTGGGGTTAAATGATTTTGAAACCCAGTTGTTGATTGGGGGATAGGCACACAATGTGAATAATGAATGACAAATCTCTCTTTAAATGAAATAGCAGAAAGTGGGTTATGTAATGAGCTATTACTATTCAATTTAAACGGAGAGTGCTCCAAGAGGATCAATACAATTTAGCTCAACTATAAAGATAGGGAAGGATCGAAAGACATATTTTTTGTTTATTTTTCATTAATATGGCTAACAGAATAATTTTAACTTTATATCTGGATATAAAATGTGGTCAAGAGGCAAATGAATGTGAGATAAGATTGAATGTCGAAGGCATGCTTAAGAATCCTTTTAATGGCTAGCCCAAAAATTGGTAGTTCTAAGGCATCCCTTTCCCATTCACCTAAGGAATCCTATAATTCAGCTATCTAGTAAGGGCTAATTCCTAATTGGTGTCAAGTTGTATATTCAGAAGTGAGTTCAGTTACCTCAGCCTTAACAGGGAACTCAACTAGCTCCAAAGCCTTTTGTTGGTTTTTCAACCTTCAGGAATGCTTCAATGTTTTCATTCCCTTCCTTTCTTCCTTAGACAATTTACCTTCTGTCAATCAATCCCTTAGTTGAATTTATTCCTTCTTATTAAATCTACTCATTCCATTTCTAATTTTCAATTTATCAATCCTTACTTATAAAAAAGGATTGAAGTCATGAACTTTTACATAGGATGAAAAGCAAGAAAGACCACTTAGTCAACTAAACTGTTTGTTTTGAATAGGGAGATCAAAAAGAGAAACTTGTAGCGATAAAAAAGAAAAGTGGCTCCTTTCTTGACATTAAGAAGGGTAGATTATGTGAAGATCAAGTGAAGTTGTGATTCATGTTTAGAGAAGAATCAAAAGATTAATTAAGAGTATAAAAACACATCTAAGTAAAGTATAAAGGAAAAACAGGTATAAAGGAAAAACAGATATGTTGCCTTGACATTTCTTTATCTTGAATCCCATAAGACTATAATAATGGTAGAGTAAGGGGTGGCCCCAAAGCCAAATTGATCGGTAGTGGTCAGTTGAAGCTTAAATAGGTAGCCACTCCTTTCTCAAGGGACTGTATATAAGACTTTCTCATTATACAGTTTAGTTTCAAGTTTTTGTTGTAAGGCCTTTTTATTATTATTAGATCATTATCTATATCCATACTTGTATGTTCAGGTTAGAACATCCTGTAGTAATAAATAATTTAATGACTTTTCATGTCTAAAGATTTGGAATAGCCGAATAGCGTAAATTGAAAAAAGTAAGAGTAATATGCTCTATGTAAAAATAAAACATAAAGGAACCTTAGGAACTTTGAATTAAGATAGCAATATATTAGGTTGGAAAGAATAGGTTTTCTTATATCAATTCAAAGTCTAAAAAGGTTTGTTGAGCATCTCACAACTTTGTCAAAATAAAATTGAATAGTTGCCTTGGATTGACTTCCAAATTAGAATTACTCAAGTGAATAATTAAACTAACTAGATAGGAGGTAGAAGAGAAAGAAAATAATTCTTGTTATGTTATTTATTAATAGTTAACAGTAATCCAAAGAGTAACAAAAAATAATAAAATAATAAAGATAAAAGATAAATAATAAGGGATAGAAATAAATTATTCACTTCGATGATATATCAATATTTACATTGGTTCTTTTAACTTCAATTGAGAAAATAACCTTAAAAGGATTTTTTTAAAAATTGACTTTACATCCAAACTTTAAGATATAGGGAAGGAGGCATGGAAAATAGCCTTGGGATAGCATGTATTAATCAAGGGTAGTTGCAGCCCTCTAAAATCCTATCGATCGTTAAGGACTTATTCTTAACCAGTCAATCAAAGATAGATGGACAAGTTATTGGATCAATCTTTCCTTATTAAGGGTAAACGGGTAAAGAAAGAATGCCTTAATCCATCTTATAAAAAGCCATCTTGATTTTAAGGTGTTAAAACTCTAACCCCAGGGTTAATATGTTGGAAGCAAGTCATTGGTAGAATTAAACTTTCACTTTTTAGTAAGACCATTCTCTTATCACAGAGACTCCTATAATGCATTTTTTGACCCTCTTTTAAAGCTATAACATCACACTTTGAATGCTTTGCATTCTTTTTAAGAAAGTAGGGTAAACTGAACACCAAGCTAATCTCAAAAAATGAAAAGATCAAATAAGAATCAATTCCTTCTTTTCTTCTTGCTGCACTACAAGCCTCTCCTATTACTCTTTGCCCTTTTTTAGTTTATTAGCTATCTCATTTCTATGGATGCAATTTATATACTATTCTCAATTCATTGGTTTTTAAAGATTTTATGATAATTAATTTATGCACAATTCAATTATTTCTACGCTCAATTCAAATGAGAGGCCTTAAATCATGAAGAAAGGAAATCCTCAAGTAAACTGAGCACTATTAACTATATCTTATTTTACATATACTATGTAAATATTATTTATTCTTTTTAAATTGTGTGTGTGTGTGTGTGTGTGTGTGTGTGTGTGTGTGTGTGTGTGTGTTTGAGTGTGTTACGTCATTTGTTAGGGCACAAAGTTCATCTTTCTAAGAATTATGCTCAATATACTAAGCAATAAGACTAGACTATGACAATTAACTAAGGATTCTCAAAGAGTTCAAAGCCTGATGTTGTTTGTCATATTGACAAGGTTTGGCAATGATACTCTATTTGAAATCCATCAAAAGTTGATAGACTAAAGGAGAGTACACTACCAATAACAGTATGTGGGGTTAAATGGTTTTGAAACCTATTTTTTGATTAGGGGCCAGGCACACAATGTGAATAATGAATGATAAATCTCTCTTTAAATGAAATAGCAGAAAGTGGGTTATGTGATTTGCTATTACTATTTAATTTAAACGAAGAATGCTCCAAGAGGATCAATACAATTTAGCTCGACTGTAAAGATAAGGAAGGATCGAAAGACATAAAAATATGGCATTTATACCAATCTAAGATGGAATTGACTTGATAGAAAAAAATGGAAAACCTAATGGAATATGGTTGAACATATCAACTCAAAGCTTTCTGTTGAAACACAAAAGGCTAACCTTTTAACTAGCTACATATCTTGCCCTCGATCATCTGCTCCAACTGGACAAGAGTAGTATGCTTACCTATAAAGTCGACGAGGATACATATACTCTTTTTATTTGTTGAAAAGAAAAATCTTCTTTTTTAAATAGGAGAGGATTTCAAGAAGCTAAATTAGTATTAAAAAATTGATGACAATGAGTAAACTTTATCTATGTTATTTACACCACTGCCAAGTAACCCCTAAAACCATCAAAATAGGGTTATAAAAGTGGGAAAAAGGCCTCTTGCCCTAGTAAAAGGTGAGCCTAATTTAAGTTAGAAGAAAGGCTAACAATTGGGTTGGAGACCTTACTTGTAAACTCTTATGATATTTAAAATAGGTGTTATCGTATCATAGGCTATTAGCCTCTACTGTTGCATTGCTCATAAAGTGAGCATATTTATCTTGTATCATACAAGTTGATTCGAACGAGTAAATTTTATTACAATTCTGGCGATGAAATTAGTTAGATCTAAAATGTGGGGACCTCTTTTGTCCCCTAATTCATTGAGCTAATTCTTAACCGAATGCACAATGTATTTTTAAGGTAGTCGTCCTCAATGGACCTAAGAAAGGTGAAAAATATCTACTACAAGAGATAGATATAAGCACCACCATCTTTAATTATTACTTTTGAAAAACCACGAGGGTTAATTATTTCGTAAATTTCCGCAAACTTCTTTGCCGTCAATAAAATAAAATAAGCAAAATCGAAATAATAAAGAAACACCAAAATTTGGTAACGCAGTTCGGCACACTCGTCCTACATTTGCGAGGCCCTCACTCAGCTTAATCACTTTCACAGTAGTCCAATAGAATTACACAGAATTGATCTAACACAGTACCTCTCAATCTCTGCAACTATCTCACAACCTAACTACCCATGAAAGACTTTCACACTTGATAACACGACCGACTGGTGTTAACCTCGTCCGAGGATTTTTCTACCTACTTTCACTCAAAGTAATAACAAATAAAAATATCTCAAGTGTTTAATCAACAGAAAATTAAATAACAAAATACTTGAGATTAAAAAAAGACTTCCCTATGAATTTATCTCCTCTAAATATCACAGAAATAAACTTTCTTCACAGAAATTGATCACCGTGCTCCCAAGAAGAAAACGTGTATCACCCACTGCCACACAAACTCACTGCATATAAATATTACGACAAGTTTCTGCTTGCTGAAAAATAAGGTGCGGACTGTGCACTGCCAACCCAACCAAAATGTCAACCTACGAGTGCTAAGCCTCCAAAACAAAAAACGTAACAACCAGCCAACCAACACTGCGATGCACACCCTCACTGCACGTATGGATAACTGTATGTTTGTGTTTTCAGCAAAACTAAACTTCAACACCACCTACGTGTGTGCAACCAACAGCCACAGAAAAGAGACAAAAACGAAGTGTGTGCAGCCCACTCACTTAAAACAAAATAATCACGTGCATAGCCTGCAAAGCAGAAAAAAAACAAAGCACCATAATACGCAGAAGACACCCACTCAAAACGATGATGACGTGTAGCCCACTCTTCTTTTTCTTGATCTGATCGTGACTCACATAGCCAACCAAAAACACATGCACACACACAATTGTGGTTGCTAATGATAGGCTAGAATAATCACATACGTATTTTTTCTGTAACATCCCGTTTCCAGAGAACGGGTCGGACCAGAGAAACGGGTCCGAGTGTGGTAAATCAACACATCTCATGCT
>JAOTAY010000191.1:44579879-44600409 GCA_025629805.1 Erythroxylum baracoense
ATCTATCTTTATCTATATATATCTACCCAACTATATTTACTTCTCAAGGACGTGGTAGGTTAGTAACATAGAGATAGAGCGAGGGTCACGAGCTAGGAGGAATGGCGTTTAATGACACATCTTGGATCTGTGTAAGCAGTTCGGTGCGTACCACACGCTAGAATAAAAAAGATGACGACATATTGCGAATAGGCTCTTAGAACACTGGGACCCTCACAGGAAAGTCTTTAGAATTAGTAGAGATTTAGACAAGTATATAATACAAATAGCCTGCATCCAGGAGATTAGGTGGTCGGGAGCTAAAGCAAAGAAGATAGGGGGTTCAAACTATGGTACTCTAGAACTACGTGTAAGCAGAATGGGGTAGGTATCCTAGTGATCCAGGAACTTGTAAATCAAGTGGTAGGGATCATAAGAGTAAATGATAGGATTATGGTGGCAAAAATTGTTATTAACACGGCGGTCCTCAATGTAGTATGTGCTTATGCTCCACAAGCTGGGTTAGATGAACAACAAAAACGTGAATTCTGGACAGCACTGGATGGAGTCCTTCTCTAAATACCTGATGCTAAACAGGTTATCTTAGGAGTTGATTTAATGGGCATATAGGGGCTACTTCAGACGATTATACAGGAACTCATGCGGGTTTTGGATACGGCACTAGAAATGAAAGTGGAAATGCCTTATTGGACATGGCCGTGGCGTTTGAGATGGTGATAGTTAATTCCCTTTTTAAGAAAAACGAGACGCACTTGGTGACTTTTAAGAGTAGCACAACCAAGACGCAGATTGATTACTTTCTTGTCAGGATGAGAGCAAGAATATGGTGTAAGGATTGTAAAGTGCTCCCAGCCGCATACTTATCAATCTCACATAAATTGTTGGCTTTGGATCTAGGAATTAAGGGATGGAGGACACATCAATTTACAAAGCAAGTTCGTAGAATTAGATGATGGAATGTAGAAGGGAGCATGGTGGAACGATTCTAAACTCTAGTCCGGTATAGAGCCTTATAGGCCTTGAGAGGGGACGCTAACCGGATGTAGGAGGGAGTAGCCCCTAAAGTGAGAGAATCTGCTACAAAACTCTTAGGCGTCTCAAAAGGACAGAGGGGCCAGCGGATGGAATCATGGTGGTGGTCGGAGGAGGTTCAGGGGACGATAAAGGCAAAAAAGAGAGCATATAAAGATCTTGTCGCGAGTACATCAGGTGTGGAGCGAGAAACTAATAAAGTAAGGTACCGACTGGCAAAGCAGAAGGCAAGGAAGACAATTTCAGTAGCTAAAGGGGAAGCATACGAGACTATGTACAGGGATTTGGACACGTACAAGGGAGCATAAAGAATTTTCAAGTTAGCGCGAGATAGGACATGTAAGACGAGGGATTTTAGTCAAGTCTACTGTATTCGTGATGAAGCAGGGCAGGTACTCACGGAGGCACAAGCCATCCAGAGTAGGTGGCGGAGATATTTCTATGGCTTGTATAACAAAGGCATCTTGGACACCATAGAGTTAGGAGAACTCGACATATCGGGGCTTTCTCTAAACTGGTCCAAATGTGATAGGGTCACAAGGGAAGAAGTTATAAAAGTATTGAGAGAGATGGGAAGCAGGAGGGCAATAGGGTCAGATGAGATCCTTATAGAGGTATGGAAGCAAATAGGAATTGTCGGTATTAAGTGGTCAGTCCAACTTTTTAATGTGATCCTAGACTCAGCCAAAATGCCGAATAAATGGAGATTAAGTAGGTTGATCCCAGTGTATAAGGCCAAAGGGGACATCCAACTTTGCCACAACTATAGAGGCATCAAATTAATAAGTCATACCATGAAGCTGTAGGAGAAGGTAATTGAGAAGAGAGTCTGGCGAGCTGCTTCTATATCAGCCAACCAATTTGGATTTATGCCTGATAGGTCCATGACAGAAGCAATTCATTTACTCCTTAGGCTAATGGAATGCTACAGGGAACGACAACGAGATTTACATATGATTTTTATTGATCTGGAGAAGATATATGATAGGGTTCCTAAGGAAATCTTATGGAGGTGTTTGGAAGCAAAGGGAATTCTTATGACCTATATCCGCGTTATTAGAGATATGTATGAAGGTGCATTGACTAGCGTAAGAACGATAGGGGGCGACATAGAAGCGTTTCCTATTGGCATTGGCCTACACCAAGGCTCCGCGTTAAGCCCGGTTTTGCTTACATTGGTGTTAGATGAGCTCACCAAACATATTCAAGGAGAGGTACATTGGTGTATGTTATTTGCTGACGATATTGTCCTGGTAGATGAGACTAGGGCAGGGGTCCATTCCAAGTTAGAATGTTGGAGGGAAGTGTTAGAGTTGAAAGGTTTTAGAATGAGCAGAACTAAGACGGAGTATTTAGAATGCAATTTTTCAGGAACCCAAATGGCCCACGAGGCGGCGGTAGCTATTGGGTATAACGTCATACCACAAAATCAGAGTTTTAAATACCTCGGGTCCATCATCCAGAGAGATGGTAATATCGATGATGATATATAGTCCATCGTATCAGATCTGGGTGGGGCAAATGGCGAAGCGCCTTAGGGGTCTTATGTGATAAAAAGATTCTTTTAAAGATTAAAGGTAAGTTTTAGAGAATGGTGATTAGGCCTACCATGTTATATGGGGAAAAATGTTGGCCTACCAAATGTCGACATACAAGACAATTGTTGGTAGCAGAGATGCGTATGCTTCGGTGGATATGTGACATTACCAGATGAGATAAGGTACGAAATTGGGCTGTGAGAGACAGACTTCAGGTGGCCAGTATTGCCGACAAGTTATGAGAGACCAGGCTTAGGTAGTTTGAGCATGTGAGCAGAAAACCCCCTAATGCTCTGGTAAGACGATGTGAACAAATAATCCTTAGTGGCTACAGGAGGAGAAGAGCCAAGCCATACAAGAACTGGAGGGAAGTGGTCAAAAAAGATATGACAGAGTTAGGTCTTACTACGGAAGCGGCCAGAAATAAAAAATTTTGGCAAAATAGGATAAAGGTGAGGGAAAACCTTTAACGTACACCACGACAATTGAGAAAGTTTATTAGGTGTTGTTTATAGTAACACTCGTACAACGTTTCTACAGCGTAAATAGTCTTCTATGTATTTTCTAGTTGTGAGTCATAGTCCAGTCATTCTGTCATACTACTTGTCTTTTCTACATAGGTGTAGGGGAAAGGCCCAATAAGGATGTCAGAAACTATAAGATAGCCATACTCACAGGGTTGCATCACAAGTAATCCTAGTCCAACTTGGGTTGAGCAGAGACATTTCTGTTCCAACCTATCAGGTATTTTTACAGAGCTGAGCTCCATGTCAGGTATATCTTTTGTTTTCTATTTCCTTTTATTTTATTTATTTATTTACTTACATATTTATTCTCATTTATTTCCTTTTTATTTAGCTCATATTTTAATATATTCACTTTTACCTTTTACCCTTTTTACCTTTTACCTTTTATTATATTCACTTTTACACTCTCACCTTTTCCTTATTATTATTATCATATTTGCATGTGGGTCTACCGGAAATAGCATCTCTACTATGTAGGGGTAAGGTTGCGTACTATCAGACCTCCCCAGACCCCGCTTTATTGCAATATTCCAAACTGGGTGATGATGATGATGATTTCAGCTCATGCATATATGACTATGAAAAAGAAGAAGAAGATTTTTCCAATGCATGGAATAAGATGCTCCAAAAATATAAACTTGAAGATAATGATTAGTTGAAACGTATGTTTCATATAAAGGAAAAATGGACTTTGGTTTATGGACGACAAATATTTTATGTAGACATGATCACCATTCAATGAAGTGAGAGCATGAATAGCATTGTAAAAAGGTACATGAGTTATCGGCATAACTTTTTACAATTTTTAATCAGTTCAAAAGGCTTATTGATGATCGTCGATTTGATGAGTTAAAAGCTGATTTTAGAAGTACTGTAAGCACTCCAACGTTGTCAGCACCTATTCAAATTTTAAAGCAAGTAGCTATTGTCTACATGCTAAAAGTGTTTAAATGTTTTCAAGATCAATGGAATCGTTCTCATGATTTTAGTTTTCCTCTTTGCGTTGAAGATGGTACAATTGTAAAATATGAGATCACTCTTGTAGGAAAGAGCTACTCTAATATGGTCACTTATGATTCACCAAATGATGAAGTTCATTGTAGTTATCGGAAGTTCAATTTGTTGGCATTTTATGTTCTCATGTGTTGAAGGTTTTTAACTTGAAAAATATTTTGAGAATACCGAGTAAGTATATTTTGAAACGATGGACACAGAAAGCAAAATCACAGTACCTTGATAGTAAAAATTCCACTATCAATGAAAGTGAAATGAATCCTAAAATGTTGTCAAGTATAAGGTACAAAGAAATTGTGTGCATTAAGCATGCGATTGGTTACAAGAGCAGTAGAGAGGAGAGATACTTGTGAAATTGTGAAAGATCAACTTCTCAACATGTTGAAGATGGTTGATGAGATATTGTACGGTGAAGAAATAATTGATGAAGAGAACCTAATATCATGAGATGAAGAGTTGACCCAACGATCAAATACTGAAACGAATATGATCAATCAAATTGACATTAATTTTGGTCAAAGGAATATATAAGAGGTGTCAAAATAAAGAAAAAAATCTACATCAAGTAAGAGATTGAAGGGTGGATTAAAAAAAAGTTCAAGGAAAAGAAAAAATGTAAGAAAATTCAAGACTTTAATAAATATGGTAGATTCGACACCCATCCCCTTTTCCAATACTCAGGTTATATTTTTGCTGATTTTATGTTTTCAAACCTTTAATGTATATAATTTATATTATAATAATTTTAATTATTTTTTTCTTTAACTACTCTATTCAGGATTCTGAAGATAATTCCCAACATACCCGTATTATCTCCAGCATACAACATCCCATATTACAGATCAGGTTAGCTTTCAATAATTAATAATGTTGCATGTGTTGTTTTACTTGTTTTGAACAAATTTTCCTTTTTTTTGTTATTACAAATAGCAAATGCAGCCATTTTCTTTTTCGATAGATTTTACAAGTATAGTTTACAATTATGGAGACTGTAGACCACATTCTCAGGTTCTATTTCTAATATTGTCTTTTAGGCATAATCGTTTAGTGATTTCAATTTTGTATTTATAAACCACTTGGTTATGACTAATACAAAATACAGCCAATTGTTGTTTGTATAAAAGATATGTGTTTAATTGTTGATACATTTAATCATTTACAATTAGCAATTATTGATACAAAAATGCTTAAGATACTCACTTAAATTCATATATGATTTTAGGTACAATTTGGAAGCAAAGAAATTAAAGTGAGTCGAAAGTACTAAATTTGCGTCGTTTTCTGAAAATTAATTTTCACTTGTCTTCATGGAGCAAGAAGAAGTTAATTAAAAGACAAGAAGATAAAAAATCAATAGTAGTTAAAGGACAAAACGACAGTGTAAGATGAATAAAATGCAGTGCGGAGGACAAACTAGAAGGAAGCTAGTGTTAAGCGCAAGCATTGCCTGCGTTTGACACATGGCATTAAATGCTAGCATTGCATGCATTAAACACTAGCATTGAACATGAAAGCTAACGTTAAACACTAGCGTTTAATACAAAAAAAAGGCATCTGTAAGGGTTAAGAATATGAACAAGAGGTGTGGACCAAGAAATCCTCATCTTAAATCGTCACATCAGCTACAATGGAGAGAGGGGTGAGTAGCATGAAACATAGAAGAATGGAGGTGAATAGTAAGCGGTCCAAGATATTAATTTGTCAAGCCAATGAATAGTGAGAGAAGAGAGCATTAATGTGAGAAGAGAAGAAGAGAGCTGCGACAGTGAATAGTTGAAGGGGTTTTAGCTAGGGTTACTATGTAGGGGGCTGAAGCATTTTCTTAGGATAGACCCATGGAGGGCTAGACATTCCGACGCTAGTTCAGAGGCGACATTGATACTAACAACCTGGGTTAAGCATTTTTTATTGTTTTGTTAGTTTCTTTCTCTCATTAGAAATTGATTATGTTATCTTGTGTGTATTGATTGGGTTTTGTGTATGGATAATTTTAACAATAGTTTTCATTATTGTTCGATTATTTGTGTATAAAATCATTGGGTATTGTGAAAAGATGATTTTAATGTGTTCATTGAATCATTTAATTGCATACCCATGGCTAGAATTTTGATATAATCAATAATTGCTATGTTGAAATTCATATGTAGTGACTAATGATTCGTAATCATTAGGGATAACATGACCTAGATTAAATGACGCATTGCATGTAATTATTTATTTGATTAATCGATTTTTCTAATTCGTAATGTTACTGCCTAATTAAATCTAGAGATCGTATCTTAGATTATTCAGTGATTAGGTTTAATTAATGATCGTATCTTGATTAAACAAAACCTAAGGGAAATTTTAGGTTAATTATTAACCCACGATTAATAGTTGCTAGGAGAGGTTTGAGAATGAAAAATTGTTGAAATATGCTTAATTAGGGTGTAGGCTGAGATTGAACCAAAGAATTAGGTCCCTACCAAATTTTCCACTTTTATCAATTTTTGCATGTTTTCTTTAATTTGTTTTTATTAGTCTAGCTTCATTTTATTTTTTATTTCAAAATCCAAAACTCCCTATACCTAAACATCAGTTAATTTCATTTCATAAACTTTACACACACTCTTTGTTGGATCGATTTAGACTCATCACTGCTATAGTAGTAGTCTAGTTATTTTATTTTAACTAATGTTATGACGTACTGTTCAATGGATAACACAACTATGCTTTACACTTGTCATCATTCTGGAACAAATTCTCAGATATTATTTGTAATATTTTCTTTTTATATTATTTGTAATATTTTCTTTTTGTAATTTTTTATTAATCTTCGAATGATTTATCATGTTAGGTCATTAATGCAGAAACAAGTAAATAAAGTACTAGTACTATTATCCCACCTTCAATGCATATGACTTATTTACTTATGGTAATTTGAAAAAAGTTTTTTTCTTAATTTCAATTTTTATTAATAATTGCATTTCATGTTTATAATTGTATTAATTAATTAAAATGCATTTTGATTGATAGGCACAACAAATATTTGGTTTTGAAAATTTGGGAGAAGCAAACAATTTAGGAGTTAGTATTTCCAACGAGAACTGTAGTTGTTGTCCTCATGCTAAAAAGTTTTGTATCTATAAAAGAGGAGTCTGATGCAAATTTAGGTCAAACCCGAATGTTGTTGTTAGCAGACTGAAGTTCATTCATTTATTGCAATGTAATTCGTTTACTGCAAAATGTTAAGAAAACAACATTTTCTTACATTTACTGCAAAATGTTAAGAAAACATGTTCTTATATGTTACTGTAATGTAATTCATTAACTGCAAAAACGTTAAGAAAACAACATGTAATTATGGGATTTTGGAAGTTAAATGTGTTAAGTTATGGCATGGAGTAGTTTGCTAAATTCCTATGTGAAAAACCTTATGAGTGTATTAGTTTCGTAAACTCTCCGATTTACTGTAGTCGTTTATACCGCAATCAAAAACCAGAAAAATTTAACGCATTAAAGTAAATATTTGCTAAAATTCGTTAACTCAGTTTGACAAAATTTGCCCATATCTGCGGGGCCCTCACCCAGCTTCATACTTTCACCAAAGGATAATAATAATTTTACAAGGCTTTAATAAGTCGACCTCACTCAACCATTGATACTACCCCTCGTCTTCACTACCTGTGAAAGTGATTCACACCCAATAACACGACCGAATCATATTAACCTCAACAGATCTCAATAATCTTATAATAAAAGAACACAAAATAAGGAACTCAAGTGATTAAACAAAATTCAATAGGAATTAAAACAATTGAGAAGGAAACAAAGAACAACTTCCTAAAGTTTTCAACTTTTCCAAAAATTAAGATGCAGCCAACAAATTACGCACAGCCAAAGAGTCACACATGCCCAATCTACCTCCGCCCTTTTGTGTTATGCACTCCACTATAACATGATTTACTCAAGCATCTATGACCAACACAGAATAAGGTTGCACATACATGAAGTCCAGACAAGAAGTCACGCATGCACCATCACAAAATCTATAAATTACTTAATCACACTATCCTTCAATCCACGTCAACATCTTCCAAAAATGATGGTTCACACACATAACCACACTGTTTAAGCTCTCTTACAATTTTATCTGTCCATGCACCTTCGATCAACCCCGATCATGACACATACCAAGTCATACACACAAGCCTCTCTCGCTTCAACAATTTCATAATATCCCTCAAATCACAAAATAATCATATCAAAGCTTCACCTTACATGAACAACTGCAATCAACACCAAACTGAAAAATAATCACAAAATCACTCACGTGTGTAGTCCAGAAGCAGGGTCATGCAAGTAAGGAAAATAATACTTAGAATCACACACGCAAGGAAAATAATACTTAGAAGAATTACTTATTTACACCACCTCTTGATTTGAATTTTTAATCATGATCTCGAACACCCATTAATCAAAAATGAAAAAAAATTAAATAATGAGATATAATAAATATCTTTACACCATGCATATACAATTTCTCTTATAGGAGCCCAATTTGCTCAAAGGTTAGAGCATCGTATTTGTAATGCGATGGTTATTGGTTTGATTATGGTAGCTGGCTTTTCTCTATTTATTTTAATTTATTTTTTATTTTTACATGATTAATACTAATCAGTAATTTTTATTAATTAGTAATAATAACTAATGGAAGTGTTATTTAGAATATATAAATATTAATGAATAAAAGAATCAACAATGTAATATTAATGAATAAAATAATAAGTAATGGAATTGTTATTTATAATAAATATTAACAAAGAAATAAAAACAACTAATGAATAATGCCAGTTCGTTTGAATTTAGTATACAGACTAAACTTCACTTTGTTATAAATTCCTAATGTTGTCAAATAAAATGTATTATTAATCAATTCAAAAGATGCAATATTTTGATAGAATGAAATTCTTTTATTTCGAAATCATAATTTGAAGTGGCCATTTCCCTCATTCGTTGGAAAGAGGGAATTACTTCAAATTTCAACAATTGACACATCCGGAAACATTATAAGAAAGACTCATATATTCATCCATCAACATTACAAGTAAATACTTTGCAAGAAATTATTTGTAACTATAACACAACTAAAAGAAAATTTGTTCTTACTTATGTTTGGAGATATTCCTCTCAACAATTATCTAACAAAAGAACATATTATCAAGACAGAGAACCCCTTTAATCGAAATAAAAATTCAATCACGATGTTATTTTCTTTGCTCCTGAATGAGTTTTTCAATTATTTTTAGGTTTGTGCTCTACTCTCCTGAATGAGTTTTTCAATTATTTTTAGGTTTGTGCTCTACTCTGAGTAAAGATTCGCCCAATTTTTATGTGCACATATAGGGCAAATGCCTTGAATACCATACCTTTTTGCTACAACTTTTTTTCTTTTGAAATTCCTTACACGTCTTTCGCCAACGATTGATTATGAACCAGTTTGAAATTACTCTTGTCTTTGCAGCAAGATCTATAAAAATACTTATACAATTTGATTTCTCAACTCACTTAGTAATCCTTCTAAAGCCCACTTCTGTCCCACACTATAAGTGAAAGGGGAAATGAAAAGAAATATAAATTTTCTTTTTCAATTTATCAAAAGAAAGAAAAATTTGGGTCATAAAAATGTTCTTTATAAAAGAATAATAAACAAAATTTCACAATAAAAAAGAAATCCAATTTTATTATTTCGATTCAGAGACATATATGACTTCGATAAACCTAAAATTAAAAAAGAACAAGATTCATTTATAATCAAGAATCAGACAATTCATACAATTTATGGCCAAATTGCATCTATGGAGTGGACAAATTATTCATTGACTAGGATTGAAAATCCTGTATTTTACATAGTCAATCCTATATTTTACATATCCATATAATTGAGTCCTTGGGTTTTTGAAATAGTATATAAAGAAGTGCTTCGAATTATTGCTATTTGACTAGGACCTATTCTAAAGATAAAAAAGTTGAGGCATTTTTAATTGTTTATTTACTATACGAATAGAGGAATACATACAATTGAACATAGTAAAATAAGAAAATGAAAATTTTATTTGAAATTTTTTGTTTGGAAATTTCTTGAAAAGTTAATCATAGGCTTTTCTCTCCATTGGAGCAATAGGCCATTGTACTCATTACTAAAGTTGTTGAAAAGATGAAATATAACCAAGGTATTAGCAAAAAATTACAATACATTCAAGAAAAAATTTGCTATTCTGTCTAAAACTTTCTCAATCATAAGTCTAAGCTAAGTGGAATTTTTTAATTGCTTTTCAATTGTGTCTATTGCAAATTCAAATTTGAGTATAATAATTGTATTAATTAATTTAAAATAATGGTTGGTATATGAAAAACTCACGACACTACACGACTGTGAGTTAGGCTGCACGACTGTTTAGTAGTTGAACGGCTTTGCAGAAGTTGCACAGCCATGCAACATATAAATTTAGTCTTTCTGGGATTCTTGCTCCATCTTTGTCCCAGAAAGAAATGGTCCTAAATGTCGCATAATTTGATGTAGTTGAGATTAGGAGATCTGGGTTGGGTTTTACAAGGTGTAGGAAGGGGTACTAAAAGACTCGTAGTGAGACGATAAGAGGGCGACTTCTGTATTGTTACAAAGAAAATGATAGAGGACGTCAGCACTGCCAATGCTTCATCTTTATTCATGCTCCATCATTCTGCCTACTTTTGTGATAAATTTACAAAGGTTGGAAGGAGGCGAAGAAAAGAGAGTGGGATTTCTATAGTGATACAAAGAAGATGACAGAAGATATCGGCTGGGTCGACTTGGCTTATAAGCTACGCATTTTGGGAAGAGTAACAAAGTGTTTAAAATTTAAGAATAACGACAACGTTTTTTAGTTAGATAGAATAAGACAGGATTATATTAGATAAAAGATATGGACTCGCTTCATTGTGGCAAGTGGCAAGTTATTTCGAAAAGGGGAATTTGGAGGTTTTAGGTACCCATCCAACAAATGGTCAACTAGAGATTAGTAACTAATAAGTAATAACCTTAGCAATCAGAGATGATACCTGACCAGAGTTACTGGAGCCCGGGCTCAATAAGGACATCGTTTTCAACAGAACGATATCGTTTTATTTATAAAAGTCAGGTCTGGACAGCCCAAATTTTGCCTGAGGCCTGATTTAAATTTCATACCTGAGGTCTGATTAACCTGGCATGGCCTTTTGATTTTAGGCTGATGTCCGCACAATTGTCATCCTTACCTGCAAGATTAGTTAATAAGAATAATCTAATTCTTCAATGATGAAAACTTGAACAAATTGTCCTTTCCTATCTTTGAAGGTTGAACCAGTTTAACAGTTTCAAAACCAATAATTATCATGTGGATGTAAGATATGCCATATGACGTAGATTATGGGGTTAGTTTATTGCTCTTTGTCAGTGTGGAGACGGTATAATATCAAGACCTCAATGGACCGTTGGTGTGCTAAGACCAGATTATTTGTTATTAATCTGTAAATCTGCCACCTAGTCCTAGTCCTCCTAGAGCGCGTGTTTCATCAACTTTTGGTCTGACGACTTTTTATTTGGTAACCATTTTCTCCGCCCAATCACTCCATGATGATGATATTTTAGTCATCATCCCTATGTAGTCTCCGTACGAGCACTGCTTGGAAAATCAATCTTCGTTTACTTTGACATTGCTTCACTCCCATTCTATGCAGGTCAATTCCAATAATCAGACCAATCAATATCATATACCAAATTGTTGATCAAATTTTCCTGTTGCAGCACCTAATTGCATATTCCATATGAAAACTTCCTGTTAATTGCTGGTTCCAGGTTCCAGGTTCTTATGGATGCAAGACTGTACAAAGTTGCCAAATCTGGGAACGTATGTTTTCTCAGACAACTTCTGAATGAAAACCAAAGCTTACTTGCCAAACTAACTCCTCGTGAGAACACAGCTCTTCATATTGCAGTGCTGTATGGACACCAAGATGTTGCTGCTGAAATCTACTGCAGGAGCAGATCCCTGCTTACCAGGCCAAACATACACGGAGATACCCCTCTTCATGTAGCTGGAAGGTGTGGTCACCTCTCGATTGTCAAGTTTCTTGTGAAAGAAATTTTATGCGAGTCCTGGCAAAATATTGAGAATGGGATAGTTTTCAATTTTGAGCTTCTAAGGAAATGCAATGAAGAGAAAAACACAGTCTTGCATGAGGCTGTCAGGAATGGTCATCTTGATGTCACCAAGTTCTTGCTAGAGGTTGACCCCATGTTAGCTTGTTATCATAATCATGGCGGCGAGTCTCCATTGTTTGTTGCAGCTAGAGATGGGTTGAGAGATATTGTGAATCAAATTTTGATTGCAACTCCATCTTCAGCTCATGGAGGATCTGATGGTCAAACAGCTCTGCATGCTGCTATTATGTGGAAACATTCTGGTACGCTTCCTGTCATTGCAGAATATACGATTGGTTACATACTAATAAATTACAGTGTGTAATTATTCTCATTATTATTGTTATTCCACTTTGATATACAATTATAAGTATGTGTATAATCAGAGTGGTGATTTCATGAACATCAGTCCTAAAATTAAGCACAAGATATCAGCATTCTATTTAAACAGTACATTGTTTTTTGTAACTTCGTTCTTTCATTAATTGAAGGCATCGTGGAAGACCTTCTGAAAGCCAAACCAGAGCTCGTCACAGAATCTGATCATGAAGGAAGAACCCCACTTTACCATGCAGCAGAATTGGGAGATCTTGAAACAGTTCAAAGATTGCTGGAACTCGACACTTCTGCTGTATATATGTTGGACAAAAAGGGATATGCGCCACTTCATATTGCATCCAGGAAAGGTCATATCAACATATTGAAGCAAATTATTCGGTGTTGCCCGGATTCTGGAGAACTGCTCGACCTCGGTGGCAGGAATGCTCTTCATTTTGCTGTTCTTGGTGGGAGAACAAATGTAGTCAGGTATATGGTAGAAGCAAAAGAACTAGAAGGGCTCATAAATCAAGCAGACACTGAAGGAAACACACCTTTGCATTTGGCCGCAATTGAAAGGAAAACATGGATTGTTTGGTACCTCATTCGGAATGATAGGGTTGATAGATCAGCAAAGAACAAAAGTGGAAATACAGCTATGGAAATAGATGAGTCGATTGAAGAATATTGTCACACATTTCCCAGGGTAAGTGCAATTTGTTACTGCTTGAATAATTCCATAAATACCATCACAAGCGTTTCAACAATTTCCTACATCTTTTGGGCAGAACATGGTTACAAGCTTCTTGAGAGCACTTATCTCGCCACCATCTTGGAAAATCAATGATAAGAATACTACTCTTCCAGATCATCACAACGCTTCGCTGCAAAATTGCAGGCAAATGGGACAGTCTCTTTTAATGGTTTCAACTTTAATCACAACACTAACATTTGTTGCCGCTTTTACGTTGCCTGGTGGGTTTAACAATGACATCGGTCCAAACCAAGGCCTGGCACTTCTGCAATATACGACAGACATGAAATGGTTCGTTGTTACAGACACCGTTGCCATGATCAGCTCACTAACTGCGGCATGTCTTATATCTTGGGGAGCTATGAGCAGTGATGCATATTATATTTACTACTTTGCTACTGCTAATCTGCTAACGTATATTGCCCTTCAATTTACATGGCTTGCCTTCATAACGGGAATATTAGCTGTTATGCCTGCACAGCGTTACGTTCATGTCATTGCCAGTAGTTTGGGGCTTTTCTTTCATTTTAGCAGTTCCTTGTTCCTTATAAAACTGCTGCAAATTTTACCAATATCTGAGGCCTTGCATTTAGTCACTTTCGAGTTGGCAAAGGTGAAGCCTAAACTTAGTAAATAATTCACTATCCCTTGTATCAATATTCAACTATTCAATTTTTTTTCTTCTATACCAATACAAAATTCAATGGAGAAAACCAAGTACATCTTTGCTTCCTCGCCCCAAGTTTTGTTGCGTATCAAAAGGTCCTAGCTTGACTTCCAATCTTGAAGTATGGACGCATGCTGGTTAGGTTAATCTCATTGTTTACATAATAATTTAAAAGTACTAAGGACAAGACATATAAATCTCATTCCAACTTCGAACTGCAGATGCATTGAAAAATTTGCAGAAGGAAAGAAAAGAGTACCGTTACTTTGTTCTCCATGTTTATATAATTAATAAAGACATCAATTAGCATCAAAACTGATAAAAGAAACATTGGAAACTTTCGTCAGTGTGAACTCCATCTACATGTCCCCTGCAACACAAGCCAATAAAAAGAGAAGCCCTACGTTGACATAAGAAAGACTTTCGGCCCTTTAATTGTATTGCAGATTGAATTGTTTTCAAAGAGAACTTTCTTTAGATCATCGAAAAGCAACATGCAAACGTCTTTGGTCCAAATGGATGCCAGTTCCAGAAAACGTGATTAAATCTTGAAAAGATTGAAATCCTGCAGCGCCGAGTTATATGACTTTTCTGCTCCAACTCATAAGCATTTTGTCAATTGTTAGTCTGTTGAAAAGCTTGTGCCTTCTTCCATTATCTGTGAAAACTCATTCCATTGAGACCTCATTGCCAACAAGTTATGCAGACTTGTTCTCTGTTTCATGTTTTGGATCCTGTTTTCTAACTTAGTCAATTAGGCATCTAATTTGTTGACTTCCAATCTTTAGATGCCCTTGTAAGCAAACCAACTAAAGACAGCTCTAGAAGTTTGAGTGGTCAAATTATTCAACTTCCAGTCTAGTCATTGTTTTTATACTTCCTCAAGAATGAACAATCATCCGGATGAAAACTCTCATGGATTCAAGCAGTCAAAAGCTTCAAAATCAGAAAATTTTGATTATCTTAAGCAAGCAACTTTTGAATGAAAATTAGAATTGGTTCATTCCTTTTAAGGTGATGAATTGACGTTTTTTTGCGGTTAACAAGTTGATCATCACGATCAAGGCCTGGCTGTCCAAGAGAGACCAGAAGATTAAGATTGAAGCTGGTCAAAGGCTAAAGTACTGACAATGCCACTTTTGGCAGTTCATGTGGTAATTTTGCAAGCTGACTTCTTCGGTTCATGTTCACCTTTTTTTTTTGGGGGGGTGGTTTAGTCAATTAGTATGATGAATTAGTCATCAATTAGTTGGCTTACGTTGTCCTTTTGACCTGTGGTGCAGCGGAAGCATGTTACCGTTCTGGTCATTATTTCTTGCACATTTTTTGCTTCTTCTGCGTTGTAAACAGCAGATGCATTTCACCCAAGCATCTTTGATGCCATGCTTTTGTATGCTAACCCATTTAAGTAATGAAAAATGAAATCTTTTTTATAAGAATGAAGTTGCGATCCTTTGAATTTACCAAACAAATTAATTACACAAAAATAAAAACTTTAAGATATGTTTAAAAGTATTGTAAAAGAAGTTGGTATAAGGGTAGATAAAGATAAATTGAAGTACGAATATTGGTTAGCTTAATTGAAGTTAAGGTTGAAGATTGGGATGTGAAATGTGAATACGACTTCTGACACTACCATGTACTATCCAGTGTAATTTTCTGAAAGACTTAATTGTGAGACACAAGTTTAGGCGCAGACGTATCCCATTCCTTGTTCAATTTCGCAAACACGGTCTCGTACATGAACATGTCCAAATCGTGTCTAATTTCACAAAGATGAAAGGACATTCACGTTCTCACTTCTCAGGCCTGAACATGTGTCGGACAATCTCCAATTTCATAAAATTGCATCGAGATTCACTATTTCAGATAAGGACGTGGCCCACGTTGGGCCTACTGGAGATTAAAAAGTTTTGTAACAACCTATCCCACACTTTGCCCGAAGTCACACCTATTTTGTTTAGTATTTAAGAAATGCTTCTCTTATTTTTAGATAATTTTTGAAAAAATAAAAAATTTATATAATTATAATAAAAACTATAGCTGCACTACAATGAGTTCAAGGTATTACGCCTATTATCATATTACAATATGACCAAAAACTCTCTAAATAAGACCACTTATTGAGCCTGTCTAGGAAAAATTCCCAAGTATTTAAGATTTTGTTTTATTTTTCTTGCTGATTTTCTTTTTACAATTTTAGATTGCACACGAAAATATTTTGAGATGTCTGAAATTTGGATTATAGCTAATGCAGAATCGCAATCATCTGCTTGTACTTCAATCTGAGAGATGATATCCTCTATTCCCTGACTTACCACACGATCATCTCGAATTTTTTCATTGTTATTTGTTGTGTATATTTTATCCTAACTGTAGAGGGCTTGGCAACAACATTCTCAATTTTTCCAATAGTTGCTAATGGAATCAGCACGTTGGTCTAATCTATCTGACAATATTCCAAATACTAGGAAGTGAAATCAATTGCTCCATTATCCAAACTCTTCACATAATCTACAATAATATCAATAGGAGTAACGTGCCCTGTCAAATTCAATAAACCTTTAGTTTTCTTTGTTTCTTCAAATTTAAAATCCCCGCTATTAGTGATCAGTTGAATGTTATGCTCAGTTGATACAGATTGCTTCTAAACTATAGAAACTACCCCAGTGGTTACTATTTCATCAGTCTTTGTTGAATGAGTTTGTAGTTCAGCAACAGAGGGAGGATCCCCAACTTCCTCACTTGTTTTATTGGCAACAATTGAAGTTGACCCAATTAATTTCTCCTACCAACCAATGCTAAAAACTCTACTTGTAGGTTTCTATTTTTCGTTAGCAGAGTTTGGCTTCTATGGATAAGAGATGTGAATATTAACTCGTATTTTTTCTCCCGTCTCACTAAACCGATGCATAGGAAGGCTATTAAGTAAAGATGCATTCTTCTGCAGTTCAATACAAAGTTTGGCATATCTAATTCTCTCTATTTGGTCGTTTGAGAGTTCATACACACAAGTTTTCTAAAGGCACTGGCTAAGAAACTTAGGCCCTTCACTGTCCAAAATTTCATTGGTAAATTATGAAATTGAACTCACAATGACAGAACCTCAATCTTACTTCTATCAAGTTCCATACCTGGCCTTTATTGTTGTAGAAAGAGTGAATGGCCTCCAATGTTCCACGGGCCTTATTCTACAATCTTCTTGAGAAATGTTTCATCAGCAAATTTGAAGAAGATGGTACCATCTTTACGTAACATCACATTCTGCAGACCTTTGTTTCCTCATTGAGCTCTGGCCTACGTATTTACAGCCAGAAAAGTAGGTTACTTAGTTTAGAAAAATCCTATGAGAGTGGTGGACCAAGCTCGGACGCCAACAACTAATAGCTCCAAAGGTGGAGATACAATCCCATCTTTAAATACATTTTGATAATACTTCAACCGGCCCTTGTTATGGTGGGAGGGAAATTTGCTGCGCCAATTTCCAACTGATCTCATAGTATTTGAAGGAGCTGTTGAGACATCGGCCCCCACGATATCATTGTTGCCTGTAGGTCAGCTTAGGGTTTCCCTTAAAAGAGGAGGGAAATCAGTGTTGGAGGGTGAAGAATCACCCTTGTTCACCACCTTATGGATGACCGACGAAGCGCCTTCCATCAAGGCGGAAGTGTCCGCAATGCTAAACAGGGGAGGTAGAGATGAATCGTCTCTCGCTTGCAGATCTGGACGTGAGTCACCACGCCCACGTTGTTGGGTCTCTCCTACTGTCACTCTCGCTGGGTCTCTAGAGGTGGGTCTCTAGTCTTGTGCTGGCACACCCAAGACAACCTTGGTTCTAGTCTGATGCTACCTCCTCGGACACTATCCTCTTTTGAAGGTCCTGAATCGTATGACCCTGTTTTCCAATAATTATTAACATCAACAATCTCGATGCACTTGAACTACGCGAAAATGGGAAGAAAAGGAGAAATGAAAGTGCAAGTGCGTGCTTAATTGCAATCTTTCGCTTCTGAAACTTTTAGTTGATAGAATATAATGATTTAAGGAAGAAATCAAAATGTGTTTGTTTTCAGCCCTTTTTCCATTCCATTCCACGGCGTAAAGATCTCATTACAGACAAACAAGCAATAAAAGCAGCCTATTCGTTGCGATTACAAGCTGACTGAAGCAATGAATCTGACAACCTAGCGTACACACATTTAACATCAACTTCCATAGGTATAAATCCACTTGGTTTGATTACTTGAAACAACTTTCATTATTTCACCTCGTAATGAAAAGGATAAGATCTCTGCCAGTATCGAGACTGTGTCTCAGGATCTCCCAAACAACCTAAAAGATCGAACTGAAGAAGTCGAAAAAATGGATAAGATAACCTTGACATGACAATTTTAGTACCATGATGAAAACAAATTATGCACTAATTTGGCACTAATAACTATATCACTGTATCGGAAAACTTGTTGCAGTGACATTCAGATGGATTTAAGTTTAAACCATTACATGAATGATGCATATTACTGATCAAAATGCATTAGCAACAAGAATAGCCTGTCTGCATCTAGCCTTGGCCTGTTCAAGCCTTTCACTTAGTGTCTCTTCTTTCACTGCAGCTTTAACCATAGCCAAATCCATCTCCATCAACCTCAACACTCTAAACAGCTCAGTCACCATTCTGTCCTCTACTTTCCCTTCATCTCTCAACACCTCTGCCTCTTCTCTCGCTCTCTCTGCAACTATCTCTCCAGCCTTTGCTAACAACTCTTTTGAACCAAACTCTTTGCCCATCAGACTCTCCAACTTCTCCAAGAAATCCATTACCATCCATCCCACTGGCTTCTCTAGCTTTATCTCTTTTGTTCTCTTCCACCCTACTTCAAAGTTTGGTGGGTCAGGTTTTACAAGGCCTGTTTTACGCATTCTTTCTCGGACAATCTCTGATCTTCTCCGTTTTTCGATAGGAAAAGTTTCTGGACTGTTTAAAGTGGTGGAGGCTGGAGTCGGAAATGAGGGATCATTGTTGCTGGGCTCTGGAGCCGAGTTTGAAGTACATTTTATGGCAGGGAAGTGTGTTCCTTGTGGATTTTGGCTCTTTTGGATGATGATTGGTGGTGGGTTTGTGATGGGGCTGAGATGGTTTTGGTGAAGAGGGTTTAGGTGAGAGAGCGATTGAAGGAAAGTGGAAGCCATTAAAGCCCTGTAGCGAAGGTAGAAGTGGATAGAATAAGGCTATGTTTTCTTGCTGTTCATGGCTACTTTAAGATAATCTTAGGAGCAAGACCATCACAAATATCTAACGAAATTTGGGATGGCAACCCGGATCAGGCCGGTTTGGTCGAAGCGGTCAAGTCAATTGGCTAGACTTGAGTTGACCAGACTTTGAGCTAAGCCTTGGGCTTAAAATTTTTTCAAAAATCGGGCCTTGAAATAACCACTGGCTGAGGCCCCAACTGTTTAAAAATTCTGGGCTGAATACTCAGGTAAATAAAACTACGTCATTTTATTTTTTAATTTTTTAAAAAATTAAGTGAGTGAAGTCAGACTTAAGTCCAATTCGAGCCATTATCATCCCTAAATAAGATAATAAAAAATTTCAAATATAAATTTAACAATTTTAGTCCCTTTTGCTTTTGTCATTCCCCTAAAAGGGAATTTTAACCTTTTATTCATTGTAAGGAGGGCATTAGACTCAAATATAGAATAATAATATTCTAATTATATGAATTAATCTCATCCTTAATTTTTCAAAGCTATAATTTAGTTAATATTTTGTGTCTTTGTTGTACAAAGTCAAATTGAAGATGATGATTTAAGTTGTCTAAATATCATTCAGAAGTTTGAGAGAATTCTTTAATAAATTATTTTACATTTTTATCTTTTCACTTACTTTTTTATGAATGAAAAATAAATTGAAGTATAAATTATATTTAATTTTCTGCTTATTAAATGCTTTTTATATTAATAAAAATTAAGAGATGACAAGTACAAATAATAAAATATATAACACTTGACCTTTTTGGGATGTATAATTGATTGATTTAGTATTCTTACTTGTTAAATATACATGTTGTAATTATTTTTGTGATTTCAATAATTGATTTAAGTATAATTAGAAGGAAACCCTATATAGCTGTTGTGCTATATTTTGGAGTTTTATTATATCATTAGTTTCTTGTAATTTAAGTATGTTTATTCAATGTTACGAATATCTTACCGGATTGGGTTCTAGTACGGTACTGTACCAGTACCGGTCAATACCGGATACCGTTTCAGGTAATTTTTTAAATTTATAAAATATTCCCTGAATTTTTTAAAAATTGCAAAATAGCTCATTGTCATATTGTACAGTTGTACTGTATATTTTTAACCCTGTTTCTAAAAATCAAAATAATAAATAATAATTACAATTAATATGAAATAACAATAATTTTTAGATATTTCACATATAAATAATAACCACAATTTATATGAAAAAAGACA
>JAOTAY010000191.1:44608608-44638239 GCA_025629805.1 Erythroxylum baracoense
GGTCATGATGTGTTGCTAGATACCGCTCATGACTTGCTCAGATTAATTGTTAATCTAAGTGGCCAACATAACCGGGAACCTAAAGGGTCACACGCATAAGAGTGTTTCAGAGAATCTGTAAAATAGTAATTGGACAGAGTTCCAATTATGGAGAGCATTAGGATTAAATGGATCCCAATGGGATTGGGATATGTCCCGATGAGATCGCGACATCAAAATTGCTAAGAAAGGTTTCCGGTGAATTTTAAGTACCGGGGCCCGGTAGGCCGGTAGGACCGACCCCAGTTTGACTGGACTACTTAAGCAATTATATATATTAATTAATTAAGTAAATAATTAATTAATATATATAAATATATAGCCTTGCACGTTGGAATGGGAGAAGAGATGAGAAGCTTTGACTTTTCAAACATTATTACTTTATTTATTAAAGAAATGAATGGCCATTAATCATCCATATGTAAGCTTCTTAAGGAAGCATCTTTAATTGTTAAAGAAATATATAAGATGGCTTTTGGAAGTGGATGGAAGTAAGTTCTTGCGTGGAAGAGAAAGGAGAAAGCTTAAGAGTTAAGCTTAAGGTGATTTTGGAATTTTTCCTTCTTTTCTCAAGCAACCATCAATCTCTCTTCTCCAAGGCAAGTGGTCCAACGTGAATCTCAAGCTCTCCAGGACAAAGGTAGGGTCTAGCAGCTCTTATTCTGTTCTAGCTATTCCCGGGTCAAAAGTGTTTGATCCGGTTAGGTTTTCTGAACTCTGCGTGGATACCTTTAGAGATAGTCTCTATTGGCTATTCAGGTTTGAGTTTTCATACCGACACCGGGATCCTGGGTTTCGGGAAGGTCCCGGGAATTAAAAATTTTTGTTTCCGCTGCTGGAACATGTGATGTTCCTCCCGGGATTTCCTACATATACTACATAAAATAGATTCATCTCCTGTCATAATTTAGTGAGTAAGTTATAATACTCGGTAATAGACATATTACCTTGGTGAGTATTTCTAATTTTTGATCTGATTTCAAAACATTGAGAAGTGTTTTCCAAATCAATATGTTTCTTGCACAGCCTCCCAGATTTCTCTTGCAGTTTTGTAGAATAAGTAGGTTCTTCCTATTTTTGGCTCTATTGAATTTATAAACCAAGCCATGACAATAGAATTCTCAGCTTCCCAAGCACCATAAGTGACTGTTGTTTCGTGAGGTTGAGGAATTATCCCTATTAGATATCTAGCCTTGCCTCTTCCTTTGATTACGAGCATGATTGATTGGGACCATTCTCGAAAATTCGTTCCATTTAATCTATGTTGCGTGATTTGCAACGAAAGATTATCAATAGGAGGAGATGGAGTTTGGGCTAAAGGTATTATGTATCTAGTGTTTGGGATGAGGCTTGGAACTCATCGAAGGAACTAAAGGTTGGTTGAACTCCAGCCATAATGTGGCTGGAAAAAAAAACAACTACTAGAATCGGTAGCTCTAATACCATGAAATAAAAAGGTATAAAAAATATCAGAAGAAAAAGTCACTTTATTTCTCTTATTATATGTAATTTATACATAGTATAACCTATTCTAATACTACTAAACTACTAGATTTTTCATATATACTAACTTATCCAATCTATAGTATATCTTATTTTATCTACTAGAAGATAAACTTATCTTTTAGAAGATAATCTCCTAAGCTAACTAAACTTATCTAAAATAACTATCCAACAGTAATAACTAACATTCTTAAAGAATAGTCAACTAGTACAAAAAAGAATGTTTTGGTATATTAAACGTTTCCCAAATATATTGAGAATGTATAAACCTTTCAACCATACCTATTAGTTAAGTGTAACTAGACGATATGGTATATTTGTCATCATAGGTATACCCTCCATTTTATCCTATTGAAACTGTGATGGAAAACCTCTCTTAAATATGTGATTTTTTTTCGTAATACCAACTAGATTCAGAGCTTCTTCTATACTGCCAAATATCCTTCACTTTGAGGTAAATTTCTCCTACTTATTTAACTCAACAGGTATCAATTTTTGTTTATTACTACCTATAAGTGTTTGAAAATTACTGCTTGATTTCAAATTTTGTTATTTTTAAAATCTAGTCTGCCATAAGATTCACTAAGGCACACACTCTATCAACTAATTAGATTTAAGGTCTTTCCACTAGAATTTTTTTCCAAAAATAATTCTTTGCTTAATTTCTCTATTTTCTTCATAAAATCTTAAGGAATAATGAACATAAACGACTAACAAGTTTGTATAGGAAATAAGACTAAGGAAATGAGTTGGCATCTATCTATATAGGAAAGATGCCTTAAGCTCAAACACTTTATTATCAAACAAGTTTTATCTATAATACTCTTAAAATTATCCTTGGTCCACCTATTATAAGATAAAAGCACATCAAAGTTCCTCATAAGAAAGGAAACTATAGTAAAACCAGTGATATCTTGCAAAGACTGAGTTAAGTCCTCTTAAACTCCTCCTAAATATAAAATTAATTTTTGAATTTTAGCATAAAGAATTTAAGTGTTCATAATTTACATAAAAGATATATTGGCTTTACAAAATAATAAAAGTTCATCTACAAAGTAAAGGTTGTTCAATTACATGTTCTTGCATAGACGATTGAAACTGAAACTAGGATTTTGTAAGCTTCCTTTATTACTCGTGTCAAATAATCCCTAACAATGACAAAAATGAGGGGTGATAAAGGATCCTCTTGTTTTAAACCTCTTCCCATCACCCTGCTGCCCCTATCCCCTTAATAAAAAACTCATAAAGACGATCTATTCAATGTGATAGAAAAAGATACAAAGATAATACAAATCATTAACCATTTAATAAAGCTGATTGAGAACTTTAAAGTATGTAACAACTCTTTAATAAACCTCACTCAAGTGTGTAATAGGTCTTTTTTAAATCCATTTGTACCATGCATCTAACTGATAAGTTTTTCCTTCTATACAACTGAGTAAGATCTATGCTTATCAAGATATTATGCACAAGAGACTTGCCACTAATGAATTCACCTTAATTTCCATTTATAAGTACTGGAAGTAACATTTTAAGTCTCTTACGTAACATTTTTTAAAATGCATTTATAGATGATGTTACATCAGGCTATAGGACTAAGATCATTAGTTGTGACCGGAGCCTTAACTTTGGGAATAAATGAAATCACAGTTACATTAATATGCCTAAGCATTTTACCAATATGAAAGAAGTCTAACCAACCCTTATAAATTTCATTACTTATAAAAAACAAAGCATATTTAAAGAAACCATGCTAAACCCATACAATCTTAGACTTTTGTAGGAGTTAACAAAGAACATATCATTTTTAATGTCCTCTTTAGTGAAAGGCTATAAAAGTAGAGAGTTGTTGCTCATTATTTTGTCCTAAACCCTCTTCCTACACCTTTTGATCAATTGAATACATTTCTTTACTTTTTTCAGCATATTTTGATAGAACTTAACAAATTGATCAACCACTAGTTGATTTGTTAACATCAAATTCTCCTTAATATCCTAAATAGTAAAAATCTTGTTCTTATCCTACCTTTGTTTCAACATGACATGGAAATATTAAGTATTTTGATCCCCCTAATTTGGTTAAATCAACATTTGTTTTTTGCTTCATAAAGCTCTCAGTAGCCAATGATAGCTTAAATAATTTAGTAAATAAATCTTTCTCATCTTGTTACTAGATTTAGTTAAACTGTAATTTCACTTCAACAAATTGCATTTGATGCAAACCACAACAACTTGCTTAAAAATATTAAAAAATGCTCTTTATTGAAAGATTTTAGTCTATGCTTCAAAATTTTCAACTTCTTACCCATTTTAAAAATTTTGCTATCAAATATATCTTATTACACTTCCTAAACTAGTGGTATAATTTTCTTAATAATGTCAACTTATAAAAAACTTGAAATTATCATTACAGTGCTCATTAAGAGAATAGATTAATAATTCCTCTATTAGGAATAGAGTCGTATAATTATTTGAACAAAATATTCAAGCCTTATTAACTAGGGCTCTATCAATTGTTGACAAGATTTTATAACTCCCAGTCTGTTTATTATTCCAAGTGTATTTTCATCCCTTTCATTTAAGTTTGTACAGCTTACAATGGTCCACACAGTTTATAAAACCCTAAACTTCTTTCATAGAAACTAGATACCCACCCATTCTCTCATGAAGATTCAAAATACTATTAAAATCATAATCACTATCTAAGGAAGTTAAAAAAAATTAGCCAAATCCTTTAAGTCTAACCACAATGGGTCCCTCTCAACATTTAAATTTAGCCCCTACATAAGTCACATAATAAAGTTATTGCAAAAACAAATCTTTAACAAGCAATGTACCGATTAACTTGAATGATTAAGAATTTATACATTTAAAAAATTATTTTTTCAAAAAACCCAATTTTTGCATGTCTTCATGTTTAAGATTAATGCATGATTTCCAAGAAGCTCAAAACTTCATAATAGCTATTAGGTTTGTGACTAGTTTCAACAAAACTAAAAAAAATCTATTTTGTTAAATGAAAAAAAAGATACCCTTTTTTCTTATTGGGGTTATTCAAACCCTTAACATTCCATATAACAAGCTTAACCATTTTCTATCCTTATAATAGGATTACGCTACAAAGTACACTCTTGAATCCCTTCACCATTAATAGAAACAAAACATGCCTTAACCATAATACCCTTTCCCTTATCCAATTGAGTAGATTCCTCCATAGGTGTTTGTGTTCTAGGACCTTTACTTGTATTAGTTATGTTCTAGGACCTTTACTTGTATTAGTCTTACTATTTTTAGAAGAAACAACATGTCGTTGCTCATTTGGTATACTAATTTTGTCAATTTCTTATACTAGATTAGCAGGAAGAACAAAAACTGGAAAATCTAATGTTTAAGGATCCTTGTCAGCATTAGAAGTTTTTGGCCTCCATCCTTTCCTCTTTCCTATATTCTTCATCTTCATTGCCATATCCTTTGTATCTAAGCATTTCAAAGGCCTCTATTCATACTTAACGAGATGCTCAACAACTTGTCATTCTACATTTTCGAAAGAAGTCTTCTCAGACATTTTCTCATTAATCTTCATCTCTATAAAGATTATAGCAAACTTAGTCTTTATTTGTAGTCATTTGATCAGTCATTATTAGGGTCCCTATCAAGTTTTCAAAATTTCTAAGAGAAGAAACTCTCTAATACTTCAAATTTATATTGGAATTTTATACCCATATAGGCACCATTAGCCTCTTTTGAGTCTTTTGTAAATCTATAATCCAAATTTAATGATAATAGGTTTTCTGTCAAAATGATAGATGCTTGTATTCAGTTTCATTAACAAATTTTATTAAGAACATATATGTTGATAGTCTAAAATAAGTTCAACCTATTTGGCCAATAAGTGAAATGGGCCCAAATCTAAAAGTCTCTAAATTCATTTACCCAGAGAATTTATGCATATGGTAATCAAATGAGAAATTTAGAATTCCAAAATTTCAAACAATTAATACATAATTGATATGTGTTTTAAATAAAAATAGTGCAAGGAGGTAGTTAGCTAAAATATAGAGAAATGGATTGGAAGTTAGATATTAGAGTAGAATATGGAAGTTGAGAGAATGATGGAAGGTAGTTAACAAGCATATAGCTAAGTGGGTTGGAAGTTAAGCAGTTCTAAGAGGTTGAGTTCCAAAATGAGGAAGTTAAAGAGAGGGTGGCAAGTAGTTAGCTAAAATAATTAGAGCACAAAACTGATTGAGGATAAGAATATTTAAAACTCACCAACACTATGACAAAGGAGGTCTTAATAACACAATCTTCATACAAACACAATCTCAGTACAACAAAAATCACTCTCTAGAGAGATCAATCAACCTATTTAAATGCATTTTATTATTTATCAGTTTTTTACTTTGTAAATTTTCCTTTATTATATTGAATTCCATTTTGTAGTTTGTGATTCATTTTTGTAACAATAAATTATTTTATTCATTCCAAATTTCATTTTGTTATATTTTAGCAATTTGGTAGTTTATGACTCCACTCTCTAAGTTTTTTGAAGTAAAATATATTGTTGATAAAAGCAGGTACAAATTTTGGTAGAATTCCTCCCTAGCACACATTTTAAATTAAAACTAAATAATTTGACATGTTTGGTAAGACATGATGCCAAGAATATGGAATGGAAAAGAAATTGTTTTACCTTCACCCCTAGAGGAAGAAGTCCATATAATTGTAGAGAATAAAGACTTGTATCCTAGATGGTAGAAAATATTGCGAAGGTAGCCTCGCCTTCAACTAACTTCCCTACAAGAGATAACCTAAAATCGCCACAATGGAACAAAATTATTTGCATAAATAAAATTCTAGAGTTGAAGTCAAATGTGGCCACTATATCTGATGCAATTAAATCCTTAACAGAGAAGGTTAACAAATTTTTTGCTACTCGAATACACTCATTTTAACAAAGCAAATCTCAAACTCGGAGGCATCCTACTCTTAATGTAATGGAAATTAGAGAATATAGTCAACTCCCAATAATTGCCTTTATAGATGAATGATGTGTTCCTCTACATAAGAGAGAAGATATTCCTATAGTGCCTCCTCACATTAATCTGGAAAATGGTTGATATACAGTCAAGGCCTAAATTTCAGGCAGATAAGGATTTGTTAGGAAGGTTGAAACTAAAGAACCATAATATGGTCTGGGAGATAACATTGCAGTTGTAAACTATAATCCCATTATTCATCCACCATAAATGAGATTACCAGTTGATATAGAAGCTGGTAGAGAAGTGGTTTAGGAATTATATGAGCTTGGTTTAAGACAACTCAGTCATCCAAAATTTCACAAGCCTTATCCCAAATAGATTGATAAGGAGAATCCTTATCTTTGTTGCTACAAATTTTCAAATTCAACTTGTTTTCTAACGAAGATGGTCCATTCACTATTGAGCTCATCATTATATTCACTATACAATGTAGAGAATTATCCAATTATGAAAACTTCAACTACTTTAAGCTGAGGCTATTTCCAAATTCTTTAATAGGGATATCCTTTTTTATAGTTTGCTTTGTTACCTAGGAATACTATTTTTTCTTGGGCTAAAATGGAAACATTATTTCACACTCAATTTTTTAAAACTAAACCTAAAGTTAGGATAATAGATTTGTCAAAAGTAACTCAGAAGAGTGGTAAGAATGCTGACATGTTTATCACTTGTTTTAAGAAATTGAAAGTCAATGGCACTTTCAAAAACTGAATATGTGAAGTTAACTTAAAGGGGGATGGATATAAATTGCTGAAGAAATTTTAGGACATAAAGTTTTTTATTTATATGATTAGGAAATAAAAGTCTCTGAATATGAAGATCTCCCTAAAGAAGAAGGTCACTGTAAGAAGAATTTGATAGGCATTTATGTTACTAAAACAAATTCTTATGATTCGACAGTAGTTGAAGTCAACATCCCTAGAAGTTGTGTTTTCCCTTTCTTAAAACACAAATCCTTAAAAGTTAAAAAGAAACAATAAGTTTGTTAACCCAAGTTTAGTATGCCTTTAACACTACCAAAATGGAAGAGATTTTTTATTTATTATAAGAAAAGTTTATCACATCTCCCCCAGAGCATAGAACTCCTACGAAAGAGGAAATTAGTGGCAGATACTATTACAAGTATCACAACAATTGGAGCGACTCAACAAATTCTTGTTGGGGATTTAAGAATGTGATCCAAGATCATATCAATAAAAAAATTGTACTGTTGTTGAACCTAACCAAATTATGATGATAGATGAAATTTCATTCCCACCAGTGGCAACTATTAATGCTACTGAATTCGATTTGTGCCTAGCATTAGACGTCAAAAAGAATTTAAAAATTATTAAATCATTTTCAGTCAACATAAAATTTGGGAATGGGGATTTTTGTTCATAAATATGATATCGAATTCAATTAATAGGGCTATAGAATTCCTCGGATCAAACAAAAGTTAAAGATCTCAAGAAGAAATCATCGAGCAGAGTTCACTCAAGTTTATTATAAGAGAAATGAATCTTGAATTCTTAGTTATCAGTATAAACAACCCAGATTCATGGTAACCACCACTAGTGCCACCATATCAACTTTGGTAGTCAGTAAGACATCCTAAGAATTTGATATCCTTAACTTGAATTGAAAAAAGATAGCTTAGCGGTAAAGATACTCTACCAATATTGAGAAAAATAAACTCGTAGTTAATAGAGGACCCAAATTTAAAAAAATTAGTTCATATGAGACCTATTTTCTAAAAAGAGTACTATGGACTCTAACAGTAAAAGGTAAAGGTAGAAATCTTCAGTCAAAAGCAAGATAACATGCAAGTGAATCCTTTATTTTATAGGAAGTTAGCTCACTCTAAGAGTCAAGAAGAAGAATTCAATGAGTTTATTATGATTGGGAACATTCTATTTTGGTTCCATGTACTACTTTGTTTATAAAGATTTCAGTGTCATTTGGTAAATCTAGTGCAAAGAGGATGAAATTCTCCCTTGAGAAAAGTGAATGTAAGGTCCTAGTATTAGTAATAGGGTCAAGAATTCCTGATAAGTTTGTTTTAGAGAAACCAGCTGAGGGTATTATACAATATACAAGGCCTTTATATATTAAGGCTCATCTCAATGGAAGACCAACTTCAATATTTTAGTAGATAATGGGTCAAAAATAAACATTATGCTAACCAAAATGATAATAGTTTTAGAAAAAGATGACGTTGATTTGATCCCAACCAAAGTATACATCGTTGCATTCAACTGTGAAACTATTTGGGTATGGAGAATTTTCCCTGAAAATATTACTGTGGAAAGGAAGACTTTGTTGCCTGTATTCTTTGTTGTTAACACCCATGCCAATTACAAGTCTTGTTGGAGTGAGATTGGATCCACTCAAATTATTGCATTCCATTATCTATATATCAACTTTTACTTTTATAGAGAGAAGATGAAGGGGAAATCATTTGGGTATTTCATACTAAAGTTGATGTGATGGTAGTAAAATTCTACAAAGATCATGTAAAGTTAATGCAAATGTAGAGGTTGTAATGGCAAAAGGAAAGACGAGAAAAGATGGAAAGAGATGCTGAAAAATTCGTAAGAATAGCCACCATCGTGCCAATTCCTGATCTGATGAAGGTTCCTACTATAGAAGAGCCTTATGAGTGAATTGTCACAAGAAGAATGGGCAATAGATGCAGTCGTGAAAATCAAGTAAAGAATGCAATAGATTTAAGAGAATTAAAAAGAACTAAGTGGATATGATAATGTAAAACTGGTTTTAAAGTAGATGAATAACCACAAATGATTGATGAGGGTGTATAAGATTTAAAATTCACTCCTGAAAAGTTTGACGATTGTGAAGGACAAATTAAGAATCGTTAGAATAAGTGAATTTGTGCAATTCAAGGCAATTCCATGAAGTCTTTATCAATAAAGATTGGTATTCAAAGACAAAGTTAGAACTAATGGAACTCATGAAAGAATTCGGAGATTATTTTACTTAGGATTATACTGAGATGTCATTAAGTAAAACATTAATAGAATACAAATGTCTGATAAAACCAAAATTTTACCCTCATTATCAACCTCTTATGTGATGGTCAAAAAAATCAAGTTGAAGGTTACAGAAGAAATTGAAATACTATATAAAGTTTTATTAGACTAGCCAAGTATAGCAAATGGTTGGCGAATGTTGTCCCTGTAGTCAAGAACAATGGAAAAATAAGAATCTGTGTAGACTTCAGCGATTTAAATGCAGCCATTCTTAACGATATTTGTATGATATAAATTGGATATTCTTTAATAGATGCAATGGCTAGACATTCTTTATTTTCCTTCATAGATTGTTTTTTATGTTATATCCAAATTTTTATAGATGAAAATGATATTTTTAAAATAGCTTTTAGATATCTAGGATCAATTGGGACATTTGAGTGGGTTGTAATGCCTTTCAGGCTAAAGAATGCAGGTGTCACATACCAAAGAGCCATGAATGCCTTTTTATGACTTAGTAAGGCAAATTTTGGAAGTCTATATAGATGATATTGTTGTGAAGCCAAAAAAAGTGTAGATTATACCCAAGATTTATAAGAATATTTTCATAGGATGATAATACATAAATTGAATTTGAATCATTTAAACTGTGCTTTTAGAGTAAGAGTAGGGAACTTCTTGGGTTTTTTAATTTACAATAGAGGAACTGATTTGGATAAGAATAAAGTGAAAGTCATTCTTGAATCAAAACCACCTTAGAATAAAAGGGAAACCTGGAGATTTTTGGACCAAGTAAATTACGTAAGAAGATTTATTACTAATATGACAAGAAAAATAAAATAATTCTCAAACTTATTAAACATAAAGAATACAGAAGATGCACCAGGAAACTTTTAATAGTATGTAGGAATATTTAACAAAACCCTAAATGTTAGTGCCCCCTAGAAAAGGAATTCCATTAAAGTTGTATATTTTTGCAATTGAAGAATCTATTGGATGCATGTTGGCCCAGAGTAATGAATCAAGTCATGAATAAGATATTTATTATTTGAGCAAAATTCTTATGCCTACAGAGAAGAAGTACTTACCCATTGTAAAATTATGACTAACATTGTATTTCTCTTGTTTAAAGTTAAGGCATTACTTTTTGCAAAATAAAATCTTTATGGTTTCCTAAATTGATTTAATCAAATACATGTTGAACAAGTTGGTTCTCTAAATAAAAAATTAGGAAATGGCTTATGACTCTTGTAGACTTCAACTTGGTATATTATCCTCAAAATTCTGTAAAAGGTTAGGCATTATCTGACTTTTAAGCAAGCCATCCTTCAATTAAGGTACAAGAGGACGAAAGACACTTGATTTTAAACTATGAAAAGAAATTGTTGGAATTGAAATTCAATGGATAGAGTATAGAGAAGTGTGCTAGTGTTAGAATTGTTATAATTGCACTAAATGGAACCAAAACTCTTCTCTCCCTTAAAATGGACTTCTCATGTACTAATAATCAAGTAGAATTTGAAGACTTATTGATTGGACTAGATCTTCTAGTTGATCATGGAGTAAGAGAAATTATAATGAAGGGAGATTCAAAATTGGTGTCATTATAAGTGGCACTATAGTTTTATCACCTTATTACATTGTTGTTATCCTATTACTGGAATTCTTTGATAATATATAATTTCAACATATTCTGATAAGTGAAAATTGGTATGCGAATGAACTTCACAAATAGCATTTATATTGCAAATGTCCAAAGAGTTAATGTAAAATGTATTGTGGTTCAACAAAGATCTTACCCTTCCATTTGCAAGAAAGGAATTTCACTAGAAGTGTTTAATATTGATAAAGAAGTCGTTTAGATTGGAAGTTAGAAATTAAATACTTTTTGAAAAATCCTATCAAGAAAGTATCATTCAAACTCAAGAAACAACCATTCAATTTTGTGTTGATTGAAGGAATCATATTTCATCAAAGAAACAATGAACTTTTTTTAGATGTCTTGGTATGTTCGAAGCATTAATAGTAATGTAGTAAGTTCACGAAGGAGTATGCAGAGCACATCAATATAGAATAAAAAATAAGGTGGTTTATACATCGATATGGATATTATTGGTCAACATTCCTGAAAGAATGCATATCATATGCCAAAGGCTCTATACAATGTTAAAAGTATAGAAGATTATAAAGAATTTTGGCTTTTGAGTTACATCATATAATGAAGCCATAGTCGTTTAAAGGGTGGGCCATTTATCTTATTGGAAAGATATATCCACCATCCTCAAAAGGCCATAATTTTTTAGCTACAAATTACTTTATTAAATGGGTGGTGGCACAACCTTTAAAGAAAGTTGATTAAATAGATATAGTCATATTCATTAAAAAACAAATTATTCATCAGTTTGGAATTCTTCAATCAATCAGAAGAGATCAAGAGTATAAGCAAGGAAGTTTAAGATTTCAGTGAAGATTATAGGATAAAATTATTGCATTTAACTTCATATTATGCTCAGGCTAATGGTCAAGCTAAAGAATCCAATAAGATAATTATTGAAATTCTAGAGAAAATGTTAGAAGATAATATAAGAGAATGGCACATAATTTTGTCTGGAACTTTATGGCTTATTATACTTCTAAGCATACTGCCATAGGAGTTAACCCATTTGCCTTGACATATGGATATGATGTTAGTCTTCAAACAAAAGTGGTGGTTCCATCCCTAAGAATAGCTAAATAAAATGCTTTGGGGACTTTTGAGTATTTAGAAGCGATGTTAATTGGAGGATTTAGATGAAATGCAAATTTAGGTCTCGAATAATATGATTATTCAAAAAGGGAAAGTGACAAAATTATATGATAGAAGAACTTGTAGACGAGAATTCTACGAAGGGAACTAGTGTGGAAATCAGTCTTACCTCTTAAGATAAAATATAAAGAATAGGGTAAATGGTTTCCAAATTAGAAAGGACCCCATCAAATTTTTAGGGTTTTAAGTGAAAATGCCTGTTGGTTACCTAGTTTGGAAGGTGAACCTCATAGGCATTTTATTAATGAAAAGTATTTAAAACCTTATGTTCCTAACTTTTTTGAAAAGAATGGGGGATAAAGAATGATAGAAAATTCTTAAAATAAATAACAATCAGATATCAAAGTTCAAAGTAGCAAATTCTTAAAATAAATAAAAATTAGAAATCAAAGTTCAAAGCCCATCAAGAAACTAGCAAAAGGTTAATAAGAACAAAGAAGTTTATAATTGGTCCAAATCAAAGAACCGAGTTTCACCTCATTGATTGATGCATGACACTTAATCTTCTTTGGCTTGATGCACATGCTACTTCAAAAGATAACCTCATTCTTTTGTAGCACTGGTGATTTCCCTAACTTGACAATCGTCCACTTAACTTCGTGAAATTCTTGGTTAAGCTTTTTTCCATCTTATTTGAGCGCTTCTTATTTTTCTCTAATTAATTTAGTAGCTCATCTATCTCAATAGCTTCATTTTCCAAGTAAGTCAAATTCATTTTTCAACTCTTAATTTTTAGTCAGAAGATTCTTTCCTTTGGGCTCTTCTATTTCATAATCCATTCTACACTGATGCCAGAGACTCAACCTTTTTGACTACATAACTTGATCATAGGATGATTTCTCAAAGGAAGCAAAGACTTTCTTAGCCTTGCTTAGAAGTCCCCTAACAATGGATGACTAAGTTATAGACCCAACATGTGACACTATACCTAAAAAAGAACTATGTTAAATTTCAATTAGGAATTACATCTCTTGTTGTATGGTCAATCTTAAAGACTCCTTAACTCTCGATAGTTCTCTGGAGTTGATCGTTAGTACAGTAATGGAATTAAGGTCTAGGGAATTATCTACGAAACTCAAATCGAAAACTTCTTCCAAGGTTGTAACTGTAAGCCAAACATCTTTATCTATAAGGCATAAAAGAATTTGTTAACGAATTAATAGGTCAACATATACAATAAAGAAATTCTTGTTTCACCTCTAATGAAGAAACCTTATTGGTTTTTTTAGGTAAGGAGAATTCTTGATCTTTCTAGATTCTAGTTCTAAAGGAAAAAAAGGAGTAGGGAGATCCAATATTGTTTCATCTATAAAGAAAGATAGATCAACAAGAATTTTTAAATTAAAAGTAATAAAGGACGAGTTTTACCATCACTAACTTTTTCAACGACCTTTTTAGGAGTATACAAAGTCCCTTTTAGGGGAAAAGTGTCTTTAGTAGAGGGTTAGATGGTTATAGATTTTTTGAACATTTTGAAGGAGGAGAGAGTAGAGTTCCTCGTAGAAACTCTTGGAGTTGGGGTTTTGGATTTTTTGAAACTAGAAGTCACTGGTGACTTCTCTTTGAGTGTTCTTCTTGAGAGAGGATTAGGAACCATTATTTTCTAAGAAAAAGGTTAACTATCTCCAAAATTTTTAGCATCCAATATTCCAAAGTCTGAAAAAAAATAAGTTAAGAGAATTCTTTGAAATTAAGAATGTGTGAATATAGGGGAATATCTTTAAGGAGTGTAGAATTTAGCCGAGGAACCAACTCTGAAAGCTTTTAAGCTGCTATGAGTGATAAGCTTTAGTGTTAACCACACTTGCAATAATAATTTTGCATTTTTAAATGCAATGGTGATTGAAAATTTCATAGAGGAATATGTCAATGATAACACTTGCTTCCAAAAACAATACTACTAAATAGTCCAAGAAATGTATAGTAGGAGAAATTTTATATAGATAGGCCAAGTACTCCATAAGCAAGGTAGACATTTAAAGCCCGAGGTTATAATATAAAGGTCGAGCTTTAAAGCCTTGTCACCATCAACGATAAAGACTCTAGGGTTAATATAAACTAAGAAAAGCTTTTCATAAATAGCCAAATAGGAGGACTCAAAAGTTTTCAAGATTTTTAACTAGTAAGTTATTTTGGAAAATTCTCTAAAAGGATTTAACTAATCTAAAGATTAACTAATCAGGACTTCAAAGACAGTAAAATACTAAAGATGTCTTTGGAAGACTTACTATAAAGAATGACAAATAACCGAAGGCCAAGAAAATCAAGAAATTTAGGGTCAAAAGTATAAAGCTAGACAAACCATATACATAAATTTAGATCTTTGAAAAGAAGATTAGAAAGAAATCTCCTCAAACTTCTATATAAAAAAAAGCCAAAAAAACTGAGCCTAAAGAAAAAACTTATTAGAAGCTACCACTTTGTAAAAAAGGGAGAAATTCTAAGCTAGGTTTATTATTAATAGAGCAAAAAACAAATCGATTCATGAGGACCCAAAGGAATTTCACATTTTCTTCTAACATGAGTTCTCAAAGAAACATAGTTGTTTATTAATCCAAAATAAGAAGAACATTTAAAATTTCTAGAATTCGAAGTAAGAATTTCTTCATCCAAGCAAACAAATCCTCTTTAGTGACAACAGTCAAGAAGAAAATGTCTTTGAAAGAAATAGAAGCATGCCCAAAAGGAAAGATAAGTGAATTATATGAAGGACCCCATAATTTCATAATCACAAACACGAGATTAGGCTGGTACTTAATAGGATTCTTAGAAAGAGCTATCAGTTGAAAAAGGCCTTGCCTATTCCATGCTAAGTGATATGATAGGTACAACCTATCTACCCATTTAACCCATTGATCTACATTTCTAAGCCAGGGTTTTGAGGATTTAGTAGCCTGAAACAAAGTGAATTCTAAGGGAAATCAGACTTATTTGCTTCTCTCAAATAAGGGAGCTATGGAGAAGAAGCATCCATAGGTGGGGGAGTCCTAGTAGTAAAAGAAAGGCAATATTCATTATTGAAGTGTAGACAGCCTTTAACAGTGCTGAAAAATAAGAATTAAAATGTTAGAATTGACATGTTAAAGGAACATTAAGCGTAAGAATTTTTTACCTTATTCTTATGCAAGGTGGAAAGGACTTAAACGGAATGGATACCACTTTAAGTTTAACAGCCTCTAAAAGAAATGGAGTTAGGAAAAATTATAGGGATTTTTAGAAAACAATAGAATTAGACAAATACTTCAGTGGCAAAAAAGAGAATAAAAGACTATTTGAAAGCCAAGGTGAAAAATGAAGAAGTAAGAAGAGGCTTTTATAATGTAGGAACGGCCAAATCGTAAGGGAATAGTAAAAGGTGAAAGGAGTCTAATCTAGAAGTCTTGAAATTCATTTAGCCAGACAATTCATGCTTACGAGAATCAATTAAGAAGTTCATGATTCAAGAATTTCAGATAATTAATACATAATTGACATATGTTTTAAAGAAAAATTGTGCAAGGAGGTAGTTAGTTGAAATATAGGAGAATAGATTGTAAGTTAGATATAGGGGCAAAATATGGAATGCTAAAAGGTAGTTAACAAAAATATGGTTGAGTGAGACAGAAATTAAGCAATTATAGGAGGCAGAATTCTAGAACATGGAAATTAAGAAGACTATGGCTAGTAGTTAGTTAAAATATAGGAAACTGGATAGTTACAGTGCCAAGGATAACAAGATTATAAATTCACCAATACCATGACAAGGGAGGTCTCGACAACACAATCTCTAGACAAACATAATCTCATTACAACAAAAATCACTATCTAAAGAGATTAACCAACTTATTCCAAATACATTTTGTTATTTTCCAATTTTCTTTACTTTGTCAATTTCCCTTTATTATATCCAATTCTAATTTGTGATTCTTTTTTGCTCTTTAATCCAAATTTCATTTTTGTTAAATTTTAACATTTTGATATCTCATAACTCCACTCTCCAAATTTTTCGAAATTCACTTATATCATGAATAAAGGACAGATACAAATTTTAAGAGAATTCTTCTCCATCGCATTCACATTTTAGATTAATACTAATGCTATCCTTGCTCATTGGAGTACAACCCAAAATTTGCATTGCCTTCCTCTTTTTCTTCGTCATGGATACGTCGAGATAGCCAAAAAGAGACAAGAGCTGAGATGAAGCTTACGGAGAAACTAACTCATTTCAGAGAAGGATGACAACCTTAAAAGCAACTTCTGCTCTGCGAGAACAATCAAATGAAAACAGCGGCGCTCTTCTTCCGTCACTATGTTAGAAGACGATCACAGAATCGTGAAAATGACCCCCTTAGTTGTCGCTGTCAGATGTTACCGAATACAAACATTTAATAGAAAATACTGTTTAATAACTAAAATTAAGTAATTATGTATTTTTAATAAAATACAATATTTTTAATCGAATTACGAACCGTACATTTAAAAGGAATTACCATATGCAGGATACAAAATTTCTTTGGCTACAAACAACTACAAAGTGAACAGCTTTCAAACGTTTCAGCCTCATTCCCAAAACTCAGCATCCATCCTTATCTACACTATGTACAAGAAAGAATTGATGACCAAGAAAGAATACAATACATTTTGATCCCCAAAATTGCACGGCTACGGATTGAAGTGAAAGAGCCAAATCATATTTGCGACCTTAACCGCATCACTAGCTGTTGTATACTTTCAAGCTTCTCATTGAGTTGCTTAAGGTCAGACATACGTTCTTTACAGGGCTCTGAACGTGAGATAATATCACTAACAAGGGCAGCACATTTTGACTGTGAATCTGAAACTGCCTCCTCAAGTGACGCAACCGTCGACTCCACAGTTGCTGGCAAACTTAAACTCGTCATATTTGTTGAGGGAGAGAAACCAATGCTGCAGGGACTGCTACCCCTGCTGTACCTTTCTGAAGTGAAAATTTTGTCAAACCCCTCTGTACCTGCATGCACAAATTCATTTTTATCAGCCACAATCAATAATCATTTCTAAGATGATTAAATCTTTGATGATGCAAGTGAGATTCAATGAGACTAATAGATCCTAGAACTTCTAAACATTGATTGCTTAAAGATTGTCACTTTAACTTCTTCATTATGAAGATACTGGGAGGATCTCAGATCTCGATACACACTAGATATTCAAAATGAAAGTCCAGGAGGTGGTAAAACATTAACCGTACCAAGGTTGCCGAGCTGATCTATGGCTCCCCGTCCAAGGGCCTTCTCCAGCTTAAGTAGCCTCAGGATTCCAGCAGTTATCCGACCCATTGCATCAACTTCAGACTTGCACAATAGAGCGAGGTGCTGAAGCTCATCTTTGGTTACGACAGCCTCCATCTACAATGTAGAAATTACAGTAAGATATAAAAACCATAACCGTAAAATAGAATCATCTCAACAGAGAGCCATCAATTAAAAGTTGGCACGCTTCATTACCGGTTGCTTAACAGAAAATTTCAAATTTTCCACCATCCAATTTGCCATTTCATCATCAGCACTTTGCTCTGATGCCACAACATGAATCTCAACATTTATGCCGCCAGGTGCCTCAACAACTTCCTTGATTCCATTTGAAGAGACAGAAATGCCCTTCTCCTGTGGTTTCAATATTTGCAAACCTTCTACGCCAACCTGCAGGTATGCTCAACCAATAGACATAAAGATTCTCGTAAGCAAGCACATGGTCATACGTATCTTGAAATTTAAAGCATCAATAACTAGTTTAAATGCTTCTAAGAGATTTGAAGAGAAATGAAATCACAAAATCCCCAAATATGATTTTGCTTCGCGAGAAAGTAACAGGAAGGAAAGTGAAGGAACAGACTCCCATAATGGGACTATTTTGTTTTACTTTTCTCATTTCTCCTGCCGTTTGAGCAAAACCTCTATATGTGTTCCCCTCATTTTCTCCTCCCAATGTTTCCTCTCTCCAAAATGCAATATCAAACCAATTATCCTCTATTCATTTTACTTCTCATTTCTATTCCATCTAATAATCTCAAAGATTAAATTCACAAAAAGAAATATAGATTAAGCAAAATCCCCACCGTGACCAACTCCACAGGATATTTGTGTATTCTGCTCAACTTTGCTTTGTCATCCACCTCATGCCTTGCATCGCTCTTGGCTTTTACCAACAAACTTTGGAAAGTTGCATGCCAAGACCTCTGTTCTCTGCCCACATCTCCTTGGGTGGAAAACCACCACCTTTCTGCCATCTCCTGTGCACCTTCAAGAGCAAATAACCAGTCTTTCAATTCTATGCACAAATCCACATCATCTGGCATTCCTAGCTGCAATACCCCAGTATCTCCTCCATCTCCTGAGCCTCCATCTGCAGAAAAACAGGGAATGAAGAGAACTGCCATTGAAGAACCTTCAAACTTCGAAGCAAAATCAAAGGAGCATATGATATAAATGAAGAGAATTCCTACCTCCTAAATCATCAATAAGAAGAGGTGATGCTTTAAAAAGTTTTGAAAGTGGCCCCTTTGCTATATACCCCAATCCTTTTGACAGCCCCTCACCAGGACCACCATCAGGTCCAAGTACTCCAAAGCGATGCATGAGGGCTTCGGCATAGTTCATTCCTCCCCCAAGGCGAACTCCAGAGATACAGGCAGACACACATAGACTATGGCACTCCCTATCCTCTTCACTGAATGGCATCACATGTACCATGCTTACATCAAGAAATGGATTTCCATTGCCAATACAATTTATTTTATGTTTTGTTTCCTTGTGTACCCAAAAGACAGTTCTCAACTGATGATATCCGTTTGCTGCCACAAGAAGACCATTTTCAACTGAACCCGAAACTGTGTCATTCTCATGGAACAAGCTTCTGTCAGTGTCTACACAGTCCACCTCAACACTCTGCCAGTGCAAAGTGGATGAAATGGCAATAGCGCCACCAAGGGTTCTATGACTGACTTTGATGAAAAGATCTTCTCCAATAAATTGAACCAGAGGCAGTCCCTCTGCATCTGTGGCAGAAGACTCTAAAAATCTCAGCTGAAGATTTTTCAGTGCCAAGCACACTGCAGTATCACAGGGAACCTTATCCATTAACCTACCACTAGAACACTCATTCCTATTTGCATTCAGTCTTCTGTTTTTACCAACTGATGCAATCTTTTCACTAACTCTTCCAAAGTACGTGTACAGGTCTAGGACAAAAAATAGCTGCTCAACAGAAGAATTTGACAAGTATTGTTCACAAGCTATCCCAACCCTAACAACACCACCAGGAGGAGGGATAGAAGACAATGGCCTTCCATCAGATGAAACCATAGCTACCTCGATAGAAGAATGCTTCAGTTCAACACATCTCCACGAGCCCAAAGTCAAACCACAAGAATTTAGTGAACCTGTTAAATTAGAACATGTCGCCAGAGATAAACTAATCAATGATGCCGTTGCAATCCATTTCTTCTGGCTAGCATCAATTGGTTGGCCCTCCCAAAGACAGAAACAAGCAGGATCCTTTTCCAAGTTGAGTAACTTGGGTCTCAATGAAGGTGACTCTGAGAAGGACAAATTTTCAAGGTGAAGCTTTGTTCCAGTGAAGGAACTATCAACCATAGAGTTCCTGCTGTCAGCTTGATTGCTTGATGCACCCACATCCAAAGGAATACTGACATCCAACTCCTTAAGGTTGAGGATCATTGAATTTATGGAAGAATCTGGTAAAACATCCCCAGGATTGACGACAATACCATCAGCTAAGAAAGATGATATCCTCAAACATGATGCTTCTTGAAGATGAATCTGAAAAGGCAAAAGAAAATGGTTACAAAAAACATGAATAGCATTCCTGATAAAAAGCTCATAAACTCAGATCATTAATTCATACCATAAGAGGCTGACAAGCAATAACCGTTTTTGAAGCAAAAGACGGTGGGGCCGGGGATGGCATGACCTGAAGAGAATGTAGGCATATCAAAGGAACACCTGCCGTTGACTGCCACCATAGTTCTTCCAAGGGATATATTGGAGCACAGAAATTCTTAGCTGTAAAAGCAATTAACAATTGGGATCAACATTGCTGACTTCTAATACATCCTAAAAGTACGAACTGATAAAATTATAACTGCTCAAAACCGAGAGAGGTATACTACCAAAATCTGGAAGTTGAACAAGATTTTCCACTTCAGCCTGCATGGATGGCTGAATCAAAGTGCACGGAGGGCGTGAGAAGGTGTCCCTATATTCACATTAATTACATGAATTCATAGCAAATTAATCTGATACACGAGTAGGTAAAGTATAATCAAGCCTATTCAAACTACTACCCAAACTCGAGCATCACCTCAATATAACATATATATATATGCATTTTCCAATAACCAATTAGAAACTTTCCTACCATATCATAAATATAGTTAAAGGAAAGAGATCTTGTTAAAAGCTATTTGAGGGAATATAAATTGTAATAGCATATAGTTTTGCCAACATGCCCCCAGGGCTGCATAGAAGAGAATTGAGAACAGTATGTTGTTAGGCAAGCCCCCCCTATTTAAGCTAAACCTCTACATGAAATAAAGAAGTTTGAGATATATCCGTATGGCCAATTGCATAAAACTTGAAGAAAAGATGAGGGGGGTAGGGAAGGTATTACTTAGAATACTAAATCGTTGGCCAAAACAGAATTAGACACTAGTTACAGTACAGCTCACAAGCCCTACAAATTTAAACACCACTAGCTTCTATATGCAAAAGAAAAATCATAAATACACTGGAGGAACAATCTACAATTTTTGAGAACATAAACCCACCAACCATAAGTCTGGCAAATTTACTATCTCTCAGCATATGTATTAAATGAGATTCCCAAGCTCTATGCAACATCTCCACACAATAATGAGTTAAGCACATACTGGGTAATCCAAGATGCTCCTACACATCAGTTTAGCAACTACAACAAAGGAATCAGGTTTTCTTATACAAACTATCCCATTCAACCTCAAGTGCATTGCAATTGCAATGTTCGTCCATGTTCATTGCATTTTTGTTGGTAATACTTCCTCTGAAGTATATTAAGACACATGCTCCTGGTACAGCTTGGTATGGTGCCTTAACACCTCCCCTGTTTCATTTCCACTTCAAAACATAACCAATTTTCTCCAATTTCTGGTCCCTTAAATTTCATAGGCCAGTGGTCTAGATCAGATATACATCTATCGTTAGTAAAGATATGCAACAGAATTCTTAAGCAAGAAACGGAACGTAGACCCACATGTTATACGTGCTAACAGAAACAGGTCACACTTAACTCATAATCCGAATTAAATGATATCAGCTACATAATTCCTTCTCCTTTGAATTAAACCAATCAAAGTACAAAGTAGAATGGCAAACAAGCGGTCGAAGTTTAAAGATTACCACCTACTAAAATTTCAAATTGATAAAAGCTAAGGTCCTATTTGTTTCCATTTTTATTTTTGGTTTTCTGTTTTTGTTTTCAAATTCAATAAACAAATATGTTTGTTTGAGTTTTTGGTTTCTGATTGTAATTTTGATTTCTTCCAGTTTTAAAAAATTATGAAAACCATAAAAAGTGACTTGTTTTTTCATAATTTGATTTATTATTAAGTAAATATATATTATTTAATTATTTAATATATTAATTTTAACAGAAATTACGAATAATTTAATTTAATATAATATATTTAATTAATTAAAATTAATTATTAATAAGAAATATGAATAATTTAATTTTAATTAATAACTATATTCAAATTTTTAATTAAATTAAATAATTATTAGTAAAAATAATTAAATGTAAAATATCTTCAAAATATATAAATTTCAAATAAAATTTGACTTAATAATTAAAATATATTTTTATATATTAATATTTTAAAAAGATAATTTTAAAATTCTTGTTTATAAATAAATAATTTTATTAATAATTTGTTAATAAATATTCTATAAGAGATTAAAATAAATTTATTTAATTAAAAATAAATTATTTTTAAGTTTTATCTAAAATATAATTATTATCAGTTATAATAACTATATTAACATTAACAATTAAACAGGTTTTTGTTTTTATTCGAAAGAAAAACAAAAGCTAAAAATAGAAAACAAACAACGAAAATTAAAAACCACAATAAAAAAATAGAAGTGGAACCAAACGACCCCTAAGTGGACCTAAAACCCAAGCCAAGGAGTGCTACATGTATAAATGCTAGTCCTTCATGCAAGAAAAAATAAAAAACCATAAGAGCTTACATGCAGCAAGTCCAACTTAACTTAATCTACAGAACAACAATCTAGGAAACTAGACCTCAAATTACCTCAGGAACAATCCACCAATCATAACCTTAGTCAAGTTATTGGCAATTTCTCCATCACAAACTGCAGCCTGGAAGGTAAATCACAGAATGAGACCATTGACGAAAATTATGTGTCACAAATCAGTAGCAGAGACTGGCATGTAGCGAAGTAAGACAAAAAATCTTGGCTATCAGAACCTCTAACAGCAAAAATGCAAAAGTGCAAACCTCGATATTACAAATAAACGTAGCATGTAAAGAAACCATTAGTAAAATTCAGGACAAATTTGCTCATGTCCATGCCACGATTATTTTTCACATCGAATCTGACCATCTAAGTGCCTTTGGAACTACTTCAAATATCAAAGTATGGAGACTTTTCCTTTTTTTCCTTTTTTTTTTCTTTGGTGCATAGAAGAGTGGTTCACATTAGTTGCTCAAACAGCTCACTATATCTTCCTTATCTTCATACTAGACTGTTTTCAACATTCAAAACCAACGAACCATAACAAAAGATTAAAACAGATCCAGCTAACTACAGGGTCATTTAAGATGCACAAAATTCTCGTCAGCAAAATTATGGGACAAGGAGGTTAAATTATTTAACTAGATGAAGGCATATTAACTTTGTCACGAATGACAAACTGCAGATCAGTAGCTCACAATTGTTTGTTAAGGTTGCCCCAAGACAGAACAGATCCTTGCCCACAAAAATTGGACTAGCAAAGTAACAAGATTTTACAAAATGTAAAAGGTTGTGAAGCTTTACCCGAGAAAAGTGGAGAGACTGCATCAGGAGTTCAAGCTGGAACTCTGCATGGAAAAAGAGACATTGAGAAGATGTTCTAGTCTTATACATATGCATACCCTCCTTCATACTAATTTACAGTCCCATGTAGGACAGCATGCAACCCATGCAATGTCTTAGAGGTAGATAAACATGCCTTTTGGATAATATACACAAATGGATTTTAACGTAGCCACTATAAATTAAAGAGGGAAACCCGAAGTTTTAATTCCATTCAATCAAGAAAACATTCATGCGCCCTTAACGTGAAGTGTGAACAAATCACAAAAAAAACAAAAAGAAATCTACAATAAAGGAGCTCAGTGTGGCATGGACACATGACCACCCAGTCATATGTAGTATCAAAATCCAATCAAAACCCTTAAGTTGTTGGCTAAGGTTCACAACTATTATTCTAACACAATGAGAGATGAAATCAAGACAAACACAGTAATGGTTCAGAGAATAGTAATTTTCTAACTCACACAAACTTGTCTTCAAAAGGAATTAAAAAACAAACCAGTATCTTTAATGCGTAGAAAAATGTGGTCCACAACAATAGAGACTAGAGAGCGTCCTGCTGCTTCACTAGATCGCTGCAAGCATTCAGACACACCAAACTTAATTGAGATTCACATAGCAAGCTAACAACAGAATGCTAAAGGTTGACAAGACTTAAAATTGTTAACTGTTCCTATTTAATACCTGCTGTGACTTTAGATCCACGTCTCTGTTTAGGCACACATATAATCCTGTCAAGAAGCGGAGAAAAGCACGAAGACCTGCCCACACAAGGATGTCTCAACTATTAGAAGTATTGTTACAGCAAGCAAAACAAATGTGATTGAGCTTTTGATGCTTATACCTGGTTCACTTAAAGCTGGACAGACAGCTTCAGTAACATGTAATTGAACCTCAAGCCCAAGTGGATTGTTAAGTTCAGTCCTCTGCATTGTGATCTGAGAGAAAAAAAAGTGATAGATCAGAGCCTAAGCATAACGACATTGGCTAAGGCCCACTAGAATTGCTCCAATACCAAACTCATCAAGAATTTTCTTAAGATGGATTATAAGGATTACATAAGCCTCTCCAGATATTCCCTCTAGAAAACGTTCTCCCCCAAAGAAAACTCGCTTGGCGCCATCATCATCTCTCTGAGTTAATCCTTCCTGAGAACGAGCTAGACTGGCATCAGCAAACATGTCAGGATGTGGCAAGAGATCAATAGATAGCGACTCCCATTCGAGTTTCTGCAAAGTTAAATTTATCATCAGCAGTAGTTTCCATAAAGCATCCAACTTCCCACCCCAGAAGAGAGAGTTGGATGTAAAAAAGAAACTATATTCTGAGTCTCTCAAATAACAACAGAATAATATCCATTACATACAAAAGTTATTTTCAGGTATGAATGATAAAGAAATAATAAAGAGTTTTTATTATTTTCAGATATGAATGATAAAGATTTTTTATTATTACTCTGAACACATAGATGAAATTTTTTTCGTTGGAGAAATCACGTGCTGCCTTCAAATTTACAACCTACAAGATAAAACTGTCCACATAAGTAAACAATAAAGGAATCAAGAAAACATAAAAGCACTGGATAGAAAAACTACCTCCCAATTTTCATTGGTAGTATACAGTACAAGGTTCCGTATGGTAACTGATGCCATCGGTGATGCCCTAAGATGGAAGAAAAACACTAAATAATTGTTTGTCAATGTGAGATAAAGAATACTTTTCCATTTAACTTTACTATTTGAGGCCCATTTATAAATTTTGGTATGCTGTATGTTGATTCTTATCATTCACAAAAGTTCAGATTTGTACGTAAACAACCATTGCACAGAAAAGAAGAGGGAGTTCAGAATAAACATAGATTGATTAACAGACAGTAAAAATAGTCATGGAGAACATTAAAGATGAAGACAACTAGAACTTACCAAGCAGCACCTCCCTTACGTCGAGCACCCCCACGTGTTTCAAGCAGAAGATTAACAGTTCTAACCTGAATGGTCATGCCATCTGCAATCTGGTAATAGTTAAAAAGAAGTTTCAGGTTCAATAACTAGGTCTCTTTATTAAGAAATCAGGCAGAAGTTTAATACTAGAAAACCAATATTTAGTTGGTATGGCTGCATATATACTTCCACATCAACCCATATTAGCATAAATCTAAAACCATGACATGGTTAACAATAAACATATTCCTTAAATTCCAAACCAAATGGTGAGTTTGGGACCTAATAACTGAATTCATTGTCAACATTCTTCTAAATTGTTTCTTTCCATCAGCTTATAGCTATTCATGCTTGAGCAGCACAGTTAACGTTTGGGAAATAAGTGAGCATAATTTTAAGGGACAACTTCCTAGATGATACATGCAACTCATCCCCAGTTACAATCTTTATAGCCATGATAGCATTTTTACAAACTTGTATAAATATTTTTTATGTTTTTTTAATATTATATATGTTGGGATTAAGGATAGGATCAAGTTCTAAGATATGGTCTGTCGTCGTTGACTAAAGAATAACAGAAAACATAAACAACTTCATTAAAGACAGCACCTGACCTTATCAGCAAATCCATAGCCGCTACTTTTATTTGAGACAGTAGATGACTGGGTGCTGCATGAAGACAGAATAAATCATTACATAACTTAAACTCAAGTATCAATAAACTAGTCCTGATTCAATACTCAATTTTGAAGGTTTCTTACCTTGTTGGGCTACCACACAATTCGTCTGGATTCTCCTCCAACACTATATCAAGCCGATCAATTTGCACAATAATAGGTTCTATTTGCACATTACTCACATAGGGAAGCTGAAGGTCCAAAAACCGAAGAGGTAGAAACATAGCAATCAAACTGAATTAGCAGCAAGAATTCACTTTCAATCTCACAAAATATGCAAAAGCATGAGGAGACCAAGAAAAAAAATTGAAACACGTGAATTCCCCATAAACGTATCCACCTATTCCTCGGCAACATAAAATTTTCAACTTTTACCATTTAACTATTCAAAGGATTGTAATAACAATACAAGATTTGTAATTGCAGAGTGCAAGGAAGATTGTTGCAGGTTATTGCCACAATTACAGTCATATTGGTATAATTGCTGCAGATTGTTGTGGTTTATCAATTGCAATCTTTTGACCGAAACTAGGATTGCAATCCGCAATGTGAGACGAAAATTCTCGGCCAATGGCAGCAACATGAATGCAAGCAGATCAATAAACAATTATAACACAATGCAAAAACTCAACTTGAATAGGACAGTGACAAACATGAGAAAATACTAACAATTATTTCAAATTTGCCAACTTTCGCCTTGGTGACATTCAACGCCGGCGGCAATCCCATGCTGGCGTGCAAAGCGTCTCCATTTAACTCTAAACAGCAAAAGGCAAGTCCAACAAAATTAACCTCACATCGATCAATGCTCAAAAGCTTTCGATTCGCAAAACCTACCTAAATTGGAAAGTTGAACGGTGCGGCCTTGGAGTTTGAGCTGATCTCTAGAGAATGACTTAAGCCAGTACTTGAGCGTGTACTCTAAAGCTCGTGCCAGTATCGCCTCCATAGCCGATGATGCTGCCACGTCAACACCACACCACCGCCGTCACGAGCAGAAGCAAGCTTCTCCTCCGCGCACCAGGAGCTTCTGGATCCAATCTAGGAATGAACGGAGAATTGTGAGAAACAGATGTGAAGGCAACTATTTTGTTGATGAGAGTAGAGAAAATTGAGGAAGAGGAATGTGAGAGGTGACACGTGCGAAGAGAGGGCGATGGCACGTGAGAGGTTTATATGGGGAAATGCATTCGATCCCGGGTGGCGGATGTCAGGCGGCAGTGGTGGAATTGTCGGTGTGTGAGTGTCTTTAGCTTGGTCTGGAGTAGAAGCGTGGTCATAGAAATCAACCGGCTGAAATGATAAGTACTTATCTGTTTGAGATTGCTATTTTAGAAATTGCTAAAATATGAATATAGGTGTTTGGCAAGTGTGGTTGCGGTTATTGAAAAGAAATAAAATAACTAAAATGTCTATTGATTTAATAAACTATTAATTGTTGTATAAATAATTTTAAAATATATTATTAGTAATATAAATTTAAAATTATAGATAATAAAATAAAAAATATATAAATAAAGTAAATTTAGTAAATAAAATATTTTATAAAAATATATTATTGATCATATTAATTAAGAGTATAATGGAAAATAATACTTGTAGTAAAAGTTATCAATGGAAAGTAAAATTTTTATGACAAAAGTAGTTTCCTACCGTAATCCTCTTTTTATTTATTGATTTATGCAATGGTATCGCAGTTTTTTCCAATCTCTGGTTATTCACCGCAGATCCAAACATGTGATTGCATTTAAAAATTGGGGTGAATAAGTATGTATTTCCATCACATCGCAGATTTAAACACAGCCTTTGCGTTGGAAAAAAGTCACTATCACGTGAGATTAACTTGTGCCATATTTTCAATTTTATCATTATAATTTAGATGAGAAAATAACTCTTAAATATAACGTACTCGTCATTATTATCGTTGCCTGAAAATTAAATTGATGAAATAAAAAATTTTAAATATAAAAAATTAAATTAATATTAGATTGTTATAAAATTGATTAAAGATTAAATAAAAATAAAAATTTAAAATATAAGTTAAAAAGATTATTCTTCTTCTATTGTTAAATAAAATTTAATTTATAAAAATTAACTAATTAATTAATAAAATGACCAATTAAGTTATTAAAATAAATTAAATTAAAAAATGATCGGATTGAATTGGTTGAATTTTTTAATCATTAAAATTTGATAAAATAAGAAACACGCCAATATTACTCACACCGAATATTTGAATTTAAATTAGACAAAACTTTATGTCATATCATACAAGATCTATTTACGACGACAATTAAGAGGGCCATGGCTTATTGACTGTATTGAATGGAGATAAAGGGCCTCTTTATTTCTCCCTTCCCTTTGTCTCTCTGTCATGCATTAAAATACGATAAGCAAACAAAAAAGAGAATCATGCGTATTTATTAATTTAACTTGAAAGTAGTCGAGGAAGGCAAAGCAATTCCATTTCCATGACCTCTCTCAAAACTTTCCTTTTAACTTTATTTATTCTGAACCTTGCGTAATTTTGCATTTACGGTTTAAAGCAATAGATACTTAACTTGGTTTGATTTAATAATAAAACCGGTCTGATAAGCTTCTAAATATTCCGAGACTTATAGTTATGCTCCGCCAAGATACCTACCTTAAGATAAGAGTGTTTTAGCCAAAAACCATAATAAAGAACTCCAATCAAACTATTTTTTAATTGTCATTTAGGGTTATCGAATTAGTAAAGGGACATGACCTCCTTTACAATTCAAAGTATGATCTTATCGACAATGCAATGAATTGGTTCTCTTACTCCAAAGTTCAAATTTCAACAGGATCGTATTGGATGGTTGGCCGATGATCAAATGTGTCTTGGCTTGATTTGTTAGAAGCCTACATCCTTTGTAATCTTTTAGATATCTTATTATTAGGAATTTCAGTGTCCATTTTTTCAAAGTTCCCAATACCTAACATTCAAAGGATTTTTATCTTAACAGATTTAGAATACTTCATCTCTCTCTTACATCAAAATTTTAAGAGAAAACATATTTTGAAATGTCCTGATTTCTAAATAGTTTTTGAAAAATTCAATAATGAGTAAATTACATGATGTTTATGGCTTCATATCTAAATGATTATATGTTTTCTCTTAGTCAAATTGGCATTGGCATGTAAATTTGAATTTTATAGGACAAATAAGGAAAAAGAAAACATTGATAATATGAATTTTATTAGTTAAGGACAAATTTTAACATATCGAATTTAAATCCTAAAATAACATACCTCTTAACAAACTTATACTGTGGTAAGTTGTGTATCACGTCATTATTAATAAGTCACAATTTTATTATTATATGGGTCTCACGATACTTTTAAGTAAAAAGCATATTTTAACCTTAACATTTTCATCAATATATTTGTCAAATCTAATGTTTTCGAACGATCATATTTAGGGATGTCAATGGGTCAGGCCGGGCCCGGCCCGGCCCGGCCAAAAAAAGTCAGGCCGCGGGCCGGCCCATGGCCCGCGTGGCGGGCGGATGGG
>JAOTAY010000191.1:44641957-44676777 GCA_025629805.1 Erythroxylum baracoense
CATAATTTCTGCTAACACATGCCACAATAGATCAGTACTTCACTTACTTGTTCAGCTCAAATGCCACCTCAATGTATCAAGCCTGCTTTGCCTCACATGCATGCAAGATCATCTCAGGAACAATGAGAGAGTAGGATGAGTTTTAGCAGGGACAAGAAGAAGACAACAAAATATAGCTATCTTTCTGAAGAAATTGACAAAGGTTTTGAGGTGGTAATGGATAGAATTTAAAGCAGAAACTCAAGATGTGAGGGAGGAGTGAGTTTCGGTAGTGAGAGGGAGAAGAAGCAGAGAGTTATAGCAGAATACAATGAAGATGATTTTGGAAGTGTCTATATCGTATGGTGTAGATGCAAGATGAGTTTAAGGACACTTGTCAAGTATTTAAGCCAGTTACATGTCCACTCTTTAGGCTGCCAAATGTCACTTAGTTCTCCTACCATTTGTCATTCAATTTTCTAAGTCATTTGTCACTAAGTCTATTGCCATATGTCACCCATTTTATAGGCTTAGTCATCCTAAATTTTCACATGTCAACTTGTCTTGCTATTTGAAATTTTTCCTGGGCTAAATGTGCATATTAATTCATCAATCTCCTAATTGTAACAATTAACTCCAAATTAATAATTGTAATCCATCAATTCCTTTTATTGCTAAATCAAAATACAAGACATTATAAATGCACAATCATATCATAATCATTTTGAAACTTTCATATTTCAGAACATGTCAATTGAGTCTAAATCAAAAACTATGTGTGTATGCTCATATTATACATGTGAATGAAATCATAAAATCATATCCTAAATGCACCAAATTCATTATAATATGATGTAATTCATGTAAAGAAGTAATCTAACACTCTAACTTTCAGTAGTTTTAGAAACCGTCTATTACAAACAAGCTTATCAACCTCAGCCTCCTTTGCTCATCAACATAAAAAGTTGGAATTGCTAGCCACCCCAGAATGAAGCAGTTGATGTTACAATTGCATGAAACCATAAAAACATGCTCCAAGTATACAACACAGATAGAGAAAGAAGCTTATTTTCTACTAGAATTTTAAAGCCTAATAAGATGTTCCATACTTCCTCAAGTAAAAAAGAAAAACGATTAAAATATATGTTTATATTGTAACTACCACGACAACAGTAAAGAATGGTAATATGTCACCAATGACTAGTCAAAATTTTTAGGTCAAAGTCCAAAAGACAACCTTATAGGGACTAAAGGTAAGCGTACATGGTAATTAAGGAATTTTAATTGAATTAGCAAGCATTAGAGGCGTGGTTCTGGTAAGGGTTTATGTCACTGAATGCTTTCATTTTTAACGTTTTCTAGTGATGGATTTAAGGATAAGGTCGAAAACCTGCGTTGTGTTTTTAATATGATATGGTGCAAGGAATATGCTTTAGCCCATGTGACATCTGACCGTAGCTTGAGTCATTTTGTCTCGATAATTGGGAGCAGTTTCTTCTGGTTTTGGCGTAAGGACTTCTTCAAACCTGTTAGCTGTCACTTAAGCTGCAGCTCTCGGTCGATTGTACGTGACCTGGTCAAATTTTAACTGCGCTGGTAATGTCAACTTTTATCCGTTACAACTAGGGAAACCAATGGCTGTGTTGAACATTTCTTACGTCAAGGGAATATGGTATCTTGAAAACTTTGTGCCAATTTGACAGTCGAATTTTTCCGGAGCCCTAATCGTAGCACCCAATCCCCTACGTCATGCTCCCTGTCAGTGTAGTGCTTACCGCCTAACTGTTTCATCTGATGTGTTGAGTTTGAGTACTATGGCACATGTAATGGTGACAGATACCCATTTACCTTTTAAATGAAAAAATTTTAACAACCGAACGAGAGGTGGCGTTATGTACCACCAGTCAGCCAGAGACAATCACATTTTTCTTTGAGACAAACAGTCCCCAGATATACAACACAAATACGCCTCTACTGTCTCCTTAAGAACTTTTTTCTTGACCACCTGTCAAATGATGGTAAGCCTATCGCCATGCTCAAAATGTTTTAAAACGAAAGAGCTCACGCCAAAGTTGACTCGTAAAGGCTGCATCTCGATCGTTGGTCATGGTCTTTGGTAGTCCGTAAAATTTATATGCCTGATTCACGATTGCTCTGGCAAACTTAATTAAATTGTATACAATAAGCATATTTGCTAACGCGATCAATGACACACAAAATGACATAACACCCATCTTATTTAGGTAAACCATCAAAATGACATCCAAGCTGATGTCAGACCCAATTGTTAAGTTAGTTGCAGTAATCCTAACCGACCCATCGGTTTCGTACTTACTTCTTTAACAAGTTGCACAACGCCAAATAAATTCCCTCACGTTGCTGTGTATTTTTGTCCAAAATAGTATATATGTAACTTCTCATATGTGCCCCCAAATCCCGAATGAGAACTTAGGATGTTATCATGAGATAGAAAAATGATTTGGGTCTTTAACTTTGGGTCACTGCCAATGATGAGTAGCCCATTCCACCGCACCAAGCCCAATGTTGTTCTTAAGGTTTTATAAGCCTGGGCAAAATAGAAAGAAGAGTCTAAATGAATCGATAATATGCAAATATGTATTATTTAAAAATTCATGAGATTCAGTTCTTTTATAAGTTTTTTTAATTAAAATATTTATTATTTTATTGACAACATTATTCCAATTTTTAAGATCATAAATATTTTAACATAATGATTAGTTGCTTATTTACTCTTAAATTTTCTAAATTCAATGCATTTGATATATATTATTCTTACTCAAATTGTTAAGATTCTCATGAATATTAATCTCATCACTTAAATTTTCATTAGATTGTTCAAAACTATCTTCACTTAATTTCTCATAATTTTCACTAAAAGAGTCACTCTTTCAATTAATTTATTGATAACTCTTTTTTAGGATATTAACTATTCTTTTTTTCACTTCTAGATAAATACTTTTTAGGCAACATTGTATAAAATAATTATAATACAATTGAAATAGAAAAAGAACAAAAGCTTATATATGGAATTGGAAGAAGCAGGCAGGTGCAATAGAACAATAATAATTAGATCATTTATCACAAAGATATATCAAAAGTATTATATATCTGCAATAAAGGAAAAAAAATTCAAATTTAATATCATATATTAAAAATAAAAAAACAAAGGGTAAATTTTTATGATAAAAGTTATCATTAAACAAAATTTATTTTTGACTTTTCAAGTAATTATAAAACATCATAAACTAACATCAATCCACTTTTCACAAAAGAGAATAGAGGTTAATACCAATATTCACATTATAGAAATATTGAAATTAGATTTCATTAATAATTTACAAAATGAAATTTATATGTTAAAAATTAGTCGAGCCTATAAATCAAATAATGCTAATTATGACTTAATAAATAAAAGAGAGATAAATTGCAATTGAAGAATAAATAAGGGATAAAGCTATCAAGTATGATATATGTGAAATAAAAGAAAGCAAAAATTACCCGAAATTCAATTCATAATAAAATTATACCTATAATCGCAATTGAAAATTATCATATAAAATTAAATTAACAAATTTCAAATTATCCAGATAAACTGCAATTAAAATAGGAAATAAAAGAAAGATAAATTATAACTAAAATTCAAGTTGACTTTCAATTCGAAAATAACAAGTTCAACCCAGATTAGAAAACCTATTATACTCATAATCAAATTTCAAAATTTTACCCAGTCTACAAATCAAAAAAGCTACTAAAAAATATAAAATTCAAGGCAATAAAATAAATAAAATGAGACTTGAGAGAATAAATGAGATGCATTTCTTACCTAAATGAGAATGATGTTGATGGAGGCAAGACCAAGATAAAATTCTTGAATTTAAGGCCTTCTCTTATTGAACTTTAGTTAGAAAATTGTGAATCTTGGTATCTAGTGGGGGCTATTTTATTTTGAAATGCTCAGTTCCACAATTATTTTATCTCCCAAAAAGAAGTTTTTGTATGCACGATGATGAACCAAGCTATTTTTTCACCAAATTAAGATTGATGTTTGCTCCCTAAATAACTTTTGTTAAAATCTTTAAAAAAGAACAAGTAAACTTGTTTCACTCAAGTGAAAAACTCCAATGTTGAGAAATAACTTGTAATTAGTAGGCTTTTAATAAGATTGGACCCTCGATGAACCCTTTTTGCCCTTACTTAGGACCGACCTTGAACAAGCCAATGGCCCAATTATATACCCAATTTCTTGGTGTCCTTTTGCAGACTTGTCACAACTTCTTTATAGATTGATCAGCCTCCTAATTATCCTTAACCTCTTGCAATAGTATGGATATTGAAGATAGTCATACAAATAAGTCAAAGCTTGACAGTCTTGACAACGGATTTGTAGTAGAATTATTAGTGCCTTTTTATATTTGATATTAAAATCAACCCAATAATTTGGAAAACCAATTCTACTGAAATGGAGTTGTGATTTTCTGTTTATGCAAATGACATAAGCTCTTGTGATCCATTTGAACTAAAAATGATGGCCTATCAAATAATGCTACCATTATCTAATGGCCATAACCAACACTAACAAATGAAGATACCCAGTGATAGTACCTTAACCACATTTGCTTCGGTGTCCCTCCTATATTAACACAACTCTAATGCCTTCCCCACTCACATCGAATTTAACCACAAATTCCTTGGTTAAGTTAGGCAAGGTTAGAATTGGAGTCAACAGTAAGGACTCTTTCAAGTCATTAAAAGCTTGTGTTGCCTCTGGATTTTAAGAAAAAAACTTTCTTTTTTGTGCCATCTCCCCTCAGAAATAGTGGATAGTGTTTGCATAAGCCCAGAAATTGTCGGAGTTTTTTTTAATGTTTTAGGAATTGGCCATTCTTGTATCCCCTTAATCTTCTTCGAATCCATCACCACTCCTCACACCAAAATATTGTATCCTAAGCATTTGATTTGGTGGGTTTCAAATGAAAATTTTACAAGTTTCTTAAACAGTTATCGAGTGTGAAGAATATAAAACAATTGAATTAAATGAATAATGTATGGATTAATTACTAAAAAAAGCCCAAAAATTTCAATTATGGCTCGAACTTTAAAAAGTAGCAACAAATTGCTCAAACTTTCAATTATTTTCAATTATAGCTAATCGTTATTTTACTAATGTGGCACTGCCACGTGCCAATAGATCTCACTAATCAGACAAGACATCGTCATTAGGAGAAGTCAGTCTGATTAATGAAATGAAAGTTGTTTCTTGATGATAGTAAAACGACACTGTTTTAACAAATCTGAGATAATCCACTCACGCACATCGTCATTCTCAAGTTGTAAGCTAAAATCTCTAAATTTTCTCTCACTCATGCACGGAATCACTCTGATGCCGTCGTTCTCAATCTGTAACCTATTCTAAGTTTGCTCTCACTTGTCGATCTCAATCATCGTCTTCAACATTTCTCCCATCGTCGGAAGCTCATTTTGCCCTACTATCAGCCCTTCTTGCATTGCATCATCGGAAGGGTGATTTTTCCCTTCTCGACAGTCAGCCACGTGAAGGTTAGATTTTTTATTTCTTGCTTAAGATTTCATTGTCTTCTTTTATCCTTTGATAATGTTTGATATCATGCTAGCAGGTGTAGATGATGTTTGATGTTTGATTATGTCTCTTATTTTGCTCCTCTAAGTTGGTGTCTAAAATAACAAATATAACATATCCTTGGTAATAGACCTAAATTGGAGCCATGTTGGAATTGTCTAGAACAAAATAAATTTATAGATATTTTTTTACTTCCAAATTTTCAATTCTTAATTTCAATATATATATGTTCATTTCCATGCTTTTAGTGCAAAACAATTGCCACATAACAGGAAATTAGGGTGCTGTTGAATGACCCAACTATTAATGTATTTTAATATGACTGTTAAAAAGTATTATTAGATCAAAATTTACAGTTAGAATGTGTTAAAAACCTACCTACCTTCTAACTTGGAAAGTTCATATGTTCAAACGTAATGTTGGTGTTAAAAGGATTAATGTAATCAACTGAAGAATCCTAGTCAATAATGGAACTTTATCAACAAGTTCAGATTGAATAAGTATTTTATGTTGTCTTATCAGTTACCTATTCTCTTAAACCAAAAGTGCTTAGAAAATTTCATATAAGTGACATACGAATAAACCTATCATCAACATGATTATAAATACACATATTTGTTTAAAGAGAGGGGGTTCAGTTATATGGAGTCTAAATAAACATATGGAAGCTATTTTAATTCTTCATGCAAAAGGTTGTTATCCAACCTCATCCTAGAATACTTTGGTCTAAACTTGTGTAGTTTCCTTAGTCTAATATGAGAGTGATGTTTACTTTGTAGCTAACAAACTACTTACATGAGCTTTCTTATAGAAAAATTTAAACATAACTAAAACCTGTGCGCTTTATAGTCAAGAGGAGACAATGGATCATATTTTTTTTGGTTGTCCTATTCTCTTAATAAAAAATATGGTCCATATGTGGTTAACTAATTACTTGTCATGTCAACCAACTAAATAAGATGACATAATATGGTGACTTAGCCACATATAATTAATGTTACAAAGAAGAATTACAGAAGCTATTTTTATACGTAAATGATAAAGTGAATCTTCTTATAGACAATGCAAATAGAGATGACTCATATCTAAGAACACAAAGAATGTTGACAATGCAAAGTATATAGAATTGAAGTACTTTGAGATTACACAATATGGAGTAAAAATGGTGATGTTAAGTATGATTTACTTGTTTATAGGATTTTCAATTTTCCCAAATTGAGATTTGTTAGTTGTTGCTTCTTTTTTAATTTTTGGAATATTTAGTCACACTTTCCCTTTGTAGATGTTGGTATATTTTGAATTTTATTATGGTGGAGTGTTGGAAAGGCAGGAAAATATATTTGTTGGGGGCAAGATAAAAAGAAGAAAGGATATGGGTATTGATGAACTAAGCATGTAGTTTTAAAAGGGTTTTCCGAGGATAAAGGACATAAAGTAATCTCTATGTTTTACAAATTTCCACAAAGTCTATTAAAAGCTTGATGGAGTTAAGCTTAGAGCATGACAAGTACATGTTGGATATGCTCCAAAAAATGGAAGAATTGAATTATTAGAATGTTAAAATATACTATGATTATGGTTATGAGAATCCTATGACAGATGGTGAGAAGTCATACTCTAATGACGAATTGGAGGAAGATAAGGAGTTTTTCCAAGTTAAATTGAAGCAACATGAGGATTTTATTATTATGTAGGACAATGATTCTGGAGATGATTTAGTTGATGAAGAGTTCTTTGAAACTAATGATGAAGAATATTTTTTTGACAAAAAAAATGAGAATAAATGTAGGAAGACTTTACAAAGTGGGTTTGAATGCGATAATGTTGTCAGTGGTATTGGTGGTAGTGGAAAGAATTTCAATGAAGTTAGTGATCATTCCCAAGATACTGGCAGAGAAGAAGCAAGTTCGCATTATGGAAATAGTAATTATGATGACCGTGATGATGAACTTCAATCACCAGTTCCTAGTGATGATGAAGCATCGATGTCAAAGAAGAAATACATAAGTTCTAATCCAAAAGTTGAAATGACAGATTTTAAGTTTGAATTGGAATGAAGTTAAAGAACGAGAAGCATTTAAGGGAAATTATAAGGAAGTATACAATTAGAAATGGGTATAATGTTTCAATGGCCATATCTGGTATAAGAATGGAAATAGTTTGTGATGCACATTGTCCTTTTTGGGTGTTTGCTAGCTAGATTGGAAATGAGAAAACATTTGTTGTAAAGAGAGTAGAAAATACTCATAACTGCAATAAAGTGTAAAGGAACAAGTAAGCTAGCAGGAATAGATTGCGAATGAATTCATACACAAGTTTAGGAGGAACCTGAATTAGCCAATTAGTGAAATGATGGATGATCTTCAATCAAAATATACACTAAAGGTCACTAAAATTCAATGTTATAGGGCTAAGTGGGAAGCAATTACCATGCTTCAAGGACCAATAAAAGGTCATTATACGAAGTTATGGTCTTATGGACATGAGTGAAGACGATCTGACAAAGATGGAAAGTTTATTATTGAAACTGAATTTGATGAACATGTCGAGAAACCAATGTTCAAAAGATTTTATGTTGGATTTAGTACTTTTAAGTATGGTTTTCTTGGTGGTTGTAGGAAGATTATTAGGTTAGATGGATGTCTTTTGAAGACTTTTCTTAGTGGTGCATTATTATTTATTGTTGGTCGTGATAAAAACAATAAGATGTTTCCTATATGTTGGGTTGTAGTTGAGGGTGAAAAATAACAATCGTAGAATTGGTTTTTAAGCATTTTTGCTGAAGATCTCGATATAAGTGGAAATTCATGGACTTTTGTAAGCGATCAACAGAAGGTAAACTTTATATATCCATATATTTGATGTTCATTTCTTTATGTGATCAACATTTTATTAATTTATGTAACCATTTCTTTTACAGGATTTAGTGGAAGCATTAAAGAATTTGTTTCCAGAAGCTGAACATAGAAAATGTGTCCATCATATGTATGCAAACTGGTCTACTGTTCATAAAGGGCATACATATAGGACTTTACTTTAGAAAGCGATGAATTGCACAATGGAAGTTGATTTCGATAAGGTAATGAAGGAGTTAAAGAGTTTGTCAGTGAAGGCTTATGAGGATTTTAAAATTAGGAATCTGAACACATTTGTGAAGGCCTTTGTGAGCACAAGATCTAAATGTGAAATAATACATAATATTTCAGAGAAGTTTAATAGATTCATTTGTGAAGTTCATAGTAAAAGCTTGATCAGTATGTTAGAAGACATTCGAGTTTCTTTAATGACTCGGATGCATACAAAAAGGGCTATGATGCTGAAGTCCATTGATGACATATGTCCTAAAGTGAGGAAGACCATAGAGGTAGCACAATGGGAAGTAGGACATTGTATGCCCAGGACAAATGGGAATTAAAAATTGAAGTAACTAATTTTGTAGAAAAGTACATCGTTGACTTGCAAGCACGAACTTTTCAATATAGACTATAGGATTTAACTAGGATTCCATGTAAATATGATGTGGCTTGTATATCTTATGAGAGGGAGGATATCGATGCTTATGTGAATCAATGTTATAAGCGTGATTCTTATTTGAAGAGTTAATAGTATGCTATGGAACCCATTAGTGGTCCTAATTTTGGGCCAAAGACTGAAAATCTTCAGTCAATATTACCTTCACTGATCAAGAAGATGCTTGGAAGACCCAAAAAAGGCAAGAAAAAGGGATCACACTGAAGAACCTCAAAATCCGAACAATTGAGCAAGGTTAAAGTAACTATAAGATGTCATCATTGTTATGAAATTGGTCACAATACAAGAGAATGCAAAAATAATAACCAACCTCCGAGGTAACTTGAAATTGTTAAGGTAGTTATTTTAGTTGTATAACAAATGTCTTGTTATTCATCCAGTATTATTAGCTTTATGTTTATCTTCAATGTGTATAATGCAGTAGAAAAGAGGAAGGACACCAAAAACTGAAGCCCCTTCATCCAATATTCGTAGATGTCCAGTATAAAGACTAACACAATCAGTGTCGACATGATCAAATATTGCATCTTTTATATTAAGAAGAGAGATGAGAATGATTAATTAGTATTAAGCATAAAATTAAAGTTTTTTTTCTAACTTATATAACATTATACTTCTTTTTGTTTTTATAGGCAAGTAGAGGATATGAAGTAACATTTGGGGAAGATACTGGGAATACATACTTTATAATAAATCACTTAAATTCATATTTATACTACTTATATGTAATTATAAGGGAGATGATAATATTTACATAATTGGTTGTTTATACTTCATAGATGGGTGAGAGTCAATGTCAAGTGTTACGACTCCGAATACTAACGCAACAACAACTCAAACATCCCAAATTAAAACTCCCAATACAACTCAACCGAGGAGAAGGATCAAACTAATGGCTAAATGATCTACTACTAAGAAATCTTAACTTGTACAGTTGTTGTTATATTGTAACAGATGCTTGGCTTCAGTTGAAAATGAACTCCCTCTTCTGTTTTTTTGTTATAGCTTAACATTTTTAGTTTCATAATTATAGACTATTAGCTAGCATATATGGTGGTCTATGTATATAATACCTTTTGAATTTGTTCAACCATTTCATTTTTAGAAAGTAAAAGCGAAGCAAGGAGTGAAATAGATGTAAAATTGAAGTCACTAGCCATTTATGATAGTAGTTTATATGTACCATCTTCCTTCTTTTGATAGATAATTGAATGTAGACGAGTTTTGAAACGGACCTATGCATTTGGATATTACCTACCTGAGCATGAGCATCTTAAAAGACAATTCTTTAAGCCCGTACAAGGTATATGTTCTTTAAGATTTTATGTAATTTTCTTTCATAGTATTTGGCATTGCTCATATCTATTTGTATTCTCTGTTGAGTAATGGTTACATCCAAGGTTAACTCAAGTCATTGTCGAACATTTGTATCTTTAGATCAATAGATGGCTCTTTCTCTTTCTCTTTCTCTTTACTTCTTTGGTTGACTCAAAAACTGAGCATATACATTCTCTTGCTCTGCATTATTGGAAGTGCTCCCTACAATTGACTTGAGTATATTTTTATAGGTTTGTGCTCGTTTCTTTTCCCTTTTCCATAACAAGTTCTGCTGTGAATATTCATTAGCATCTATGTTGAAGATGATATACAATCCACGTTGTTTCTACATGGGTCTTGAGAATAAGGTACCAGATTTAGTTGAGAGAAGCTTGAAGCCTACATAAGATGATATTACTGTTGATGATGCATTCTATGGAATAGTAGATTGGGATGTGGAAAACACATATAGAAATTATCAAAGTGTGTAGAAATATTGTATACAAAAAAATAAAACTGTGTGGAAAGGGGTAGCTGTGGCTCTTTGGTGATTTCATTTTTTTAGCAAAACTTTCAGATTGTTAAGTAGTTTGAAGCTTTATGCTATAGATAGTTGTAAACTTTTCACATTTTCTCAACGAGAATATGCTCTTATTATTGTCTAGAGATGGTTCTTATTTCTTTCCTTTATTGTAAGAACACACATCATTCATGATTTCACACTTTTGTGATACATGGATTGTTTCATTATCTCTTAAGCAAAGTTGGAAATTTATAGGAAAAAATGTTATCTTTGTATGCAAATAGTTTTTAATGATTTTCAAACTAAGCCTATCCTTTTTTTTCAGTTTTTTATATATTTTTATGAATGGTAAATTAAGGGCACTTTAGTATCTTTTGCCTACGTCTGTAAAGTACTTCAAAACTATAAATTCTTCTGAGATTTGGAATTATATAAAATGAAACAAGAAAAAAAAAGCAAACACCAAATTCCTTCATAAGTGTTTTTGCACTTAACTTTTCCTTAACAACATGAAAAGCTTACAACTGAATATTAAAGTGGCAGGTGATTGAATAAAAGACAAAAGAGTCCTAATAAACATAATCGTTACATTTGCTCTTCTTTCTATTACAATGTCTCCATTTTTTTGTACTTAAATCTGGCGATCAAGCTATGAAGTCGCATGGGACCTATAAAATAAAGATATAAATGCTTATATTAGGACTTATGATAAATTTACATTATGCACACATATTTTTACACATACTTATTTCTTGCGAACAATAATAGATCTTTCGAAAAAGACTCTTACCCTAATGCACATAACTTGCTTAACATATTTTCTGATAAAAACAAACTTTCATGTTTTTCACAAATACCAAGTACCTACAAGAGATCTTCAATTTGAATGTTGAAGAATATTAATTTATACGATTGATATTGCTATAAACATTAATTGAAATACTTACTTTTGTATTAACGCATTCATAAAAATGTTGACCAATGTTAGGCTTAGCATTTGAAATCTGTAACTTCATCTTCTCATTATAAGTGGGGCAGTCAATATTCAAAAGCTGAATTATATATAGAAATATCAATATTAATTATAATTGAATCCAGTTAAATTATCACATATAACAAATAATATATATTACAGTTATTTTATCATTGAACATAATGTTTTCTCTTTACAAAATTGAGAATATATCCTTCCATGTTTTGCTACACTATCAAAAGAGCAATAAATATCACCTTTGAATCCATTAACAACACCTTGACACTCTTCCATATTAAATATATACTAGGTGCATACCCAACGAAAGCTACGTATACTTTATTTCTGCCCATATTTCTTTATCATGTTATAATATCATCATACAAATATTTAATTACTACCTTAAATGTAGCACCATTGTAATTTCTTTTCATAAATTCACCCAAAAAAGAATGAAATGTCAAAAATAGTGAAGACAAGCCACATCATTACTACACCTATAAACTATATTTGATGGGTATATGGGTACTAACTATCTTTAACGGGCATATGGGTACTAACTATCTTTGTCACATCGTCATTTCTTGATGCAATTATACTGATTTGTTTAAAATTCACATCACTGGCGATTGCTTACACTATTTCAAACATCAAGGACTTAAAGCATGAAGTATTAGAGGCTTACTTCATAGTGTAGCAAGCAATGAATAAATACAATGTTATAGTCTTCTTTGCAAACTAGATAAAGAATCTTAGGAGAAATAAATACTAAGAGTAACCAACAAGTCTTGCTTTAGCATGTAATGCAACTTTAGGTGGTCATTTTCATGACATATACCAAATCAGGATAAAACACTCAAACCAGTTCACAATTAAGAACAAACAAGCTCCTTTATATTATGCAGCTCTAGTCATCAAAGGTCAAATTTGCATTTTGGGGTACGGTAAACCCATCAGCCATTCACTCCTTCCACATTAATTTCCAATAAAAGATACAGTGGTTTCAAGATATTCATAATCATCAACTGAAAGCTACTTGAATCAAACATATATATAGAGAAGTACAGAACACAGTACCCTTGTCAACTACAAGAATGATAGCCATAAACTCCATTGGGAGAGAGAATTCACGAACCTTTAATAGAAAAAATGTAAGGGACACTAGAAAAAACATTATAGATTTAAAAATACCTAGCATTTTTATGTTTACGAGGAGCATATTGAAGTACTTTGGGGATTTCTTACATCTGCAAAGGAGGGACGAAACAATGTCAAAAAACTTATGGATTTTATGCATTTGGGTGGGAGGGATAAAGCAATGTTGAAAAACCAAGAGATTTTGTGCGTTTGGGAGGAGGGAAGCGAAGAGTATGAGAGCATGGATGAGAATGACGGGGTGAGAGTGATTTTGTGCATGAGTGAGAGGGATTTTAGCTTACAACTTGAGAATGACAACGTACGTGAGTGAGATTGTCTCAGATTTGTTAAAATGATGTTGTTTTACTATTATCAAAAAACGACCTCGTTTCACTAATAAAATTGGCTTCTCCTAATGACACTGATGTGTCTGATTAGTGAGGTCTATTGACACATGGCAATACCATGTTAATAAAGATAACGGTGGGACTAACGTTGGGCTAGAATTGAAAAATATTAAAAATTTTCACATTTTATTGCTACTTTTTAAAGTTTGGACTATAATTGAAAACTTGAGGAATGTTTGGGCTTTTTTTTTAGTAATTAACCCATTAGTATATAGCAACACAAATATATCATCAAAAGGCTAAAACAAACTTTCATAAATAAGGTTTAAAAATAAAGTTCACGAGACTTTGAAATATGATTGGAGTGTTTATAAACTCGAATGACATTATAAGTAATTTGTAATGGCTCTCATATGTCTTAAATTTTATCGTTAGATGTTGTCTTCATATATTTGAATATGATGACATCCTGTTCAGAATTCTGACTTTGAAAAATAATTCACTCTTTACAGTTTGTATAATAATTCCTCAACTAACATACGGTATAGGAAATGTGCATTAATAACAACTTACTAAACTTTATTGATATAAGGTATTTATGTATTATAAGAGGCCTAACTATACTCATTAATCATGGGACAAACATGGAAAGAGATATGCATGCAAACAATACTATTAAAAAATATGTTGCAATAATAATTGAGGAGAAAATCTCACTTAATTTTCGATGCTCTACTCAAGTTAGAGCATAGAGATTTCAAATGATCAACTTGCTAACTAAAAAATGAAATTATTGCGCATTTAATGCTTTAGAAATGTGGAGTAGCAACATATTGACAAATATGGAAACTTGATTGTTACAATAAAATTACATATAGGAAGGATAAGATACAATCAAATTTGAAAGCAACTGTCATAACCAAATCAATTCACAAGCAATCGTAGTAGTCAATCGATATTTAACCTTACCAAAAGAGCAGGACATTGTAATACGTTTCTTGCTTTTCCATGAGATAGGAGAATGTTCAAGGAAAATGAAGTAGCCATTAAGTGAACGTTGATTAATGGAATAATTAGCCTAATCAGAATTACAGTATATTGAAATAAAAAGATCAATTGTAAAAGATAAAATTCCTTGACCTAAGGCTAATTAAGGTACTACAATACACTTAGGGTAGCTTACCAATGTCCTTGACGATGTTGATTCATGAATTAAGATAATATATGCAGTGGATAACAAATGTCAAGTCTACTTATTTTCAAATATATCAATCGCCTAACTAAACAACGATAGAAACTAGGATTATTATGTAAGCGATCATCATTGATCAGAGCCAACTTATGGTTCTATCTATTAGGAAAACAATATGGCTTAGAAGCTAGTATACCTGTCTTGTGCAAGATATCTAGTGTATATTTCTATTAAGATAAGACTAAATTTAAATGAACAGGCAACTTTAAGTCCAAGAAAGTGTTTAAGGTTTCTAAGGTCTTTAATGGAAAACTAATCCTCTAGATAGCACTTAGGAATAACAAGATGCAAGTCAACATTGGTAGGGGTAATAATATCATCTATATAAATAAGAATTATAGTAAAATAAGTCCTTTTACAATATAGAAACAAAGAGTTATCAACCTTAGATTGAGTAAAACCAAAGTAAAGAATGGCAATAGAACATCTAATGAATCATTACCTAAAAGCCTGTTTTAAACCATATAAAGATTGCGAAGATGACATACACGATCATCAACAAGAGATAAATAATTAGGTGAAGACTTCACACAGAATTATTCATTTAAGACACCAAAGAGAAATGAATTGTGAATAACAAGTTAGTGAATAGTCCAACATTTAGCCACAACAACTGTTAAAAGAGTGCAAATGATAGTGATTTTATCAGCTGGTGCAAAGGTCTCAGTATAATCAAGGCCTTCCACCTAAGCATACCTTTTAGCAATAAGATATACTTTATACCATTCAATTGTACCATACAAATAATATTTAATTTTTATATACTTGTTTGCGTTTGATGGCTTTCTTTTCTAAGGACAATCTCTCTATTATCTGAGTGTGATTCCTTTCAAGTACTTTAGGTTTGCTTTGCATCGTTGTTTACTAATAAGTATCTTACTGACCCATAAGTAAGATGCAAGCTCAACATTTTGAGTAATGGTCGCAGAGAAAAAAGTACTAGATTATGAAAATTTAGAATATGAAAGATAATGAGATAGAGGGTAGGATGAACTTGAGAAAATTACCTTGGAATAAGTATGGGATACATTATTATTATTTCCTCGCAAATCAACATAAAGGTCACTAAAATGAGATGGTAGCTTTCTATTTTGAGTAAGATGAATGGATTTAATTTTTATTGCTAGGACCTAATCAATTATGTATACTATCGTTATAGTTTTAGGTTGAGGCACAATATTAATAATTGTATCTTTAAGATTATACTTAAGTGGATGCAAGTTATAAGTAGGGTTGTGCATATCTTATACTTCAGCCTCTATAATGAGTAGAGGTAGTGGAACAATTGATTATTGAGTGTTTATCAAAACATCATATCACGAGAAATAAAAGTTTTATGGGTTTTAGGTTATAGACTTTATATCCCTCTTAACTATAGCCAACAAAGATGTTAGGTTTAGTATGCTCACTGAATTATCTATAAACCTTGGAATAACTAAGATATATCAAATACAACCAAACATTTGAAGATGTAAGTAATTGCATTTTTGAGAAAACAAGAATTCTTATGGATTTCTTCCAAGTAAAAGAGGTTTGAGGGTATAATTGATTAAATAGGCTATGGTTAAGACACATTCATCCCAAAATTTAATGGTAATTTTACTTAGAATCTTAAGATTCTTATATGTGATACATTTTGTCCTCTTATCAATATAGATCTATTTGATTTGATAATTAAATTGTCTATGTATTATGGCAATAAAATATGTTAATAAATAATAGACTTTAGTTTTGCTTTTAATTATATGAACTCATATAGTTGTAATAAAATCATCAATAATAGTTACGAAATAATGTGCACAAGATAATGAACAAGTTTGCTATGGGCCGAACATCACAATGAATGAATTCAAAAGCATTTTAGGTTTTAATACCACTAGTAAGAAAAGGATGATGAACTTGGTAGGCTTGATGACAAGAATCATAATACATATGAAAGTACTTCACACTATAAAGATTTAGGCTATTAATGTTAGACAATCTATCAAAAGATATATAAATGACTAAGACGTTTGTGCCATATAACAAAACTAGCATCATAAACATAATTTGTTGAATCATCCTGAAGTTCACTTATATCAATCAATTTCCTTATAGCTAGGTCCTATAAGGCACAAAATGAGAGAAAAATGAGCTACGTAATTTAGAATTTTGTTTAATTTACTTATAGAAATAATATTATAGAAAAAGGAAGGCATGTAAAGAATACATGATTTTGTTTTATTTTTAAATTTATGGTAAAATTCCCATGAGATTTTACTGGAAGAAAAGAACCATTCAAGATTTTAATTGGATAACTAAAATTAATGTCTTTCATCATACACGATACTTTTTTCAAAATTATATGGTTGGTAGTGTTGAAATTAAGAATCAATTTAATCTTATCATTGGATAGAGAAATTGTCTTACCAACAAAATTAGTCATTTGGTTAATATCATGATGCTTCTTAAGATTTGATAGAGATATAACTTGAGTGTGTTGTTCTTTGAAAAGACCATTGATTGGTGATCTGGTGAGTTCCTTTATTAACTCTATGATCTGTGTTTAATTTGTTGTCTTCCCTTGTATTGATTTAGATTTGCTCTTTTTTTCACCAATCTAGATACTCTTCTAATTAAAAAAATGTATCCTTTGTATGATTAGTTTTCTTACAATGATTGAAATATAACTTTGAAGTATCATAGTTTTCAATTGTTGTATAAGAATCTATGGATTTTTATATTACCTTTAGATATACCAAACACGACAACTTCAATAATAATTATGTCTTTTTATGTTGTGATCGAATGTTGTCTTTCTTTTTGAGAAACGCATGTATATGCTCATGCTATATAAGGTGATGGATTAGTATCTAAAATCTTAGAGCAGAACGTACTGTACCTTTCATCCAATCGCATTAAGAATTGGTGAATTCTTTCTTTTTCTTTTGCAATTGCAATAGCCTTGGCTGTTCTATACATACATAAGGAGATTTGAATAGGTGTTGCTTTTATCTTAAAGCCTTTTTTAATTTTATGTAATACATAGATATTGATATGTCGCTTTGATGCATATTCATAATATTTTCAATTGGTGGACACACGAGGCACTCCTTTATGAAAGACATTCTTCCAAATTAATCCAAATCTCCTTTAAAGAATAAAACTATGCAACATTATTACGGAGAGATGGATGAAGAGAGTTAAGTATCCATAGGATAACTATGGATTTGCTTTTAATCTATACTACAACATTTGGTAAATTGTTGTAGGACGATTCTTTTCCTCTTGTTACGTCTCTTCATTGTCCTCCTTTTCATCCTTAACTACATACTTATCTAAGATCTCTCTCTTATACTAGTGTCCCGATGCAGTCCTTTCATTACATCAAAATTATAAGTCTTTGGTCCTCCTTTCTTCAATCTTTTTACTAGTTATTCTAGTTACTTTTGCTTCACCATTTCCTTTGTTGACAGATACCAACATAGGTTTCTGTAGGAGGTCTTAATAGTTCTTTTATAGATTGATTTGATTCACTCATAATGAATAACTCTTTTGGTTATTCCTTTATATACCTTAGCATTACAGTGTCACCAATTCATACTTCTTAGCTAATTCATAAACATGTTATATGTTATAAGGTTTTCACATCTTAAATTAGATATTTAATTTTTTTATTTTGACCCCTTTAAGGAGAGAGTAATTAACTCAAGAACTGATATACTAGTTTATATGATAATATATCAAATTCAGTATAATATTCCTTCACTGATCCCTTTATCTTAACTCCTTTAACTCTTTTATTGAATCTTCAAAGATAACCACTCTAAACCTTTATTACAACACCAATATGTATTCTTCCCATTTTGGTGGTTCTATTGATTATTCTTAAATTAGACCTCTTACCAATCTAATGTTTCTCCTTTAAAATGCATCGACACCATTCTAACCTTAATCTTCGTCAATATCCCATCAGGACTGAAGGATTGCTTACATTTAAAGATCCATAATCGAAAACCTTCACCCATAAAAATTGCAAACTTACAAATGAATTCTATTGAGATACGGAGTATGAATAGGTCTAGAAGTGCACAACCTTATCCCTGACTAGTAGAAAAACTATTTCTGATAGTCTCATAGGAAAAAAAGTATTTGAAAATAGTTGGAAGAGAACAATAAACAAATAATTGTAAAAAATAAATAAAATAAATCAAAATAGACTATAAAGTAAAATAAATAAAATAAAGATAAAAATAAGTATATAAATAAACAAACATGAAAGAAAGAATGGTGCTAAATCGAGTTAGAAGATTGTAGTTATTGCCATACACTCCGTTATGATATCTAATATCTAGCACCCTTTGATCACTTTCCTCCAATCTTAAACTTCTAGTTCCATTTTGTTGATGAAGTTACAATATCTATTGCTTAAACTCCTGTATAATCCTTTCATGTTTAATCTCCATCTAGCATTTTGCTTGTAATGTTTTCTTTTATTCATCATCAAAGTTGAGATCGGGTCCCTTTACACATCTAATGACTTTTACTCAAATGAAGATTAATTACAACGATACTAATTGAATATTTGAAAATTTTAAAAATCCTAAGCATAAAAATTTGATCATTCAAGAACAGGAATTGAGATAAAAAAGAGATAAGAAGATTGTATACTAGTTGTTAGACTTTCTTTCTAATTTTTAAACATTTTTATTTCTCCCTCTGATCTAAACCTCTCATCTTCACATCTAAATGAAATCATTTTCATTACCTCGAATTAATCTTTTGTATTATAGTTCCTCAAAGAAAGGATCCATAACTACTAATGGCATACACTAGCTGTAAAATGGACAACAAATTACAAGTTAACCAATAAATTATACTAAGTCAAAAAGATATCACTAATTCACAAGTGCCAAACCTTTTAGTTTTTTCAACTTAAGTGTCCAAAATTTGAAAATTTTTTAATTTAATTTTGAAATTTTCACAAGTTGGATCTTTTGGTTCAAAATGTTATTCAAGTTAATATTTTACTAATATGGCTAATCGATTATATAGATACGAAAACTTGAACAACTTATGTAGCTTTTCTTATTTACAACTACTTCATCCAAAGTAAATGGACTAAAAAATAGATGGATATTACATGACCTAAAAAATGTACATATTGAGAAAAGATAAGAAACATAATCCTCATAAACACCTACATTTCCTGATGATGGAGGTAATTGTGGAGGTGGGCCAAATTGGTTTCCTACCTCTTGTCCTCTATCAGGTGCATCTTCAAATGATCCACCAAAGGAGTTTTCACCATTCTTACCTTATCATTTACAATTATTAGTTCACCTTCAACTCCATCCACTTCATTTTTCAAATCCTCTGTTTTTTTAGCACTTTCTTCTATGCACATTTTTTTAGCAATACATTTAATTTCTTTCTTTCTATCACCAAATCATTGTCAAAATTATCATCACCTAACAATAACTAATGTAATTCACCACCTTCCAAATTCTCACAATCCCCATCCTCATAATCCAATTTATAGATTCTAGTATCATAGGACATTATTTTTCTCAAAAAATTCCCACAAGTGGCTTCTAAGTAAGTTTGATACCCTGCTTCTTAATAAAACTGCTCAACTATTTTTATCTATCCTATCTTTAACCCCTAATACTTGCTTACACGTTGCTTCATTACGAGGCCTATCATGCATTTTAATAAAAAGAATAAAAAGATGCAAGACAAAACAAAATCAAAAGCAAAAACAAGTCGATAAGTGCCTATTTTTTAAAAGAAATTGAGGTCCAAGAAAAGATTATTCTTCCAACAAGTTATAAATTGACAAATTACACCATTCAGAGATTATAGGCGATCGAAGAAATTACACTAATTATGAACACCAATCCTCACATTTTCTTAGATGAAGCTTCACTAAAATAAAAAAAATATGCATTTTTTATAGAATTAAACAAAATGATTCACAAATAAAAATGCTAATATTACAATCAATCCATAAATTGTTAAAACTTTCATAAAAGTCATATTAAGCAATAAAGTACCTCGTACATTTCACGTAAGTATGCTTTAAAAAGGGAGTGTTGAAATATCTAGTGAGAATCTAATTAACAGTCAAGGATAAAGAGTTGGAGATTTCTAACAAGAAATTATATGTTGTCGATGAAGAAGACGAGTCATGAAGACTGTGCAAGTGCTTTTATCTATGTTTCGTTAGTCACATTAATAAAATATTAATAGAGATAATATCTCAAATTAAGTTATTCAATTTTTGAAAAATTTAAAAGATTAAATACTTAATTAGAAATTTTTTTTAAGTTTTTGTACCTGTTAACTCGGAACATTAATTTAAAAATGATAAGTTAAATTTATGACATAAACCGGACAAGTAACCATTGGATTCCTGGCCTTCGTGGAACTCTCCACAAGAAAGTAGGAAATCATCTTGCGGAGTTAACATAAGCAAGAAGAGAAGATGACTCGCAGGGAAGCTTTGATTGGTAGATTTAGTGATAAGGAAGTCCCATGATTCTTCTGATTCTACTTTGACAACTCCAGATTTCATCACTGGTGCATGTCCGCTCATTTAACATGTTTTGGATAATCATGCAACTACAGCCACAAATGCTAGGCCTATAAATTGAATACTATTGCTCGCATTTTTCTTTTCTTTAGCGATATTCTAAAGGCCCATTAGAAAATATCAGGGGTTGGTTAACTTGTAACCTGTAGTTTTCCTAAATTACAAGGAAAGGAAATAGTGGAAGTCTTTCTCGTGGATGTAACTTAAAAGGCATTACAAGCTTCACCTTTCCTTCCTCCAAACACAATTGGCACTTTGCTCTTTCAGAATCATACCGACTAGCTTCCAATACCAGCTGGGAGATGAAACATTTTTTTTTTACCTGATATGGACTTGAAATTCTAACATTTGCAAGTATGACAAAATTTAGGACAAATTGTCGACTTTGTCCTCAGTAAGGATATCCTTTTGGTGGCGCAAAGGAGCCTGCTCTTTCTCAAACGGATATAACAGATGACTGATTCTTTTAGCTGCCTTATTCTTACTCTTTCACTCAACTTCTCTGTAATGGCTCACTTGACGATCTTAAATAACGTAGCTGAGACTTTCCAAGTCCTGCCAAAGCTTAGTCATGTGAGAAACACTCGAAAGAGAGCTCAAATAATTGGATCGTTAGGCAACAAGTCAGAAGACATTCAAGAACATGCATTGCTACCTACCAGACGACTGGTATTAGGCCTCGCCTCGGTGGCACTTTTTGGAGGGTCCTTTCATGGAGTGTCTCTCGCTGAGGATAATGGCTTGTGGCTCGATTACCCTTTGCCCGTACCTTCTGTGGAAAATAGTAAGCTTTCGAATAAGCTATGTGCAGCCATTTTTTTGCTGGTGTTGTGTGTTTAAGGGGAACTTGCTGTCTGTCTATTAATTGCAGAAGTGCTTGCAAATCAGACGACAGGGACTCGATCCTTCCTGAAGGTAGGGCTGTTTATGCCGGACATTGGAGTCAAAGGAAGCATGTACAGGTTAAAGAAATACGCCTTTGATCTTTTGGCAATGGAAGATTTGGTAGGACCAGACACATTGAACTATGTTAGGAAGTATCTGAGACTCAAGTGCACCTGCATGTACTACGATTTTGATAAAGTTATCTCTGCAGCTTCGATTAGTGATAAGCAGCCTCTCATTGATTTGGCTACCAGATTTTTTGACATTATTGAAAAGGTATATCCATCATTCCACTCTATATTATATAGCTGATGTTAACTTTATTTAAATAAGCATGGACTTAACCATGGATATCTTCTACATTGCAGCTTGAAGATGCTGCAAAGAGGAAAAACTTTGCTCAGACAGAATCATACTACTATGAGGAAACCAAACCTCTTCTCTATGAAGTCATGGACAGATTCGCGTAGATTTGAAGAGTGTGCTTTATACATGAAGATCATTACAGCGACTAGGAAATCAATGTGCGTCCCGGTAACTCTTGTTCATTATTACCATGCAGTATGTCCGTCCTCCTCAGATAGAAAACTTTTTTTTTATTGAAAAATCCTCAGATAGAAGACTTATTGCAGGGTATTTCAAATTAATGCATAAACTCGGACTTCAAATTTAGGACATGGTTTTTACAGTGACAAATAAGACAGACATCTCACTGCAATCAATTAAATGAATGAAGCAATTCTCGTCTCGATTCATTCTTATAAGATGAAGATAGTACAGTGTTAACAAATATAGAAGATAGGATTCTTCTCTATACAATTTGTAATAAGCGCATGTTAGGATCACTCTTGACATTTTCAGTTTATCAACACTGTCATAGAGACACAGATAATACCCTGAAATAAGAATGCAGCGATCAATTTACTAATATCAGCCTAAACTCAAGCGAGATTCTGAAGATCGCACGTTGGTCTGACGTCGAGGAGTCCCAATCTCACAAGCATTAACCCTGGATGCAAAACGCAGCGAGCATAGCGACTCACCTGAAGATGAGACTTCAGGAGAGATATTTACAAACATCAGTGTCTTCGAGTCCCCTCCAAGACATGGCTGAGCCACAATCAGTGAAATACAACATTAACATATTTGATGATTCAACACAATCAAAACAGGAGGAAAGAATAACAGGAGAAATGCAAAAGCGACAATCTTGTGAACCTAAACTTAGCTTGTACACGTTTATAAGGGATTACCTGAAGAAGATAAGTAAGCTTTGAATTTCTGAATGGTACATGGTCCTCCTTCTTAGCCAATGCAAAGATAACATCACTCAAAGAAGACAAACTCTTGTTGATTGCCTGAAGAAGAAATGAGAACTGAACTAAGAAAAAGGCAAATGATGCATAAGACACATGAAAAATCAATTTTTTATTGCGATATTCATAGCATACTTGTGTTTCCTTCAATCGCTCCCCAGTTGAGCCACTCTTTGAGAGACGCTCACTCCCCGCAAGATCAATAAGATTCAAGACACCTTGAAGTTGTTGATCAGTGCTCTAATGGACAGCAGAGAAACATTCAGCTTTAAGAAAAGTAGTAGCAACAATCCTGAGAAGATCATAGGAAACACAAGTAACATTACCTCATTAATACCAGATATTCTTAAGGTGAAAACAAAATGACTTCTTGACGACTGCTCATTCATCTGGGTCTTTCCCACAGACCTACAAGAAAGAAAATTGTGGATTAAAGGTCCTTCATCTTGAATTATCAAAGTTGAAAGACATTTGCAATACAGTGTATGTGTAATTCTCAAACAATTATCTGTTCTAATTTTTTGAAATGAATGTGAAAGTTCTCCATCTGTTTCCTCTAAAAAATAACAATCATCAGAAAGTGAGCTTTGTATCAGAATCAAAGAATAAGACAAGTATGGATCTATCATGCAAGCAAAATGCTCTTTTGTAGCAAGTCTAAAGTGAAGTTCAAGACGCTTCTTCTTAAAGATATAAAACTTACCTAGAATATGTAACTAACTCCAACGAGCTTGTAAGAACTCTACACCTAAAATATTTACCTACTGAGAGCAGCCCGATCCAGAAGATATGAAACCTCCCTAGTACTGTGAACATCCACAACAGTAAGATCAGAGACGTGTGTGTTTCCGTTTGCATCATGCTTTATTGCATATTGCTTCCCGCTACTTCCATTTTCTGTTCTTATTGGATCTCGGTTTGTTGATAACAGATCCCGAATTGTCTCATTGTAAATTTCCAGCATGGACACCTATATTGCTTGTTGAAGTAAAATGTTAAACCATGTTATAAAGGACCAAGTTTCATGTATTCCAACATGCTCACCTGCATTTCATACTTCCAGCCCTGCAGTTGAAGAGACTGCCTAGTTTGAAATATTTGTTCTAATGACCGTGGTATCAACCCTTTTTCATCTTGATAACCTGGTTTGCCCATCATGGTGTAAGTTTTACCAGACCCTGTTTGTCCATAGGCAAAAATGCAAACCTGAAGGAGAAGAAGAGCATAGTCATGACCTGATATTAGTAAAAAAGAATCACGTAATACTTTTGAAGCCATTTCCACATGAATAGGTAAAGATGAAGGTGCCTTTAACTACAAAAGAAAATAATTTGTCTACGCAATCAAGTAGAAGATTGCAGTATTTGTCCAAATGCACTGGTAATGTCGCAAATACTAGACACTAACATAATCAACGTTTTCAAATTTACAAGAAAAGGAATTGGACAAATATAAGTTACCTTGTAACCATCAAGAGCACTTTGAACAAGCTGTGAAATTTCTGTGAAAACGTCCTCTTGTGATGCATCAGGGGCAAAAACTTTGTCAAAAGTGAAAGAATATTTTTGCCCTGAAGATAATATGTGCATGAGATTAGTTTATGAACTTCAACTTCAAGATCTAGCCAGAACAAGATAAATTCTAGTCCAGTTACCTACCAAAAGATTGGTACACAATAATAAGGTTTCAGCAGGTTTACCATTTTGCATCAGGTCGATGCCTCGCCCAAGAGCTTCCGTTGTAGTAGGATAAGAGATAAATTTGGCTTCGGCTGCAGGACTATCATCAGGCAAAGAAGGCCGCACACGGCAGAACACTCGAATGTTCCCTTTCAGTTCCTGTATCATAATAAAGCTCACAGCTGTTAACACCAAATTATGTTTTTAGTAGGCAAAAATAGAGCGTCAAATCCTTACCAGAATTGTATTGTGCAACTTCTTCCGCAGCTTCTCTCCTTCAACGAGTTTAAGTTCAGCATCTTCCAAGCGACCTTGTAAGTCACATATTAGCTTCTTTTGAGCTTCAAATTCAGTTCTTGTCTCGAATGCAGATAAATCAGATGCCTAAGATAATTTAAATATCGTTCAGTAAATGGAATCAACTGCTAAAACATAGGAGCAAATAATCAACCAACTTGATGATATCAATACCCGCAACTTATTCTCTGCTGCCTCTAACTGGTCTTGCGCTGCCCTTAACTGGTTACTTTGTGTTAAACATCTTGCCTGTGAAAGTATTCATCATCATTAGCAAGTGTAATACTAGCCATAAGGACTGTATCATAGAATTTGGAGCAAAAGTAAAGATCTACCTCTAGTTCATTTGATTTTACCGCTACATGTTCATATTTGCCTACTTCAGTTGTTAAAGCTTGCACTTTTAACTGCTGTCTATCGCGGTCATCTCTAACCTCTTGCATCTCTCTCCTTAGAGATGTAACTTCATTCAGTAGAGCCTCCTTCTGCTTCACAACATCGTCCAGAGATTCCTATGGAGTTACCAATCAATAATTTCTGACATCAGATTACGTGCAATAAATCAATGGCAAAGGCATTGGAGAGGGAAGCTTGTCCTCCTATAATATCAACTCCAGGTAAATCACATATAACAAGGTGCATACATTGGGTTCAGACTTTCTTTGAGTCCTATTGAATAACCTAAAATCTTCATGAAGGGTCTAAAGTCCATGGTTTAGCTTTCTGTGAACCTAATTAAATGGACGTAGCAATTCTAAGTTTAAGAGCCAGAGAAGAATTCTTTCTTAGATGGATATATATATATAAATGGATGAACAAGTCGGGGATACTTTCAGATTTCATCACTTGACTACTATTCAGGTCTTCATCGTGGCAAAACTTTCTAAAGAACATTGAGAGTTAAGAGATGGAATGTAGAGTGACCGGAAGTCTCAAAACCACTCCTTTGTTCACATGCGTCGGATGATTAATACTTCCATATTGAGTTCCATTTGCTACAAACAAAATCTGATTTCCTTCTTGACTTGATAAAAGATTTAAAAGATTTGGCACCTACACATACAGACTTGGAGCCATGCAAGAAGCTTTTACATTGCGGAGTAGAGTAATGTGACAGGTATTAACACTCTTGCTCCAATTTTTACTTTTACTATCTTAGGTGACCAAAAATATATTTTGCATAAGTGGACTTCATTCGTCCATACTCATGGATTGGATAGTATATATAATGAAAATCTGTCTCACCAGTTGGTAAAACATGACTAGAAAAAGATTTAAGTATCCCTATTATTATTCTTTGCAATACATTCTCCTGGATCATATCGAAATGGAACCATTTTGCTCGACCTCATTGCTTGATACCGGCCATGGTCCTTCATAGGAAATACATGCTTAGTTTATGCTTATCATCCTTGAACGACTTCTATCTAGGGGAAGACATTTCATCCATTTCAAATTTATCCTAAACTTTTCTACTTGAGGGAACTAGACTTGGGATCTTCAGGGATTCCTTTGTCCAGTTTACTTGCAAGCAAACACTAGAATCCAAAAACAAATGGTCAATAGTGCCGGCTTCTTTCTTATGAAAAACAAAACTAGGTCCAACTAGCACCAAATACAAGATGTACCTGTTGTCTAGGTGCATCAACAAACAAGTGTGAAGTCATTTAAGATCCAAAAGCAACTACAAATTATAAGCATGAAAACATTCAACAAAATATTAACTAAAAGAAATTAGCAACGTCTTCCAATACAGGCATGGTATATAACTCCCATAATAAAAGAAATTAGCAACGTCTTCCAATACAGGCATGGTATATAACTCCCATAAAGGTAATTGGTCAGAAACAAACAAAAATAGAACATTCCTATCGAAGCATAATCAATATTTAACACTCCATGGCTATTACTATGTTGCACTGCGCAAGTCGCAAACAGATACAAGAAAGGATGGTCCACCCAAGAAGAAAAGGATAACTCGAAAGGGAAAAATGAAATTCACGTTGCATAAAAGTACATTGAGCAGGATAGAATAAAAGGAAACAGACTCACTTTGCATGAGGTGTATTGATCTTGCAGTGAATTGTACTGACCCATTAAGTTGCTCAGATTCTCCATTATGGCTGCTTTTTCTTTCTCTCCACGTTTAACAGTCTCATGAGCTGAATCAAGATCCGTCTGAAGTTTACTGTTGTACGTCTGTAAGCTTGAATTGTACTCCTGTAACAGCTTGTACATATCATTAATTGACGTTATCTGCAGAATTTTCCCAAATAAACAAGTTAGGTCACCACTAACAATAATGAGAATTAACGAGGAAAACGAACAGAAAAAGAGGTAACAGAATTTCTAGTGAAACGAGGCTATATTTTAGCTATTACCCTTTGATTAGAACTTTGAAGCTCTCCTCGAACTTTTCCAAGCTCTTCTGAGAGGGAAGTTTGGGACTTCTCAATATTAACTCTGGCCTCTTTTTCTCTTGCAAGAGAGTCCATTGCCGCCTGGTTGTTAAGCAGAGGAACGGATCAATTGAAAGAGAGAAAAATCTTCAGAAATGAGAGTCGCCAAACCAAAATAGTAAAATTATAGCAATGTTGAGTATCTCATTGTTCTCCTCTCACCAGCCTCTCTGTTTCTTCCTTTGAGAGTTTCTCCTCCAGAGAAGAAAGACTCTTTCTCAACTCCACAATAATCAAGTTCAATTCCTCCTCCTTGTTTCTCAATATCAACTCTGTAATCAAATACAGCAATTTACTTGATGACAATATGGTTAAACCCCTGTTAAAAATGAGATCATATGATAGAATACATTCAACACACCCATTTCAGCACATTTACTCTCGGTGAATTCCAGTGCATTCTGCAACTTCTCTTGATCGAATAGGTAACTCCCTTCTAGCTCTTGAAACCATCTGATACAGAGCCTCAGCCTCTTAATGTAATCCATCATATTTTCACATCTCTCCTACAATATCCAAAACAACCAATTTCAGAGCTATTTCACTCGAATCTGTCCAGCATAGCCAAAAAAAAAAGGAACTTACCTTGTAATTATACTTGTTTTTGTATTTCATCCTCTCATTTAACAGCGCATAAACATCTTCTCTTGTAAACTCGATGCCACCATACTCTGATCCAGCAATGCTCGTCGGAGCACTATTTGGAGCAACTTCCTGTTCGCTATTGACAACTGAAAAAGCATGCCTGAATCTGCCATTATTTGCAGCGCCAACCATCATGGTAACTCCAAATGTCTGGGTTTATCTACCGGCTTCTCATCACCAATATAACACTTCTATGGCAACCAAAAATATATAGGAGGAAAAAAAAAAAAAAGAACTCAGAGATATCTCCCACCAAGGCCTTCTCATTCAGCAACTAAATCCAAGCAACTCAGCAATAAGATCTTTGGGAACTCTATAATAACATCGGAAAAAAACAAGAAAGACAAACTTTTAGCCCACGAAAGTAAAAAACCAATAACTGTTGCTGCTCAAAGACCAACACTTTGCAATTTTGCACCCAAACCAGAAAAAAAAATATAGATACCCATTACAGTAATCTGAATGTACTTAGAAAATAAGTTATAGCGAGACAAAAAAATGTTCAATAATCTTGGGACAAAAATGGAAAACAAAATAGACCATTTAAAAACAAGAACATGAAGATTCAAACCCAGATTTTACATTTGGAGAAGGAGCTCACATGTGAAGGACTTGGACGAAGTGGGGATGGTGTCAAGTGGAGGCTTGTTCTGGTTGTTGAGAGAAGTTAATCTCAGAGAACATATATAAAACAGAAAAACTGTTACATCTTTTAGTTCTATTACTTATTACTTTCCCATTTTCCATTTTTAGCTAGATATAATAAATTTGGTCCAGCATTCTGGTGGGGCAATGGATTCCATGCTAAGTTACTGATTCCAATCACAACCGTTGCTTTTACAAGCAGAAAGTTGCAGAGGCAATTGAGAGAGACAGGAAAATGGAATTGTTTAATGAAGAAATGATTTCTTAGTAACTTTGTACTGAGAAAAAGTTATAACATGGTACGTCTACACTTCCATCTCTCCAGTGGCTTTTGGTCCTTGTCTTGCGGATAAGTTTCTGACCGTTGCGTTGAAACATGAAGTTCATTGTTTAACAAGAAATAAAAAAGAGATCTGACAGTATCTAGAGAAGAGCGTCGTCAGCTGAGGAAATGCAATCACTTATTTGCCCTCCATGCTTGTTTCACACTTCTGGTTTATATTCTTAGATTTCCACGCATGTTGGTGTTTCATGTTGCCTCCACTCTTTGATCTTTTTACGTTTTCCTGGTTGGATAGTTCATTAATTGACATCACTTCCTTAGTTCCACTTGCCTTGTTCTCCTAGTTCTCCAAACTTGAAACACGAGGCTTTTGTGACCAATTTACTGTCTAAGAAATTGGAAGTTATTAGCTTCATGGGTTCTATGCTTTTAGCAGGAAATTTTGGTTCTTGATTCCTACATTTCAAAACAAAAGAAACATAAAAAATGATTTTAAGAGGGGAGGGATCTCATAAGAAAATATATATGAAAATTTGTGAGTGGCAACAGGCAAAATAGGTAGAACGGTTGGTCATTTCATCATTTGTGAAGAAGATATAGTGCGAACATGTGCCTATAGAGCATAGATTATTAGAGCGCAGTGGTGCTTCTGTCTGTTATAGACTCTTACTGTGTGTGATCCGTAGAATTATAGACATTTGGATAGATCCCCAACGTCTCATAGGATATAATATTCTAGATCTCCACTCTAGGACCTTGTTAATATCCACATTCTTTGGAAGCTTCAACAACGTATTACAATTGAGGAGATAAATTTCTGGAGAAAAAGAAAATAACACCCTAAGACGTGACGATGAATCCAGACCACACTAGTTTGACTTTATTCGTTTAACTGTTCCGCCTACTCGCATCCTTCGACAGTTTTAGGCAGTCATATGTATAGAATCTGAAACTGCTATTACTAGTATTTTCTTGTTTATGTTTATAGAATTTAGAATTAATTCGAGATTTTGACAGTCAAATTACTAAGTGAGAAACCTTGCCAGTTTTACAAATCTGAACGTTTGAATTTGTGGTAATACGACATTTTTGTAGTTGAAGAGAAGAAATCATTCAATATTCCTGTTCCATCGAATGGATTTGCAATTTTCATGACATGTCTCCAATGGACACTTGGGAAATGCCAACTTGACCGGGTGGGTCTTTCACATGACATATACGTATGGGGTCAGCACGAAGAGAGTACTCTATTGTGATATAAAAGAAAAGAATAAGATGATGAGCCTTTCAATATTAGGTTAGTTGATGACTACTTTTCATGTAACAAGACAGCTATTTAATGACAAATTGCTTAAGGGATTGCTGTATAACTTTAACAACTATAAACCACTAAGCAGTGTGATTATTTCCTTCTTGTACATAATGATTGTGCTATGGATTGAAGATTTCAATCAAGAGGTAAGTATATAATTTAAAAGATACTTTTCTTGGTAGACAAAGGAGAAGTAATAACTTTTATTTGAGTGTAATCATTTTAAACGATTATTGGAATGATTTAATTACTGATTAATTTTAGAAAAAATAAGGTAAATATAGAAGAAATCCATCACCTACTTTCTACGTTTTATTCGTCAAAGGAGGAAATAAATAAATAAATGTTAGAGCGGTACGTGCCATTTGCTTGCTGTTAGAACACGGTTACCAAACATAAGACTGCCAAACTAGAGTATGTTATAAGGAGTAAACTACTTTTTTCCAGTTATCTTTTCACTTTGCGTCAAATGGGTGTCAAGAATTTTCCTGAGAAAAACTTTTCCATCACTCTTCTCTAGATTTGGTAGCAAATGTCAAAAACACAAAGAGTAAAGGGTACCCATCTCACATGGTGTAAGGGAGTAGTTGATATATCCATTTGTCATTTGGTGCCCAGTTCCACTCATTGATGTCTTGTCTCTCTTTCTGTTTATTCCTCCTATACATAATTAATTCATATTAACGTCTCTTGCCTCTTTAACCAATAACCATGCTTATTAATCTGACTTTTCAAAGAAATTCTCTGATTTTATATTATCCCAAGCGTGTTGGACCAACACATCTACTGCAAGTAAAGACCGATCAGAATTGTGACTTTCCAGCTTGAAAATTCAGCTGAATCCTCTTTACCTAAGGCAAATCAGTGAGGAAATTGCTTTTCACTTTTTTTCCCCCTTTTTGATATTTATAATAAAATAAAAATATATCAAAAATCGTGGAACTAATATATGAAACCTCATTCTAGATAATGTAGGGGAATCAACAACTTTGTATATTTTGGTTAAATGTGTAAGATAAAGATATTTAAGTTTTAAAAGGTTCAATTAATATTAGATCGTCATAAAATCGGTTAAAGATTGAATAAAATTAAAAATTTTGAAATATTATCGAAAAAGCATCAAAAAAATTTAAAGTTTAATTAAAAAAGAAGATTGTAAATAAATAGTAATCGATTTATTTTAGTTTATAAAAATTGATTAGTTTATAAAAGCTGAATGATTAATTAATAAACTGATCAATTTTTAACAACAAAGATTATTAAACTAAATCAAATCGCAAAGTTGAAAACCGAACTGGAAAGTTAACTAGTTCAAGGTTTTTACTGTTAAACCGGTCAAAACGATTCAATTTTTAAAAAATTGTTAAAAACTCGTTTTTATGCCTCAAAAACTATATCCTCTAATTCTAGGTCACAATTTTGTTTATAATTAAATCTTTAATTACTTTTTCTAACTTATATCTTTCTATTTTTTCAGTTTATTATACTCATATTTTCTTTTCTTTTGAAACGGAGGAACCCGCAATTGCTATTCTTTTGATATGCACTGGATAAATTTCCGGATTAACACAATAGCCTGCAAATCAGGCAAACTAAGTACTCCGCACTAGGCAAGCCCTGTACGACTGACTCGATTGAAAGAGTATAAGTAGGGGGATTCGAACACAGAACCTTTTGACTCCATGCTCCCTCACTCTACCAACTCGACCACTCCTAAGGAGCCATATTTCATGCATATGCTTCCTTATGTTATTTGTGTAGTGCTATTCAAGAATATTGTATATTTTCTATTAAAAATATCAATTTTCTGTTTATACTTTTTAGTTATACAGTTTATATAATCTAACAAGTCGTAGGCATGGAATAATTTTTGTAGTTAATTAAGTTTCATAAATCATTAACTATTGAGATGATCGTGATTATGATTGGAGTTGCCATTGATACATTAATCAAACATCACAAAATATCTTGACTAACTATAATGAGTCACGCTATTAAGTTAGACTTGCTGCATTTGAACTGGTGGAGGGATTGAAGTTTGATGCTCTATCTGTGCCCAGTGATATTGCCTCATAGTCAACCAATGGGGTGCAGATCTAGCTATAACTTGATTCAATGTAAATCTTCCACCTTCAACCAAAAAATATATATTTATTTGTACGTTGAGTTTTGGAAGCGTAATGAAATGGCCAAGGAGCATTAATTGGGTGTTGTAGAATCATAATATGTAAATGGAAATAAAAAGGGACTGCAGAGAGTCACCCACTCGCTCGCCAAACAAACTTTGCTTCTAATAAAATCTTCTTGTGAATTACTATTTTCTACAAAATGCAAAAGCTAAACACTTGAAGGAACTCTACTGGGACATCATCAAGTTTTCTCCTTCTTGCTCTGTTTAGTTGTCTTACTCCAAAACTTTTGGAGCATGTAATTAAGATTGGGTAGAGTAGTCTTAAAGTGCATTATAATGACATTTGATTGGATTATAATGCAAGTAGAAGTGGATCACAGGATTTGAAGCTTATAATTGTTTGAAAATTGCAGAAGTGGCTCCTTTGCTCCATTGTAAAGCCATGTGGCATTGTTGGAGAGCTTGTTTACCTCACGAGATGCACTCTTCTACATTTTACCTCGTACAGAAGTTAAAATCTTATTAGAATCTTAAATTATACAGTGGGGATGGGGGCTGGTTTTGCTATTTGAGAATGTGAGGGAAGAAAATCTCCGCAACAGAACAGTCCCTGCCTTTTCCTCCCAACAACCCATTAGCCCATTATTGCATATGGACCTAAACTACAACGTTTTTGAAATGGAAAATTCACTCTCTGGTCAAAGGAAATCTGACTTGGGCACTCTTGCATTTGAGAAGACTACAAGTCCCAACGTCCTGGATATATACTAGTGATATAGATATGGGAGTTTTTCATTACCCTTTCTAATGCTAATATTTTTTATTTAATAAAGCCCCTAAAATATTGTGTAATTAGGATAATATCACTCCCCTGATGGGGAGTTTCAGTATCAGAAATGTTCTTGCCAATTTCCGACCATGCTCCCACCAATGCCACTTCTCTAGTCTTCTGTCTGTTTCCATAGTCCACTTATTTCTACAAACTGAACAGAAAAAGTTTCTAATTACATTGCTGCCACCGCTTACCTGGTAGTTGAGTTCTACTTTTAATACGAAAGTTTCGTCTGACTGAAACCAATGAACAGCATTCTTGCCAGAGCTTCCAAGAAAAGAAAGCGATATGTCTCGGTCAAATTACCATAGTGGAAAACCATCAGAAGAAAATTCCCAGAATCCTTAACCAGGGGAAAATTAGTCCCCTTCTCTCCTTTTGTGGAGTTCATATAACCTTAATATCTAGTGGCTAATAAGTTTCTGATGACTACTCGAAAATGAAACTTTCTGCCTGCATTGCATATGCTAATAGTGGCATCTGTGAAGCGACTTTTTCCAGAAGTAGAATTAGTATCTGTTTCGTAAATGCTTGCTTGGATATCTAGCTCGTGTTTACAAAATTGATGTAGTATCAATTACCATAAAGGTGAGGGAAAATCCTGTCTCAGCAATCTGACAAAAATAAGTGATGAAAGGCTTCAAGGTATCTGCTGCTTGCAGGATAAGCTGGATGTGCACAAGCTACAAGTGCAGCAGCCTGACACATAAATATGGAATAACTCTTATGTCCCTGTTGTTTACAATTATATTAGTATCACCAAGGTCCTCCTCTATGGGGAACAATGCTACCTTAAAGTAGTTAAATTCAATAAAAGGTTAAAACCCAAATGGATATTAGGTAAATATGTTTCACCTCATTACTTATTTTTCTTACTTATCAAGTTATCGCTCCAAAGGGAAATCGTACGATATTTGTTTTTGTTCTTGGAATGTAATAGTCAGTTATGCAATTGTTAACAAATATATGCTTCTCTCTTCTCTTTTCTTCTTTCATAATTTTCATAGAAGAAGCTTTTGAAGACCTATTTGGCTGCTTTAAACAATTGTAGCAAACCAGGACGATTAAGGATTATTGCACAAGAAT
>JAOTAY010000191.1:44676877-44690988 GCA_025629805.1 Erythroxylum baracoense
AATACTCAATTATGCAAAGCATATGATGTACTGTAAATTCCTAAATTTTCTAACCTCTAACATGGGGTGTTACAATAAGTAAGATGATTTCACATTATCTCATTTTATTCTTTTGTTATTATTGATATTTAGAATCGGATTAGACATATCAAATATGTATATACCATTGCACAATGTACCCAAAGCATATAACATTCCATTCAAATAAATTGAACAACCATTGTTACTAAAATTTAAATGGAATCCAGTTTTATTAAGACTAGAAACGGACATTACATTTTTAGTCAAAGAAGGTACATAAAAATAATTGTCCAATTCTAATACAAGCCCACTAGGGAGCGTCAATACATATGTGCCTACAACTAATACAGTAACTCTTGCTTCATTGCCCACTTGTAGGTCTGACTCTCCCTTATTGAGTTGTCTACCGTTCTTGAGGTCCTTCATGTTAGTACAAATGTGTGAGCCACAATCGGTTTCTAATACTCATACGTTGTTATCATAAACAGTATGAATATTAATAATATAAATACCTGAAGTAGATGGGGCATCAGATACCTTTTTCTATTTCAAAGACTCCAGATAGGCCTTGCAGTTTCTCTTCCAATGGCCATCCTGGCTACAGTGGAAACAAGTTCCCTTCGAAGCAGCTTCTTTGCTTTCTTGACACCTCCTTTTGGCCTTGCAGACTTCTTTTTCTTTTCGCTCTTTTTCTTCGAACCAGAAGAGTCTACCAACATCACAACCTTGTCCTTGCAGATAGATGGCTTAAGTTCCTTGAGTATGTTGACCAGCTCGGGAATTGTGCTGGATATATTGTTCATCCGATAGTTAAGCATAAATTGTAAGTAACTATCAGTTAAACTCGTCAGAATTAAGTCAATACTTAATTCATGATCCAAAACAAAACCCAAGGAGGCCAACCGCTCGATGTAGCCATTCATCTTCAGTGTATACTACATTGGAGATGCCCCCTCAACCATCTTGGAGTGAAAGAGCAATTGTGAAGTCTCGAACCTTTCGGACCTTGCTTGCTCATCAAAGAGCTCCCTAAGATGATAGACTATGGTATAAGCATCTATAGCCTTGTGCTGCTTTTACAGCTCTGGTGACATAGAGGCTAGCATAATACAACTAGCCATTTCTCAAACTTGAGAACTATTCTCAAATTCCTAAGCCAGCCAAGGAAGTTTGGTCCAGTTAACTTTTTAACTTCCATCAATGATCTTAGATTCACACTAGTACTCATGGTGTTGACTCGGGCAATAGCAACCTATCGTCAAATAGAGAAAAACTAGAATGTACTTAAATGCATATCTATAAGGACTTTAATAGCATGCATTATGGCTCTCACTATTTTCACAAATTCATAACCCTCAATATAAATCCATGAGAACCCGTAGAGAAATTCTCCTAGTGAGTTGATATCCAATATCCCTAGGAATGACCTTGAGCTTGCCCAATAAGCAACCTTAGTTCAACCGGTAGGTATCGATCATACAAATTGCATCTCCAATGCAACTATAGAATCTAGTACTATCAACTGTTGATGTGTGCACACTCATTGGGTTATTAACTCTTGACACGTGTACATCTAATGTACATTACCCAACTTCGTCTCTGTCCACGTTGATCTTGGGTTTGCCCAACAAACCAACGCTTTTAGTTAAAACTGACCCATTAATCTAGAAATCCTATTTTCATGGTTCGAACATATTCGTGTAGAGCAGGCTTGGGTTTTCCCAACAACCCTAACTTTAAAAGGACTCTAGTTCTCACCACATTAAAGGAAGGCGTTAGTTTTAATATTCTAAGTGAAGGGTTTGACTAAGGTCTCATGTAACTTAGATGGAATTATACATATAACTTATATATATATATATATATATATATATATATATATATACATATAGTTACTATATAATATGGACTACCCGATCAAATTGGGCCTAAGCCCATAACCATCCATCCTGTAAGCCCACACATTTTCCTAACCATGCATTCTTTAATGCATATATGTAAAAACATCATCTTGGTTATGACATCTTATGGATCTTAATATGGAAACCTAATCTAATACTTAGATCTAAGCCCAATCCAACACTTAGATTTACTATCTTCCTTTTACTAATTTGGCTAAAATTACTAATGTATGTTATTTCGATTGAAATTAATATTAATCTACTTAACATGAATTCCTAACTTCAGAAATTAATTCATAATTAATTTACCTTAAAATAATTATTTGATGCCCACAATTAAATAACTTCAATTTTGTCATACATGCCAATTTTTCTAGTCTTACTAGAAAATCTATTGCTCTACTAAAATTAATTGAAAATTAATTTCTATAATTTTCCAAAATTTCCAGAACATCAAATCATCATTCCAAGCTCTCTTGGTTATTTCATGATAATCAAAATAATTTAAGAATCACTCAAAAAATATTATGATCATCGAAACACCGATAAGACATCAAAAACGACAAATATGACTTCAAAAATTTTATGGAAATAAAATTCCGAGTAAAATCATTTAGGCATGCACCAAAAATAAAATTAACACATTTTTATCACACGAAAATATTTTTAAGGTTTTGGAACCGAAATATAAACATACAAAAACATCAAACAAAACAAATCCTCCAATTTCTGGAAAATTGTCTAGATCTGAAAAATTGTTTGATAGAATTATTTAAAAAATTTAATAATTCTACAAAAATTACAGAGGCATAAAAACATCCCAAATATATTCACACGAATTTTCCAGAATCAAATTTCATGAAAATCATGTGTAACCTCATCAGTTTAGCCAATAGACATCACTTGCTCAGCAGAAAGACAGATTTCATGCATGTTCTTGTAAAATAGAAATTAAATATTTTAATCACATTAAAAATATTTTCAATCACATTGAATCATTCAAGTGCATCTTATGAACAGATTAGTGAAAGCAAATCATGAAGACCATTTTTCTATAATTAATTTCGAACAAAACATTACAGAACCCTAACCTGTCGTAACTATGAAAACAATTTTCACATGTCATGTATCAAGAGTGGTGAGTCTTTTATTGGCTACTTAATTACCTTCGAATACCTCAAGTTGTACCCAATCACCACTCCTGAAAGGCACAGATGAATGGAGTCAAAACACAATATTAGTATCCAAGATATCCTTGAGCATCTCAAGTCAAAGGATACTTGCACCATTGCTATAATGAGACTACCATTGACACTGAAATAGAATATCCATATGATTGTCTCGTAGTAGGTCAATCCAATGTACTTACTACCCACATGTTAACTTTAAACAACTCATGTTTACAGCTTATGAGATCTACTGCTTGATCTAATCAAGGAGTATAACATGCGCTAGTCTATTCGAATTAATGATATCCTATCTCAATAATCCTATGACTAGGGAAAGTTTAAATACTAATATAATTACACATGATAGGAATCTCATTATCATGATCTCATCATGATTTCCTCCATTTTATGTTTTGTATCAAGGACTTCATTAAATCAACTTAAGATCAATATCAAATCCATACACTATGAACTTCGAAATAATGAAAAATGCCTTTATTAATCATAAAATAATTTGTACAATAAGTGCGAAAGGTAGTTGCCTTTAGAGCACTTCTCTAACACCATCTCCACAGTAGACTGAAGATGTTGAATATTCCTTTTCCTAATGTCTATATAATTCATCAGACTCTGAGAACACTCCCTTTATAGTTTGTTAATCTGGTGAAAACATATTAATTGGTGGATGAGGAATGAGACTTCAATGCTTTAATTGCCCATTGTATTATTAAGGAGGATAAACTCAAGATTGTTGCTCCTATAGCCATGGAAGCAACCAAATGGAAGGCAAAGGTGAAGTTGCTAAGTTTAAAGGTAGAAAGTCTAAATCTTTTCCACATGCTAATGCTGGTTAATCTAGCATTGGTAAAGGTCCTGTGGACATAAAGAAGCTAGCAATATAAGGCCTGGAAGGAAAGACAAAAATCGTCAGGTAACTTCTTGGCTCATCAATTTATGAATTTAGTTTGACTTATCAACTTATACCGTCAGCAGTATAAGTTGGTGACTAGTTTGTTCGCTAGGTTGTGTGATTACTACCTAGTGTGGTGTTGGTTTGCAAAGCAAGACATTTGTGACTACTGGGAGCTGCTAGAGGATTGGTGTCGCTACGTGGATGTTTGTTACTCGCACGTGCGTTGGAGTTAGACTGTGTGCTTGGTGTTAGAGGACTTGTTTGGCTAATTGACAAGTGATAAGCGGAGAGCTACTATAGATGCTTATGCAGTTAAGAAGCTGGTGTTATACACCAGGAGCTACTAAAAGGATGGTTGGGACCTGCGTTAGTGTGGTGCAATGCTAGTGGGCACTGTGGATTGGAGCTTCTCTGGTGCTTGGCATAGGACGAAGAAGGTAAAGTGGAGTGTGTTAATGGGCTGGTACATTTATAGGGAATTGGTGTGGCAGTGGTGGAGTGCTGAAAGTGGATGGGCCTAGAGATAGGTGATGCGTGGAGAACCTGGAAACAAAAAGATGAGAGTTATAGGGTGTTCGGTTTATCGGCTAGAATAGGTAAGAAATGGAATGATTATTCATAGGAATAAAATAGATAAGGAATAGAATAGAATTGGTATTATTTTACTTAGTTAATTGCTAAAGAATTTATGCGCCAATTTTCGGATTGAAAATAAAAATTTGGAATGATTTGGATAGAAAATGAAAATTTGGAATGACAAAGGAATAACTAAAAAAAACCAAAATATTCATTACAGTCATCACTTATCATCATCATATGATGATGATGATGATGATTATTATTATTATTATTATTATTATTATTATTATTAATTTTCTTCTTCTTCTTCTTAAAGACGTTTTCTGTCCATATTTCATACTCAAATATAAGATATCAATATAAAAATCTACAGCAAAAAATACTCGATAATCATAAATTTTAATTGGGACAAGTCATCTTTTTTATCACAAATTTTACCTGAAACAAGTCATCTTTTTTATGTATAATAAATAAGTAATATAGGAACATATTTATCAAAACCAATTTAATACACATAAACTTCACTACCTTGACTCACCCATACGACCGCTTTCCAGAGACAGGAACTTCATACCACGCACTTCCGGAGAGAAAAGAAAAAAACCTCCACAAATGAAGGCTCAAAATTTCCAGGAGAGAAATGAGATGGCTGAGAGATGGAGACCGCAATGAACGCGAGAGACTTGGAAACAGAGGGTTGCGACTACAGAGACCCAACAAGCAAAGCAACAAAACCAAAACTTTCTTCAGCAAAGAAAACCACTCCACTCTGTGAAGGAGTATTAAGCAATACCGCATTTTCAAAATGCAATTACGCAATAGCCATCTGCATAAAATACAACTCATAACCAAAACTTTCAGTATCGCAAAAAGAAGAAGAAGAAGTATTAAACCCAGAAATTGGGTACCACAAAAAAGAAGAAGAAGAAGAAGCATTAAACCCAGAAATTTCAGTACCGTGAAGAAGCATTAAACCCAAAAATTTCAGTACCGCAAATGGTGAAACCAGAAGAGACATAAAGTTAAAAGAAATAGATCTACCTCATGCACCCAACAAGGAAACAACAGACCTTAAACCGCAAATGAATTGAACAGAAGTGCTAACGATTGAAAAAAGGGACAAAACTTGTTAAGAAAGAACATTTTTAACTTAACCAGAAGAGAGGGACAGACGATCGAAGGTTGTGCTGGAGAAGAGAATCGCTTGAAGGTTGGGGGATAGACGAGCCTTTTTCGTGGTAGGGAAGGATAAATCTATCCTCAAGTTATAACATGTATTCCTAATGTGCTCGGAATAGATAAAGACAGGTGAGGGACTGCTTTAGGTATTCCACAAATTGAAGGAATATCTAAACCTAAGAAATGTCTATTATGTGTCTTTTTTTTAACCAAACAAAGTAATAAGTTATTATCAAGAATAAGAGAGGAATGGAATAGTCATTCCCCTTAACCAAACATACCATTAGGGTTTTGTTTATTTTGTTTTTTAATATCTTAAAGTTTTAAAGTTTTATTTATTATTTTAAAAATAAATAATTTCTTATAATAAAACTATTTATTAATATCTATAGGGCATGATCTTGCCTTATGCGTTTTAGTAATTTAGAACTTAAGAGATTTAATTCTAGAATCTTAAGTTGTCTAAGGCATGATCTCATTTTATTCATTTTAGTATTTTAGAATTTAACGGACTGCTTTTCTAAGCCTAAGTTACATAAGACGTGATCTCACCATATGAATTTTAATAGCACCAAACTTAATTTCTTTTATCTTAAAAGCTTAGCAGAATAAAACATAATCTCACCTTATGAATTTTAGTAATTTGGAGCTTAAAGAATTTAATTCTAGAAAGTTGAGTTCCATAAGGTATAATCTCGTCTAATGAATTCTAGTAATTTGGAACTTATGACTTAATTTCTCCTTTAAACCAATAAAATAAATATACAAAAGCAAGCAAATGAATCCTATAAATAACTGAAATAAAACTAATAAATTGTCATCCTTGAGTTGTATCTTAAAGAGGGAAATTATTTAACGATGTTATGCTCGATGAAACTTTTTCTTATCAATCATTTACATGTTGATTTTCCAAAAAAAAATCTTTTACATACTAGGAAGTGCCAAATTAATATCCATCAAACTTGAAATTGTCATATCCTCATAATGGCTTCAATATATGTTCATTACCTTATATATCTTTCCGTATTTAAATTCTTTATTTCGTTGCACCCTAAGGAAATACATTAGCGAAATGAAAAGACAAATCCGTCTTAAACGTAACTTACATGGCATAAGCTCTAATCGAGTTATATAATAACACTTTCTTTCCTTACTCAGGATCATATTATCATGGATAATTTAGTTTTCTCCTTGTAAATTCCCAAATTCTAATAAGTGTCCAACCTTAGTTCCTTTAACTCTTGCAATTACAATTTCCTTATCTCCTTAGTTTTTTAAAAATCCACATTGCAATGTCGCACTACCCAACAAACTTTGTTCGATCTTTACAGGTAAATGGAATAAAAAGACATTCTTATATGTGCTTTGTAGGTTGTACAATAAGCCCAAAGATCATCATCTAGATGCAAGCTCCAATCCTTTCTTCTCAAATTCATTGTCTTTTTCAAAATAAATTTCACTTCTTTATTCGACACTTTAACTTTTCCATTTATTTATGAATGATATACGGTTGCCACTTGATGATGCACTTCATACTTTTAAAAGAACGATGTCACTGCTCTGTTGTAAAATTGACTACCTTAAACAATAATAATGGCTTGTAGAACTTTGAATATATTAAAAAGATAAGAGCTTATAAAACCTATAACAACTACAGAATCATCAATCTTGGTGGCTTTTGCTACCACCCACTTCAAAACATAATCAACCACTAAGTATATAAGAAAAACCATGAGATGAAGGAAAAAAGGGATCATAAAATTAATGCCCCATACATTAAATATCTCAACTATAAGAATGGGGATTTGAGGTGTTTCATTTATATGAGACAACATACTTATTTTTTGGCATCTTTCACTACTTTTGCAAAACAAGTAAGCATCTTTAAACAAAGTTTCCTAATAAAAACATTATCCAAAGCCTTTCAAGTGGTATGTTAGGACCAAAATGACCTCCACATGCATAATTATGACAAAAAGTTAAGATAAAATGGTATTCACTATGGCACATAATGTCTAATAATTTGATCAAATTAGAACTTCTACCGATAAAATTCATCCCAAATATAATATTTTCCCTTCCTATACTTACTAATATCGTTAGGTAATGTTTTAATAACTAATAATTAACAAGTCCTAAGTATTATAGAACCATACTTTTCATTTAGAACAATTGGTCACATGGAAAAGTTTCAGAAATAAGTAAAATATCTTCATCACTTACTAACCTACTCAAATGGTCTGTCACTAAAATTTTCTGCTCTTTTTCAATCCATTATTACCAAATCAAATTCTTGAAATAGTAAAATTCATTATATCAATCTTGGTTTGAACTCTTTCTTTTTCAAAAGATATTTCAATGTTGAGTGGTTAGAATACACAATAACTTTAAAGCCAAGCAAATAAGATTTAAATTTATTTAAAGCAAAAACAATTGTTAAAAATTCCTTCTTAGTTGTTGAATAATTGTAATGTGCTCCCACTACATAATTGCTAGCATCACACATAATCTCGAATGTTAGATCCTAATTTGGTAGCTGAATAATAGGTGCACTTATTAATAATGTCGTGAGCTTATAAAAAACTTCTTGACATTCTTTCCCAAATTCAAATAGAACAGCTTTTATGGCAACTTTGATAATGGTATAATAATCCTTGAAAAATCTTTAATAACCTTATGATAAAATCTTGCATGTCTAAAAAACGATTGAACTTTCCTAACATTCGTAGGGTAACGTAATTTCACAATTAAATCCACTTTTGCTTTATCTACTTCCATACCCCTAAATGAAATCATTTGTCCTTAAATGATGTCTTGATTAACTATAAAATGACATTTTTTACAGTTCAATAACAAATTTGTTTCAGTGCATCTTTTGAGAACCTTTGATAAATGATTCAAGCAATCATTAAATGAATATTCATAAATGATGAAATCATCCATGAATACTTCAATACGATTCTCAATATAATGCAAATATACTTATCATGCACCTTTAAAATGTACCTATGGCATTATAAAGATTAAAGGATATTCACCTAAAGGCGTATATTCTAAAAGGCCATATAAGGTATCCTTTTCTTGATCTTCTTGAGCAATTGCTATTTGATAGTATCTTGAAAAACCATCCAAAAAATAAAAACATGATTTACTAGCAAGTTGTTCTAACATTTGATCTACAAAGGGTAATGAGAAATGATCATTTCTAATAGCCAGGCTTCCTAAAATTGATTCACATTCTACACCCTTACTGGCATTAACTCATCATTTTGGTTTCTTATCAATGTCACTCTAGTTTCCTTTGTCATAACATGAATTGGGCTCACCTACTCATTGTCCGAGATTAGATAGATTATACTTGCTTCCAAAAGCTTTAGAATTTCTTTCATTACTACATCTTTCATTGTTAAATTAAGTCTCTTTTTTTGTTCCTTTGTTGGTTTATCATTTGCTTTCAGAAGAATCTTATGCATACAAATTGTTCGACTTATGCCTTCAATTTTATATAAGCTAAAGTTCAACTTATTGTTGTTCTATACTCATTTAGAAGTTATACTAGCCTTTCTTTTTACTCTTTAATCAACTTTTTAAGATGACCAAAGGTAATGACTCTCCTTCTCCCATATACACATATTTTAGGTGATTTGATAAGTCTTTCAATTCTATTTTCGAAGCTTGTAAAATAGATGATAATATTTTCTTGTGAGTTATAGTATTTTCAGCATTTAAAGTTTTTGAATCTATTAGCAGCGCTGATAATGATTCTACAACTTCACAATTTTCATCAACTTGCTAATTCACTTCCAATTTAACATTAGACTCTGACTTATTACTATCATTTTCTTCTTCAAAAATATCATGTATAATTAAATCCATAATATCCATATGATAAATGAAGTGCAACTTATTAGGGTACTTTATTGCTTTGAAATTATTAAATTTCACCATCTCTCCATCAATCTCAACGTAAAGATTATCATTATCCACTTCAATTTTGTTTTAGTCATCTTCATGAACAGCCTTCCCAATAAAATAGAAGTTGAATGTTCTACATTGTCTCCATCTATTTTCAAAATGTAAAAGTCTACTGGAAATACCAAACCATTAACATGAACTAAAACATCATCTATAACACGAAGAGGATGTACATATAAACAATCAACTAGATGAATAATCACCTTACTTTCTTGCAAAGAATAAGATTTAAAACTTGGCAAATTGAGTATGATTTGACATTAATAGATACATATAAGTTTGGTATGGCACACTTAATTTTCTTATTATCAGTGACATAAAGAAGTGTAAACGTATCTAGATCTTTGTATTTTTCTGGTAATTTTATATTTATCACTGCTGATGCATTCTTACCTAAAAGTATTTTCTTTTTATCCTTCAGTTTCCTTTTAGTTATGCATAGTTCTTTCAAGAACTTTGTATATTTTGGAATCTACTTGATGTCTTCTAGAATTAATATATTGATTTTCACCTTTTTGAAGGTCTCTCTCTCATATTCGTCTTCTTTTGATTTAGCTAACTTGTAAGGGAAAAGAGGTACACGTGCATTAGATGATATAGACAAAGACAAATCATCTTTTACTTTTATTAAATCTTGAGTTGGGGATTCATCTTTCCTCTTTCCTTCATCACATTTTTTTTATATTCATTGGTAAGGAAGAGCTAGATTGGATTTCCTTCCCACTTGTCAATGTTATTACACTTACATTCTCTTTAGGATTCATTGTCGTTTATGAAGGTAATTTTCTTGATGCATTTACTTCCAATTTACAAATAGAGGTGGCTATTTAAGCTATCTAACTCCCTAAATTCTAAAGGCTTCCTCTTGTTTCCTATTGAAATTACTGAATATTGTTAGCAAGGACTTTAACAATTTCATTCAAAAACATACCTAAATTCTAGGGTTAAGATTGAGCATGTACAGGTGGTTGAGGTTGTTTAATGAAATTCTAAGGTTGGCATTTTTGTTACCCTCCTTAATTTCCATACATAAAATTTAAGTGATCCTTCCACTTCGGATTATAAGATTTGAATTAAGTTCATATTTTTATGAATAAAACCAAGAATTCTCTCTATTGCATTAGCTTATTGAATGGAGTCTTGTTACAATGTCGGGAATATATTCATAGACTACCCAGAGAATGAGAATATTCTATATACTCAGGTCAACTGCAATTGACCTACAACCATTTGACAAACCAAAGTATTTAAATATGAAAATTTAAGCTTAAGGTTAATTAGTACTTTCCTCATTTACTCGTTTAACAACTCCATCTAACATTGTCCTGAATTGTTAAGAATTTTAGGCCATATTTGAAATAAATTATTTGGCCATTTTGGCCATTGTCTTTTTCCCAAAGCTTATCCACTAAATGCATTTATGATACTACTAAACATTGTTAGTAACCTTTCATAAAAGTACTGAAACAAAAGTTGCTCAAAAATTTGATGGTGTAGGCAGCTAGTATATATTTCCTTAAAAATATTCATATAATGTTTCTTCGATCAATTATATATCTTATCCCATAGATCTCCATTTTTGTATTGGTGGCTCATGATACAGGAAAGAATAATTTAAGATGACTAAGACACTTTTCTAGACTTTTATCCAATCAATCTTGCTACAGAGTTTTCAAAAGTCCAACTACCATGTTCAATTGGAAGAAGTTAGTTTGGGGTAAGAATATCCCTCCTAAACTTTCTTTTATTATGTGACTCACTATCATGAATAAGTTATCTAATCATGAAAAAACTAATGGTTCTTCTAGTCTCAATTAAATATACAAACTTTACAACATTGAACCTAAACTTAGAGATCTCTTATTCTTCAAATATGGCTATACCAAAGGACTATGGTATAGAATCCAATAGCTTTGCAATCACTACTGTATGGATGATGATTGGGAACAAATTGTGCTTTTGTGAGATCCTACATCGATTGGAGAGGAGAACGAAGTACGCTTTATAAAGATACAGATACCTATTACCTATAGACTCATTTTTTTAAGTGCAGGAAGAGCAAAACTGTGAGGACCTTAGCCTGATGGGCACCCCAAAGCGGACAATATCTGTGGGCAACTAGTTTGGGCTTTTGCAAATGATATTAGAGACGATTCCCGACCTGTTGTGCCAGTGAAGATGTTGGGCCTTAACGGAGGTAGATTGTGAGATCCCACATCGGTTGGAGAGGAGAACAAAGTACCCCTTATTAGGGTACGAATACCTCTTCCCTATAGACTCGTTTTCTGAGTGCGAGAAGAGCAAAGCAATGAGAGCCTTGGCCCAATGGGCAACCCAAAGCGGACAATTTCTGTGGGCGAGTGGTCTAGGTTGTTACAAATTGGTATCAGAGCTAGTTTCCAACCCGTTGTGCCAGCGAGGACGCTGAATCTTACAGGGGGTGGATTGTGAGATCCCACGTCAGTTGGAGAGGAGAACGAAACACACCTTATAAGGGTACAGATACCTCTTCCCTATAAACGCATTTTCTCTAGTGCGTGGAGAGCAAAACCGTGAGGGACTTAGCCTGGTGGGCAACCTAAAGCAGACAATATATGTGGGCGACTGGTCTGGGCTGTTACAAATGGTATAAGAGCTGGTTCCCAACCTGCTGTGTCAGCGAGGACGCTGGGTCTTAAGGGGGTAGATTGTGAGATCCTATATCGGTTGGAGAGGAGAACAAAGTACGTCTTATAAGGATACGGATACCTCTTCTCCATAGACGTGTTTTCTTAGTTGCAAGAAGAGCAAAACCGTAAGGCTTTGGCCCGATGGACAACTCAAAGTGGACAATATCTGTAAACAAGTAGTCTGGGTTGTTACAGCTTTGGGCACGAAAAGACGTCTCTTAGAAAAAGAAGATCACAAAATATTAGAGATAGCAATTAGTACTGGAGTATATGTTAACCAGAAAAAGAGAGAATTTTCAACAACAAAAGCATAGACGAGATGAACTTCCATCACAACACAGTTGATTGGATAAGTGAGTTCTTCTAGGCAATAATAAATATCAGCCAAGCATCAGCTAGCATGTCAAGGAAAAGGAGAACAAGAAGATGATAGATAAGCACTGCAGCTTCTTCTAATGTGTTAGAAAAATATAGCCTCAGTGAACGGATGCTGCATTAGTATCACTAATCCAGTAATGACAGATTCCTAAGTTTAAAGAAAGTAAAGGATTGCTCAAAGGGAATGGTTGCCAAATCGTTGGTATAATAATCTTCCAAATCTTAGCAGAACAGAAGATGTTACTAAGTTCCAGTTTACTCTCGCCCTAATATGTGTTGTTATTGGGTAAAATTGAAAGAGCTTCTCTTGTCTAAGATGAGTTTTTTTTACTGATATGCTCCGTCTCCTACATGTGTCTTTGTCTAGAATAAGAAATTGTTGGTATAACTGCTTCTGATTAACTAAGAACTTGTTTATTCAGATGTATTTTCAATAACTTTTTGACTTTTGTGTTAATTAATCTAAGCCTTGTTACTCATTTTGGAGATTATTCAATATATTTCTTTTAATTTTCGAAAAAGGTTACGCGGACAGCCTGGTATTATTATGTGACCAACACTCGATATTTCTTAGTATTTTTTGACAAGAAATTAAGTTGTATCTCTTTTCAGCCTACCATCCTTGGTTAAACCAACAAAATGGAGGTTCTTAAATCAAATGTTGAAGACATAATAAGATGTATGACTAGAGACCTACAGCACAATTGGTACAAATAGTTGACTTGAGCTTAATGATGATACAACATCACCTTTCAATCTTCAATCAACACCACACCGTTTGAAATTCTATATAATTTCCCACTTCCAGGACGTGTCCTTATTTTACTGGGTATTCAAAAGTGATAGATGTTGATGAAGCTTTTGAGAGTATACAAATTAGTTTTACAAGTGGCTGAGTTCTACTTGGGATGAGCATAAAAGATAATGAAAGTGTAAGCTGATAAAAGAATAACTGATCGTATAGGAGAATTGAAGCTGCCGTCATGTAGACAAATGTACCCCAATCAAAAAGCTCTCTCCTCAATTCCATGGACCTTATAAAATGTTGGACAGAAGGTTAGTAAGGAGGCACAATCGTCTTACAACTTAGGTTATTGTTCAGTGATCCATCTCACTCAACTGTAAGAGAGACCAGTGTTTTAAAAACCGGACCGAACCGGCCGGTCGGACCGGTGAACCGGTGAACCGGAGCATGAAACGGTCCGATTTAGCCCTTATTTTTTGTGAGTGATTGACCCGTTCATTTTACTGTCGGACCGGTAAAAACCGCTGAACCGGTGAAAGAAAAAACCGGCCGGTTCATTTAAAATGAAGAGTTTTCCTTTAA
>JAOTAY010000191.1:44699298-44711531 GCA_025629805.1 Erythroxylum baracoense
AAATACGGAAAAGCTTTTAGAAGCTAGCACTTCTGTCTTTTTCCTCTCAAAGCAGTTGAGAATTGCTCTGTGGATACCATCAGAGGTTGAACGCTTGAACAGCTCGTGATTGATCACTCAGAAAAGGTTTCGAAGATTTTTCTATAGGATAGTGAACAAGGTACGATTTGTAAATCGTTTATGTTTTATTCAAGTTTATACAATTATCAGGATCCGCTTGGAATCTAATTTCCGCTGCGCTCATCGATTCGATCGCGGTTGGATTCTAACACAATATACTTTCCTCCTCCGGAAGTTTACTGACTGAGACTTCTTTTTGGGTGCAGGGCATACGTGCGATGATGGAGCGCGATTGGGAGGTGAAGCTTCAACATGTCTATAGGGAGGGAAACCAAAGCGCAGATAGTCTGGCTGCTGAAGCTATGCGAGTACAACCAGGATTGTATGTTTTTTCAGAACCTCCGATGAACTAGATGTACTTTCTATTATCAGATAGGCAAGGAACTTTATATCGCCAGAGTATGACCTACGGTTGAATTGAAGTGTTTTTGAGTTTTCTTTCTTATGTATTCAAAAAAAAAAAAAACCTAGTAATGGTTTTGCGCGTGTCTCTCTTCGATCGCGTGAAGTATTATTCATAGCCAATGTTTACCCAACACTGGCTTTGTGTACAATTTGCTTATAATTCTATTTTATTCACCTTTAATATACTGCATTGCATACTTTAATTTTGTAGACGTTGATGAAGTTATATCACTTATATACGTTTTATTTTTAGAGAAAATGTCTTTTCTTAGTAAAATTGTGTCTAAAAATATAAAATTTAATTTTTAATAATTTATAATTATTTCAAGTTTAATATTAAGAGAAAAAATATCTAAAAACAAAATTGCTTTAATTATTTGTTAAATAAGATATTTTAAAGACTATTCAATTATTTTTGATAAAGCATTTATAAAATATTCTTAATTTAAGATTAAAAGAATAAGTGAATCAACATATATATTTTTAAGTCTAAATTAAGTTGACTTTAATCCTCAACTCAACAGTCAAGACCTGGATTGTTTGTTCAAGACATTTAATTCTATTTTAGTCATACACAATTCATTTGTTTAAAGTTTTTAAGGATGAAAGATGTTAATTAAAGTCCATATTTCCATTCATATAGTCCAAATCAGGAGCAATGAATCAAACTTGAGATAAATAAATTTATCAATTTCAATTTTTGTAGCCTGTAGTTATGTTTTGTCTTATTGTCGTACGTCACTTTACAACATAAATATCTAATATTAAAATACTATGAACTGGGCATGTTTGTCATTATATATCTCTTTAGAAAATTACATTAATATGCAGCTTGACATGTCCTAATTATCAGTGGCGGAGTCAGGAATGTTTTAGAGTTGGGGCTGATTGGACAGCGATAGACTGGAGGCGAAGACTTCCGACAAATTCAAAATTAATTCAAAAAATAATTTAACAAAGCACATTTACAAATATTTCAATCTTACAAATCAATTCAATTTCATAAATAAATTCAATTTCCCAATTCAATTAAACCCTAACCTAACATCTAATCAAATGAATTTCCCAATTCAATATCACAAATAATTTCAATCTCACAAATTAATTCAATTCACAATTTAATTTCATAAATAAATTCAATTTCCTAATTCAATTAAACCCTAACTTCAATATCACAAATAATTTCAATCTCACAAATCAATTCAATTCACAATTCAATTTCATAAATAAATTGAATTTTCCGATTCAATTAAACCCTAACCTAACATCTAATCAAATCAATTTCCCAATTCAATATCACAAATAATTTCAATCACAAATCAATTCAATTTCATAAATAAATTGAATTTCCCAATTCAATTAAACCCTAACCTAACATCTAATTAAATGAATTTCCCAATTCAATATCACAAATAATTTCAATCTCACAAATCAATTCAATTTACAATTCAATTTCATAAATAAATTCAATTTCGCAATTCAATTAAACCCTAACCTAACATCTAATCAAATGAATTTACCAATTCAATATCACAATTAATTTCAATCTCACAATTCAATTTCATAAATAAATTCAATTTCCCAATTCAATTAAACCTTAACCTAACATCTTATCAAATCAATTTTCCAATTCAATATCAAAAATCATTTCAATCTCACAAATCAATTCAATTTCAAAAATAAATTCAAATTTCCAATTTAATTAAACCCTAACCTAACATGTAAATTCAATTCCCAATTCAATTAAACCCTAATCTAACATCTAATTGTATTAAACATTAACCCAAAATAATTACATTAACCTAAACCAAAAATAATTTTAACAAAAAAAATTAACAAAGAAGTAACCTTACGGCCTTACCTTAAGGAAGCAGTGAGCAGTCGGCAGAAGAAGTGAAGAACAGCGGTGGGCGGTGGCTGGCAGGTTGGCAGCGTCGGCAGCAAGGAGATGCTGGCAGGCTGGCGAGTGGCGGCCGATGGTTGGGGTCAGTGGCGTTACCGGTTAAAGAAGGAGAAAAGGGGGAAAAAGAAGTTGGCAGTGGGTTGAGGTTCAGTTGTTTCGTTCAGATGGAGATGGTGGCGTGGCGGCCTGGCTGGGAGATGGTGACGGTGGGGGCAGGTGGTGACAGGGGGTTGGCGGTGGCGGAAGCTGGGGCTGACGCGGGGGCTTATCCCTCACTAGCTCCGCCCTTATTTTAATTAATGTCATACTTCACGTTTTCGGTCAATTTTGTGAACATTTCATTTTTTAAATAAAGCAAAAAAGACGTAAATGATTGTCCTCAAAATTTGACAAATAGATGGTGCCAAGCCATGAAATGTTACGGGAAACATTACAGAGATGACAATTGCTGGAACGCATTAACTGAAAATAAGTGAATAACGAATCCACTTTCTAGATTTATAATTTCTCTTTTAACACCTTAGTATTGTAGTGGCAACTGCGGTTCAAATTCTCCATGTTCCAAATCTGTTAGTATTTTAAAATGATTTCGTTTTGTATGTAAAAATATAAAACTACTTTACTTTATATGGCATGAATTGTCCCCATAAACAAATAATAAATTAAAAACAAAACAAATTTACTATTTTTCTTTGTGTTTTGTATACTAATTTTTATTTGTATTTTTCCACCTGTATATTATTAACAACGACAATATCGGTCTTTTCACGCGTTTCTCTTTCACTGTCTTTGCTCTTCAACAACAGAAATAATCCAAAAGATTCAGAATCCTATTCAAATTTGTAAACAACCTTCAAAAATCAAAACGCTGCTTTTGTTGTCTACTTTTCTCCCTAACTTATTGACGAAGAAATTTTTTTTAAGGACTTTGTTTCTTAGTCTTAGTCGCCGTTTCCCCCGTCAATACCTTTGCATGCACAGATCATAGGCAAATGTGATTTTCAACTACTTTTCTTTGGATCTGGTCAAATAGCTGGACGTCCCCTTTGAATCATTCACACAAATTTCAGATTTGGGTTTTTCTCCGTTTTTTCTTAGGAGCGAAAAGGGGGTTCGTTTTGTTCCCTTTCTCCTTTTGCGCTCCTTTCCTATTGGGATTGTTTTGTTCTCCTTTCTGTGTTGTTTGATTTGAAAGATTGAGTCTTTGAAGATTGTTTCTGGGTTTTGCTTGGTTTGTTGAGTTATAACTCAAACTTCAAAATTTTCGGCGGTTTATATTCTGAAATTTGTTGATAATCTTCAAATAAATCAAGCTTTGTATTGCTCAAATGGCTCAAAGTGGATGGCTTTGTGCTGCGGAGCTTTTGCTACTTTTGCCTCTGGAGGAGTTTTTACCATTAATGAAGAAATAAGAAGGACCGCAAATGCTTGTAATGCGGATTCGACAACAAATGATTTACATCAAGTCAAAAGTTTTGATATATTTGGTGATTCTGCTTTCTGCATCTGTGTCGGTGAGCTCAGAAGATAGACATGGACCAGAGGAAGTGTTTCTAGGCCAATTGGTCAATAAGGCAACCGGTGCGATTAATGAGAAAACGGTAGGAGATTGGACCCTATAATTTCTCTTGCTTTTGCTTTGACCAGAATCGGATGCTTTAAGTTCCTTTCTGCGCAAGGGATTCTAGGTTGACTAGTTTTATGATTTTAAGGTTCAAACTTACCAAACTGCTGCTTACAGATACCATCATCGTTAAAACCCATTTAAGGCCTATTTGGTAATGGGGATATTTCGTAGGGATAGCAAGATGTTTCTTAGGATCATATGACTTGAGGGGAATATAGACTAGTATGGAGCTTGACAGCGTTCTTTACCTTTACCTACTTTAGAAAGACTTTCAATTACTGCGCCTATTGTTACTTGTATGATACTGAAGCTGCAGGCATGTAGCAGTCGATATTATGACATATCAAAACTGGGGCATGAATATCTGAACTGATTTATTTTAAACTGCCTGACCTGCTATTCTTTGATAAGTTTGGATAGCTCATTGTTCACATTTTACATGTCTGCATACAATAGGCACGATATGCTAAAGATGTTAATAGTTATGGAGTTTATGTTTCCAGGAATTAAACCAATTCATTTGATAATTTAAAACATTCTGATTTTGGAGTTTTTAATAGCTATATTACATGGTGCATACTCTCTCTGGTACTTTGTTTAAGGTTTCACCCTTTTGGGGAGACATGTTTTTGAGGGGAGAGGCTTGGGGTTTTGCTTCAGGAGTCAAATTGTTGTGTTAGCTTGGGCGTTTAAGAATTTGTGATTATCATGAAGTTACTGAAATCTTGTCGCCAGATATATTAGTGATACTGATAGGAGAAAGTATAGAGATTGTGTATTATTTACGTATAAAGCTGAATTACAGCAGATAGACACCTCCTAGGTAGAGTTCCTAGGCCAATACAATATCTATATTTCCAGAATATGAATGATAATCATTACTCCTCCTAAGATCCTCTATATACTCTCTGCTGTCCTCTACAATCTCTCACCATAACCAACTTCTAACAGCCTGCCTACGTGTCAATTCCCCTTCCCCATCTTACCCCTACGTATATAAGTTTGGAAAGGCCTAGGCTGCTGAACTATGGGCTGAGCTATGGGCTGATCAATAACATGATCATTAGTGGGAATACTAGGGGTGCTAACAGATACTTGAAGGTCCTGTACTGTCATGTGGAAGCTATGTTGTGGAGTGATCCATATATTTATGATGCATGTTTGGGCTTATTCATACTCCATGGCACCTGGCAGTTTTACTTTGATCAACCATGATCCCTTTTTTCCCCAGTCATCGCTTTTCCTATTATGCTCTTCCTTACCTTTCCTTTTTTATGCATACACGTGAACATAATTGTCTGATGTGTGTTATGTTGATGCCATGTCTAAATGCTGAATTCCATCTAGTTCCCCATGTGGAAATTTGTAAAGTGTTTGTGGACGCAAAACATTTTTCTAATCAATTGACTGCAGGCAGAGCTACCAAGGACCAATTGCAGATTTGACCTTACTTGCTTTGAGGAAGCTAATGAAGGCCTCAGTTCCTTTTCTGAGGAAACATCTAGGACTAAGGATTGGTCGCTTGCCAAAGAAAAGATTCAGAAATTGACCAAATGTCTGCATCTTCAGTCAAAACAAACTCTTTTAGATTGTATAAGAAAGCAAAATCTCTTGTTCCATGTTTATGGAGAAAAAGGTGGCTCTGCTTCTGAGGACAGAGAGTGCCCTGATTCATTATTTGCCACAAAGGTTGTTCGAAGAAGGAAGCTGCTACAGAGCACTCCACCTGCACCCGAGCCCACCGCTGGCTCAACGTTTCCTACTCCCTCGCCATCCCCGTCTCTTGATTTGGCTCCTGCCCCTAGTGTTAACCCTCCAAGTCCAACTCCTGGAAAGAAGCCATTTTTCCCCCCAGTTGACAGATCACCACCTCCACCCGTTGAAAATAGTTCTTCAGATCCAGTGTCCGGTTCGGATGTTGAGCCAGTTTCGGCTACCAAAAATAATCATCAACCAATTGTAATAGCAGTCGCCGTTACAGCATCAGTGACATTTGTATTTGCAGCTTTATTATTTTTTTGCTGTACTAGGATGTGTGGGGGAGGCCGTGGAGCCAGACGAAATGATGAGAGACCCCTTCTGAGTCTAAGCTTAAGCGACTACTCTGCTGGTACATACTCTCTGTGATCTTCTTATTGCAATGGCTTATTTTGATAGACTTCTGACAATGACAAAAATATTTTTCAGGTTCTTCACACAAGTCTTTTGGGATGTTGAACTCAATTAATGAAGCAAAGCTTGGTCAGCAGTATCCAAGTAATAACACAATGCATGATAAAAGAAGCTCATTTGTGGATGGTAAGCGATATGCAGTTGGTGGTCAGCAAAATGAAACGTTATCAGTTGGTGCTGCCAGTGGTGATGTCAAGCCCTCTTCTGAGACCATTTATGCATCCAACAAGATTGGTTTGGTACCACCTCCTCCTGGAAGGATTGGTAGTACTTCTTCCCTAAAACCACCCCCTGGAAGGGCAGTTCCACTTCCTCCTGAGCCACCTGCTTCTCTTAGGCCTCCTCATCGTAGCGCTGGTCGTCCTCCTCCTCCACCTCCTACCCCTCCTCTGCCTCAGAAAGCTGGAAGTGCAGCCCCTTCTCCTCCGGGACCACCTCCTCCACCCCCTATGGGATCTGGGGGCAAAGCTGATCCACGTCCTCCTCCACCTCCAAAAGGGGGTATGGCTCCACCCCGACCACCACCAGCAATGCTTACATCCTCTAAAGTTCCTAGGCCACCTGTTGCATCAAATTCTATGTCAAATAATATTGGAGCTGGTATGGAGGCTAACAGCGATGCTCCCAAAGCCAAGTTAAAACCCTTCTTCTGGGACAAAGTTGTGGCCAATCCTGACCATTCAATGGTTTGGCATCAGATTAAATCAGGATCATTCCAGTAAGTTGTCTTCTTTGAATGTTGAAACATTTCCCAGGATTATGCTTTGGGTTATTCTTGTACATCTACATATTACTTTTCTGCTGAATAATGATAGGTTCAATGAAGAGATGATAGAAACTTTGTTTGGACATGCATCTTCTGACAAGAACAAAAATGGCCACAAGAAAGACTCTTCTTCTCATGATCATACACCCCAATATGTTCAGATCCTTGATCATAAAAAGGCACAAAATTTATCAATTCTTCTGCGTGCACTTAATGTTACAATAGAAGAAGTCTGTGATGCACTTCATGAAGGTAAAATGCTCCCTCTCTCTGACATTTTTCTTACAGGGAAGAATCTGTTACATGTTTATTTATGTTATTTAGCATTGAAATATATTGATCAGAACAGGATAGGCAATATTTTGGCCTGTCTAGGAAGCTCTGGAATGTAATATATCAAATACTTGTTTCTGTTTTTATGTGTCTTGTAATCTCTTCTAATAAAATCAGGAAATGAGCTTCCTGCGGAGCTCCTACAAACGCTTTTGAAGATGGCACCTACACCAGATGAAGAACTGAAGCTAAGGTTGTTCACTGGTGAATTATCTGAACTTGGTCCTGCTGAGCGTTTCCTGAAAGCGCTGGTTGACATTCCATTTGCTTTTAAACGACTTGAAGCATTACTTTTCATGTGTACTCTAGAGGAAGAGGTTAATGCAACTAAAGATGCCTTTGAGACCTTAGAGGTAGGATGGTCTATGTTACTTTGGTTAAGTTTTGTGATTTGTTATTTTGTTCCTTCCCACTGTTAATTTACTTTTTAGCTGTATTTTATACTTGTTTTTAATGTCTGAAAGAATAGATGAGTGCTACTTTGATATTATGTTGGATTGTTCATCTACAACTTTATTATTGATGATGTAGCAAATGCTCTAACTGGGTCTGATATTGTCACTAGTAAAAGATTGCCACATATGCTCTTGAAATTATTTCTAAAGAGTTGTGCATATTATTTTCAATTTAGGTTTTTGTCTGTTTTTTACGCGTGTTAGCCGTGTAATAAACCTGGAAACGGCTTTACTTCCTTTTTAGTTTGACTTGGTCTTTAGTTCAAGCCCTTATGTTGACTGAAAATGTGACCCCTTGGGGAATGACTATTGTGAATCCTTGGGAAATGCCTAATGATTTAAATGGCAGTACACTATCTTCATGCTAAATCCCTGAAGTTTTTAATGACAACTATTAATTGTCAGCTTGGTACTATGTGGCAGGTTGCTTGCAAGGAACTTAAAAGCAGCCGATTGTTTCTCAAACTTCTTGAAGCCGTTCTGAAAACTGGGAATCGAATGAACGATGGAACATTTCGTGGTGGTGCACAAGCATTCAAACTTGATACACTTTTGAAATTATCTGATGTCAAGGGAATAGATGGAAAGACTACACTCTTGCACTTTGTTGTTCAGGAGATAATCCGTTCAGAAGGTGTGAGAGCAGCCCGTGCAGCTACAGAAAGCCGGAGCTTCTCGAATATCAGTGTCAAAACAGATGATCTACTTGAGGATGTGGCATCTGATACAATAGAGCACTATCGCAACCTTGGTCTTAAGGTGGTTTCTCATCTAAGCAGTGAGCTTGAAAATGTGAAGAAAGCGGCAGTTTTAGATGCTGATACCTTAACGGGAACTGTTTCCAAACTTGGCCAGTCGCTGTTGAGAACCAGAGACTTCCTAAACAAAGACATGAAAAATTTAGAGGAAGATAGTGGCTTCCATGAAATATTGAAAAGCTTTGTGCAGAACGCTGAGGCGAGTGTGATGGGGTTGCTGGAGGAAGAGAAAAGAATTATGGCTCTGGTGAAGAGCACTGGTGATTACTTTCATGGGAAAGCAGGTAAGGATGAAGGCTTAAGGTTGTTTGTCATAGTAAGGGACTTCTTGATAATTCTAGACAAGGTGTGCAAAGAAGTGGGGGAGGCACAACAGAGGATGCTAAAAACTCTTAAGAAAGAGTCTTCCACTGCATCATCCTCCTCCGAGCCCCGCCATCAACCTTCGCCTGATCTTCGTCCACGGCTTTTCCCTGCTATTCAAGAGCGACGAATGAATGAATCTAGTTCTAGTTCAGATGATGACAGCTGATAAGCTTCTCTCAAGAAGAGAAATGTCCATTCCTATTGTGATAGTGTACTGTGTGCATTGGCTGAAGATATCTAATTCTGGACTAGATATGCAGCATTTGCGGTGACCTTCTACATGTCATGGATTTCCGTTGTTGTTCCGTGTATGGGAATTCAGAGGTTTAAAGTGGTCCTTCAAGACGTTCAGGTCTTTTATCTTAGCATTCGTAGAGCGAGCAATCCAAAATAAAAGAGCCAAGCCAATAGAACTTGCACTTCTTTTTGAGGCCAACTTGAAGCTGAAAGATGATACAACACCATTCATGAATTGTGTACACCAATCAGTGCCTCAGTGCAGCTAACCTGTTAGTAGTAGTTAGAGTTACTTATCTCTTTATTGTTAACCTCATTCTTTTTTTAGAATGGGGTGCCCATATTTAGGAGATATGCAGCTGACAATTAAGAAGGTAGCTTCCACACAAATTGTGAAATTATCAGGGGAAACAATGTGCATGCTTTGAGAGTCAAAACACTGCTCTTTGGCTTCCTGAAAATACAACAATCCATATCCACACCTTGCAAGAGGATAATCTTGGTGAATGTAAAAAGCTTGGATTGCCAGATACAAAAGTGGAGGAGAATGTTTGCTAAAATAAGTTCTAGTGTGCGGCGTATATTAACGCAACGAACAGGTAGCAGCTGTAATCAACTAAAGTTTTGACACCTTACGAAACAAGACTAATTATCATAATGCATGCAGACCTTGTTGGATGATGTTATGATTGAACGAAGAGATCGGTCCACTTGATGCGTTGGTTTTAACTCGTCCATTACACCAAGGTCTAATGGAAATGGAAAGCGGAAATCTAGGAATAGAATTATTAGTATTTACTATTTAGTTTCAAATGGTAGAAATGATAATAATATTAATTAAAATGTTAAATATTATATATTTATACTTTAGTTTCCGATAGCTTAGTTTTATAATTTAGTCATGAAACCACGCGGTCAGGATGGCCGAGTGGTCTAAGGCGCCAGACTCAAGTTCTGGTCCTCTAACGAGGGCGTGGGTTCAAATCCCACTTCTGACAGGCGGAGTTCACTTAATTTTCGTTCATGCCACGATGACTATTCCTTTTTTACAAATCAACCCTCCTTCTAACTCTAATTTCTCGATTTCCATGTCAGTCCTCCGAATCTTTTCTCATTTACGAATCAGCCTTCCTATCCTAATTCCAATTCCCGATTACCCTACCCAGTTTATAATCCACATATTTTTTGAAACATTCCGTATCCATAAACCCTAAATCCATATTTTTCTCTGCCGTTGAACTGTTTAAGTGAATCCCCCAATTTTCCTTCCAAAAGACGAAGCAAATGAAGCTTTTTCATGGTATCTCCAAATTATCAATCAACTATTGCCGCTACTCCCCCAATGCAATTTCCAGGGCAGGACAATTGCCGGCGGTAGCGGTGGTGACCGAAGACATGTGGAGGAAGGTCGAAGGTCGACCAACTCGTTATTTCTCAACAAAAAGTCCGGAAACCACCCCGTCACTAAAGAGTGAAGTAAATGGCGAAATACCCAACTCACCAAATCAACGGCTTTTCGTGTTCCATACCGGTGGATTGACTTGTAACCAATGGAGGAAACTTAAAAATCTTTGCTATCCGAGTGGGAAGATTATGTTTCGACCAAATCCTAATGGGAATGGGAAAAAGGTGCAATCTTCAGTCCAGGTTGGCCACCGTGCTGCAGGTCCTACCTGTGTTTTGTACTTGAAGGAAGGAGAAGCTTCAAGTAAGATGCTTGAGTTGTTGTCTTCTTCTTATTTGGAGTCAATGGGCCAAGATCTTCTTTTGCTATATGGACAACAACAAACTAACTTGTTGGATCACTTGTCAGTGGAAAAGACTTCTTCTTTTGATGATGAGTTGGATGCTTCTATTTTTAGCTTCTATTTGCCCACTTCTTATTTTTCTTTCATGTGTTCTTCTGAGATGAAATTAGATTGAGATTGTCTGTTTTGTTGGTTGACGATCCATGTGAAAGGATTATAACCCTTGGAAGAGAGTTGCAGTCTCTAATTGGAATGTCAAATAAGTTGATGGAGAAGTTTTGGGTTAGAGGCATTTGTACTTGGTTGGTTTTCCTCACTTTTATCTCCTTGTTTTAATGAAGATTTTTGCTATACTTTTATACGTTTAGTCATGGAAAGTATATTACTCGTTGCTGTTTTTGAGAATTTAATTTGTTGATTATCACGTGAGTTGCATCTGTTGATCTTTCTTCTGCCATTTCTTCTAAGAAAGGATGGAACTCAGCATCTTATTTTGCTTAAAATATCTTTCACGCATTTGTTCTCCCAAATTGAGTTTGTCTTTTCCTAGTTAATGCAATAGTAACAGAGATCAACAGAAGTGTTCGTTAATTGTTTTCCCTTTGGGTTTGGATTGTTGTAGCTGTAACTGGTTAAGTTACAATTGACTATTGAGTGGTTAATTATCTTATTCTTCCTGCATGAACTGACTTCTGGATGGCTAGGACTTAATCCATATTACATTTAGCATCTTCTCTTGCAAGAAAAACTGTCTAGTCATTTATCATCTTTTCAATCTTGTTGACGTGGTTCTCTCTTGTCTCTCAGTATCATTCTATTATGGCTCGAGTTATCACTGCACCTTTAGCTAACATTTAGTGAATGCAATTCGCTTCTTCATTCTGACATGATAACTGGCTGATTGCTTGAAGTCAACATTATTTAATGGAAGAACAAAATTAACTGGGAGGAAACTGTAATCTATCATTTGCAGCGTATCTGGCTATCTGCTTGAGAAAGTTTAACAATAGATGGCCTTTCTGGAAAATGGTGTGAATCTTGTATAAGCCTCTGTATTTGAGAGGCAGGATTCCAAGCAATGTTGCGAATACCGTACCGAATTGAGTTCTGAAACAGTACTGTATCGGTACCGGTCAATACCGGGTACCGTTTCGGGCCATTTTTTATATTTATAAAATAGTCCCTGAAATTTTTAAAATTTGCAAAATAATTCACTGATATATTGTACAGTTATTTACTGTACAATTTCCTGTTTACAAGTTTACGTCAACCCTATTTTCAAAAATCATAATAACAAATAATAATCACAATTAGTAATTTAATATAAAATGACTAATTTTTAA
>JAOTAY010000191.1:44711631-44722003 GCA_025629805.1 Erythroxylum baracoense
GTATAAATTTTTTATCAAAATTGTAAACTAGTCCCTAAACGTTAAATTTTTTGCAGTACCGGCCCGGTACCATCCGGTATAGCCGGTACCAGCCGGTAGCTTAGCAACCGGTACTGTTCCGTTTCCCGGCCGGTACTGTACCGTCCGGCTGGTACCGACCAATACGGAACGGTACCCATAATACTGATTCTAAGCAGTGTGATCAACAGGAAAACAAAATCATTGGAAGTAGAATAATGAGTCCTTAAATAGACCTAAGTAGCCTGGAGTTATTCTTCAAGTAATGGCCTATGTTCCTCGTTTATGCATAGATGTTCATTTCAATGCGAATGTGAAATTATGTGGCCATGTTTTACATCTGAATGAAGTTTTCCGTATCTCGTTAGTGGTTATATGGCAACCAGATTTGCTGGTTGAAGATTGGTCGAGTCGACAAAGCCTCCAAAATAATTTCAATTCTCTAAACTTTTGTAGGAGTCTATCAAATTCTGATTCAAAAGAAAGATCTCATTTAATTGTAACATTGATCTTTAGTTTAAAGAGAATAATTTCACAATTCAAGCAGTTAATTTGAAACATATTAGGATAGTTGTAATAAATTTCATGAAAAAGACTAAAAATAATTGAGATAGTTGCAACTATTCAATTTAGTTTTTTTATTTATCATAAGTTAAATATGGAAATTTATAAATAACCTATTTGTTACTTTTACCAATCTTTCATGACAATTACTGATCATTGAATTCTTGGATAGCGATAGAATAATCAATATTAAATTAAATTGTCAGATTAATCGAATATTAATCATTTATGAAATATGAGAACTCAAGACAAAAAATACTTGAATTAAAATGTGAATAACAATTTAGAATATAAAACTTCACAAGATTACAAATAGAGTTTTAAATCTCCTTGAATCAAAATAATTTAGTTTAGCCACGAATCGCTAAAAACATAAGAAGAGAAAGAACTCTTTTATGTTGTAAAGCACGTCCCTTTTATAGGATATTCTAATTTAATACTAATCCAACTCTAACTTATAAAGATATATATCTAAAATAAATTTAAATTTCTACGTGATAAGGATAAGGCAAAGTGTTCCAATTAAACTTTAACTTTTCAAGTGGTTAATTTTACCCACTATAGCAATCTTACCACTTCATCCTAAATTTTGTAATTACCGCAAATAATGTCCCAATTTGACGCAATTTTTACTCTTCATTTTTTAAAACAAAATAAATATTAATTTTAACATTTAAGCATAAAAATAAATTCAAAATTAAAAAAATAATATCAAATAATTCGTCATTATGAGATCTTAACAAAGATGCAAAAGTTTCGCATAGCAGCAAAGCTGGACGTGTTTCACAGTGTTAAGCTGCAAAACATTCTATCACTGGACCAACTTATTCATTGTCTCCAAAACCTCTTACGGTAAATGAGTTAGTGCATCATTTCCCCACTTTGTTACTCATACACTTATTCGCCTCTTACAGTTACAGTATACGAGTTTTGTTCTTGTAGATCGCATGAACCATATGCGATGCTCTTTTATGCTGTTTATGTATTTGGGTCTCATGCAATAGTGACTATAGTTTGACCATGCGCAAGCTCACGTTGGATTTCAATTTCTGTAAAGTGTAGCACTTAGCACGCCTCTAAAATCTTTATGGCAAAATGACGTCTTTGAAGGCATAAGAGGGTTTCCACTGGAGATAGATGATTGTGTGTGTGTGTATTGAATAACAGAATTTCTTTAACTTGTGTTCATGCTTTATTTAAGAAAATAATAACAAGGTTTATATAACCAAAAAAACCACTTTAAGGCCTTCTGCGGCACTAATTAGTAAATTACATAAAATTAGTAAAACTAATGTTATTAGGTCCTAGGGAGCAGTGGAGCCTTTATACGCAGCCCTTGGTTCAATGAATGATAACAAACTTCAAGCGTTCAAGGTGGATTCTCCAGGAACATACCGTTCCGGTTTTGAGTTTGAACATGATGCCAACAGCAAAGCAAAGTTGATTCTAGAGGAAGGAAATTGAAAAGAAATATCTTCTGCAAAGTGACCGTAAGTTTGAGCCTGGGGATGGTGAATTGAAAGTTACTGCTGAAGCGTAGATTGTCAACAGAAGGAAGCAATAGAGAAGACGGAAGGTACATGACCCTGATGACCAAAAGCCAGCAGGTGGGAAAGCTCTTTCTGGAGGATATGTCATCGGTTGATGCCCTTTCCGAAGAATACTGGAGTATAATAATAAATAACTAAAGTAACAAGAGTCTAATTGTTGGGGAAAGACTGAAGGAAGGAATTAAATTTAAGGAGGCAGGTGATAAAAGTAATTGGCAAGTTAACGTGGCATCTGTATCATCCTTTTCCTTCTGCTTATATGCTTTTGCATTACTAGCTTATGAGAAGCATTGCCACAATGATAACTAGCGTACCTAGATAACTTAAGACTCCCCTCCAAATCAGTTCCTTCTAGTTTCCTCTATAAAACCAGTTTGATTAGTCCACTAGCCAAGGGCTAGCAGAGTGCCACTTTTAAGTAGGACACTCTCAGGTGCTACTCTTTATACCACGTTAACGACCCAGTAACCCATCACCTCTTTAAAAAACTGGACATAAGCAACGCAGTATCTAGAGCCAGCGTATCATAATAAACAAGTCAAATTGTATAGTGAGATAAAACAAATCAACACTTTACAGGATGTAGAACCTTATATAGTCCGGAGGTGCGACAGCAAGGATTTCATCTCTTAAAATCCTTTTCTAAGTATATAAGAGCCAGCGCAATATGGAACACCCAACTCATGATCCTCCATAGTAACCATTTGTTAAAGAGTTATTCGCTCCTCTTTTTGTTTCTAAACTAATAACAAGAGACTCTTTGTTCAATAATCAATACCAATTTCAGCAAATGAATATAAGACCTTTCATATTGACGAACTCAGCCACACCTCGAGCTTCAATTGTCAGTACCAAGTAGCTACGACATATATAAAGGCAGAAACAATACCTTAGAATTCTCCCACATTTACCCTACATGATCCGTGATGATTAAAGCAAGATCACTCCAAAAATGCCCAACTGCAATCAATAATCATGAGATTTCTCTCGAAAGCATATAACTACTGTCAACTTTTAAACAGCTCGACTACTTCCCCAAACTGGCATTATAGTTGATTAAATCGAGCAAAGACACTGCTGCGGCACTCATTCCATACCAAACGCCATTATTGCTTACATAGCCCAAAACACTCCAATTCTACAATCAAAGCAGGTGCACCGCAAACGCAAATCAAGCATAATACTAAACACATGTCACCAGTGTGGTTTCAGAAACTTCTCAAATGCCTATTTATGTTATGCTCAGAGATTTTGTCAACTAATTCAAGCAAAAGCCGTCAAGTATGACACGTGCCGAAAATACACAATCTGAAGCATTGAAGATTGCAAAATTAGACAAATGCTCAAGCTGACAGACTTTAACAACAAACTCCAGCTACACATGGATCCTGATTATACTACCATATAATCATTTGCAATAAAACTTATAAAAGAAACTTATTCACCACTTTCCTGCAACCTTCAAACGAAGACAACACAAACCTTTCAGACTATTATAACAGTTACGAAAACAGTTATAGCGCACGTGTAGCCTCTTCCTACTACAAGCATCAACTACCACTTCAATCAAGGGACATACGTACAACTACTCAAAACAAACAAAACAATCCATGCAACATAAACTAATTCATGCAGAGCCTGAACTAACGTCAATGGTGTTCCAACATAGAAAAACAATGCTGGAACTTCCATCAAACTTTCTCCTAATAATCACTTGATGCAAACTATTACTCCAAAAAAGGAACAAGGACATGAACTTTACATTCATGAACTCTAATTACTTAACGTAAATCATTTAGGAAACAATTGCTATGCTAAACCTCCAAGTCAACTTGCCATGCAGTCAGTCCGTAACAGCAGGTCCCAAATATCTATCATATTCAGCTTACATAAAATCAATTTTATAATTGTTCAATGTAATAATAGCTACAAGATCAAATCACGTTCAAAAGTAAAGAGTTATTCCAAAGCTGCATTTGCAGAATCTAGAGGCATATACTTAACAAACTAGTAAAACATGCAAGAATTAAATAGTGCTGGCCCAATGCTGCAATATACAGTTAGTAATAGTCCTTACCAACTTCCAAGACAATCTTAAAACAAAAAACACAAGTTACACTAACCAAATTCCAAACAGTGGACCTGGAACATGATAAATCACAGTAGTACAATCAAGAACATATGCTGCAGTTGCAAATTGCAAATCCAGCTGAAAGCAAGTATACTGAATTCCAGTCAAAGGAATGTACAGAACACACAAACTAAAATCTTCACACAAAACCAAGTATACGAGTAAGCTAAACAGCAGATATGATTGTAAATTCTTCGACCATAACATCAGTTACAGGAACACCAGCAAAATAAATATGCAATTAAGTTGTCCCCCTCCTATTATCCAGAATTGATGAAAGACAAACAGAAGGCAATTTAGGGTGACAGACATCAAGACGATGATATTATGTTAAACTGGGGTCACAAACAACAAGTTGATTCCATCTCAAAATGGTAAATTGGCAACAACACTACGTTAAAGGACACTATAAGTCATATAGATTAATTTGATATTCATTATCAAAAAAAGAAAACAACTTTCACAACTACAGCATTATATTCACACCAACAAGTAAAAACCCTAAAACACTTTAAACTACAATTACCCACGAAAAATAAAAACAAAAACAAAAACACCAACTCAACTCCTAACACTGAAACCTACTAGAACTGACACTAATAGCTCTCTTGAGCTTTCTTTGAGTATGAAAATCTAACTATCATCATCTGCCGAGGCCTTGGATCCAGAGGTCCCAGTCTTCTTAGGAAGGAGAAGATTGTGGATATTAGGCATCACACCTCCATTAGCAATTGTGACATCACCAAGAAGCTTGCTCAATTCCTCGTCGTTTCTCACCGCCAACTGGATGTGTCGCGGCACTATCCTGGTCTTCTTGTTGTCTCTCGCCGCGTTCCCAGCCAATTCAAGAACCTGAATTAATCAGAAAATCATATTTAATTAGGGACCAAAATAATCTAGGAGCAATTCTGTCACCATGCGAACCCTAGATTCGCGAACCGAAACCGACCTAATTCATGAAACAACCCATTTTTCAATTTCAAGGGAGATAAAGAGAGAAATATACACACCTCAGCGGCCAGATACTCCAGAACGGCGGCAAGATAGACGGGAGCGCCGGCACCGACGCGCTCGGCATATTTGCCGGCTTTCAAGAATCTAGCGATACGGCCGACGGGGAACTGTAGACCCGCTTTGCTGCTTCTAGAAGTGGCCTTCTTGGAGGCTCCAGATCCTAGGGTTTTGCCTCTACCGGCCATTGAATTTTATTGAAAGCAAGAGAGGGAGAAGAGAGGAAGAGAGAGAGAATGTGAACTAAAAATGGCGTTATGAGAGAAGGCTTTATGGTGGGTTTGATATTATATAGGAGGCTATGATTCTGGAATTAGCCAATGGGAGTGAAGTACGAGGATCGATAAGGGTTACCGTTGGATTGAGATTGTAAAGAACGGTGGAGATGGAAACAACCGTTCTGGTTTCGTTATTGGTCGTGACAAAAGGAGAGGGAGAGAACACAAACGGCGTTAAACGGAAATTTGGGCTTTTTGAAAATTTGGGGAAACGATACGTCGTCAAACAAAGGTCAAGACATAGGTATCGCCACTTTGTCCACGAATTGGGCTTGAGAGAGGCATGGACCCAAATAGGCACAAGTCGCAGTAGAAATGAAACGTAAAAGTTGAACAAGAAAGGAAAAGTTAAATTTAATAAGTGTATTATACTAAGTATCCTAATTTTAAAGGATTTTATCATCAAAAATGATCTCACTTTAATTTTAACTCTAAATAGCGTTACTTTTGACTTTTAAGAGCTCATATACATATCTATTCTAAAATTTATAAGATTACTACGGGTGACATTAAAATCTTGTTAGCTTATATTTAAAATAATTTACACATAGTTAAATGAAGTATGTATGTTCCTCTCCGGTTTTACCTTAATATCTTTTTAGTTTCTCCATTTTTTCTTTGTATATTTCTACTATTAATAATATCTCAATTGAAATGAAACATGATATCGTGTGAGAATGTAAATGAAATAATAGTGTCTTCTTTTATTTATGTCATCTGCAATCTTGTGGATTTACCAAATATGATGCTACAATCTTGACTTATCTTCCTTCTTACTCTCATTGTCATTATTCCAAAGTTCTTTAAGTACGATGTAATCTCCTAAGCCTTTATTATTGTCTCTTACTATCTTTTGTTTGTTCTCCTAAACCTCGCGATCTATACTACTAGCAGTTCCTATTGGTCTCATTCTTCCAACATTTGAAGCTCCCCTTCTACTATTTCGAGCTTCACTTGGAACTTCCTTTATAATTAGCATTAAATTCCTGAGTTGATACTTATGTTGTTCCATTTGAAGCAGTTGCATCTTCAATAGCTCCACTTGATATTGGTCTACAACACAGTTAACTTAGGAGGTTGAAATGAAGCTAATGAGATTAACAATAATTGAATTAAAAATGAATATATGAAGTTCTTGAACTATAACTTTTGGTGGGCAACCTCATTTGTTTTGTTTAATCTTTTGACAATATGTACTTACGATTTCATCTAGACATGTTGTTAGGATTCTTAAGTCGTTTTTAGGTCTCATTTTCTTGATTTTTTTTAGCTACTCAACTTCTTTCCTACTTGAGGAGGCATAATATAATAGGGATTCACTTTTGGTTTCACAAAATCTACCGTCCACCTAATTTGCTTGCTCCAATTCTTTTTCTAATTTTTGGACATATTTTATTAAGACTTTTATCCAACAGCGTTTTTTTCCTCACTATGATTAAAATTCTACCAATATACCAACATAACGTTTTAATCAATTGGCAACTAAATAATAATAAAAGAAAAGGAAAAAGAGAAGTTTAGTACTTAATGTACTAAAGCATATTAATCATTCTTTGGTTCTTGCTTCTCAAATATATTCATTAAATGCCTTCAAAATGTTGTTATGTATAATTTCACATATGGCCTTATATTAACAAAGGCTTTTATAAATGACTTAGGTCTTTATGACATAAGATTCATATCTGGCCTCTCAAACAATATTTTATTTTTCTTTTTTTTAGTTATCATTCAATTATACTTCCATCAACCCTATAGAATAGTATGTTCTATATTTAACCTTTAGGTTTATGAACCTAATGCTTATAAAAATCAATTGCTACTAATAAAGTAAGGAAAACGTATATCTTAGCCCCTAATATTTGTATTAAAATTTAATTTAGACTCTAACATTTGTTGATGTCTAAAGAAAACTGTGATATTTCTAAAATTATACTATTTAAACCTCAAACTCATAGAATTCTAAACTCTTAGCAAGGTTTCATTAGGTGGGGTTAGTTGGGCTTTATTTTTAAGGTTAGAGGCCACTAGTATCACAAGAGCATCGCAGTTAATATCCCAACCTTAAACTTATTAATTTCACAAATTTAGAAGCATGTACTTAAACTTTCGCTTTTAACTTAAAGAGAAAACTTACCAATTCTCAATGATGGCCTCTTCTTACTCTTAAACTGATAAAGCAAACACACGCAAGAAGAAGGTGAATTGTGTGTGACTTAAAAAATTTGCAAGTTACTATTAATTCGTATAAACGATACGAACCTACTAAATTTTAACAGAAAAGTCTGTAAATAAGAGTCTGTTAAAGCTTAAAAAGAAAGGAGCCTATTAAGGTTTAAAAAATGAAAGGAGCCTATTAACGTTAAAAATGAAAAGGAGCCTGTTAAAATTTTAAAAATGAAAGGAGTCTGTTAACATTAAAAACAAAAGAAGACTATTAACGTTTAGAAAACAAAATGAGCCTGTTAACGTTAAAAACGAAAGGAGCTTGTTAAGGAAAGAAACATCTTGCAATATTAATACAGAAAGAGTCTATTTCAAAAGTGAAGGAGCCTTTTACAAATTAAACACACACTGTAATGCAAAAATTTAAAAGTTAAGAGAGAGAGTGTGTGACACAGTCGATTTATATTGGTTCAGCTTATAACGAAGCATATGTCCAATCCTCAAGTATTTGAGTATTTCACTATAAAACTCCAAGTAGTAAATTTTCAAGAGCCTCTCCAAGTTCACAAGTACATATTTTTTTAAGATTCTTCAACCTTCCACACTCTTAGTGTTTAAGAATCCTTTACAAGCTCTCAACAAAAAATGTATAAAGGGTTTAATAGTCTCTGTCAATAGAGTGTTTTTTTTCACTTTCTAAGGTACAAGGAGTTTGATACAGATATAACTTTCAAGAATATTGATGTTGCTGAAGTATTTCGCAAATCTGTGTGATGTTCGCAAATGCAATGACTCTTCCTTAAGTAGACATTTTCTTCAACTAATCGTTGCTTTATTTTAATTCTAAGTTAACTTTGTATCGAACGAATCTTTGATATAATCTCAGCTGGAATCTTACAATATTCAGGCATTGAGAGAAAAGTTTTGTCAAAAATTTGCGGAGTTAATTATTCGAATAAATAAGATCCTTTCAGATATTAATCATTTCTAATAAGGTAAGTTCATTAAAAAGGTTCCTGCAAGAAAGAAGGCATTTTCCCTATGATTTTATTTCCTTTTAAGAATTATGTCGTTACAAATAAAAGGAAATAACTTCAATTTGAATTTTGAAATATTATATAGTTATCATCAAAATCATTAATAACAAACTTTGAGCTAACAATCTCCCCCTTTCTTATGATGACAAGTAATAACAAATATATTTTTAAAATTCAAATAATAAAGGATTTCGAAAGATACCTATAAACTTTATATGTTCTAACTCACAGTCATGATTAAAAGAAGCCTTTCTTACAACAGGAGCCTACAGTTTATGCATATCACAGATTTAAACTTCACAAGTTTAGTTCAACAATATTTTAACAGTTAATAGAGAATATATCATAGATATAAGAGCAAATATATCATCAAAAGCAAGTATATCATTAACTCTCCCCCTTTGTCCTTATCAAAAAGTAAAGGGAAAATAACTAGAAAGTAAGTCAAAAAATAGCACAAGTATGTAAAATAAACCAAGCAAAAAATAACAACAAAGTTATTTAAGAGATTCAAACATTTTTCGAAACATAATTTGCATGTCAAGAATTTGATTTTGCATGCTGTTGATCTAGCCACGCATTTGATCTTGATTGGAGTGAATGTTCCTCAGTTGTTGAAGGATCAAATCATTTGTGCTCTGAAGTATGACAGGGGCTGATTTTTGTGGGCCAGGACCCAAGAGATATGCTGGTCTTTCTGTTTTCTTCCCACACATTGTCTTTCAGTTTATATCTGAATTGGTAGGGAATAAATGAATGGAACTTTTCAAGTTCATACTAATCCAGATTGTCAAAAGACACTCCATAATAGGCAAAACTTTTGGTTAATAGCATCCCATACGGCAGACCACTATTGGTATTCTTATAACTTCCCTTGTCCACCATAAATCACAAGATCATTGCTAGGAGGTTCATCTTATTACCCTTCAGAAGATTATACACTCCATATGTGTCCTGGAGACTTCATCTTTCCACTGAACTACTCCTTGGAGACTTCATCTTAATTCTTTCACTAACAACAATAGTTTTATATAAGGCTTTATTGAGCTAACACCACTCAACCATTGACACTATCCCTCGTCCTCACTACTCGTGAAAGAATTTCATACCCAATAGTACGTCCGCCTCGTACTAACCTCAACAGAGGATTTTCTCAAATAATTTTTAATGAAAATCAAATAAAATAAACATCTAAAGTGACTAAACAAAATTCAACATAAACAAAAACACTTGAGATAAAAAACAACTCCCCTAAATATGTCGTTTCATCAACGAAAGAACTAGAAGTTATCAACCAAGAAATATGGTATGAATCTTCAATATAGTCACTGATGTAACATCCCGTTTCCATATATCGGGTCGGACCAGGGAAATGGGTATACAAGAAGACCAATCAGAGAAATTTGGAAAACATATCTCAAGCTCATGCGTTTGTGAACATCGATATTTGCACATGAAAATATCTATACATGCATTCATGACATTTTTCCGGTATAAGTGAGAATAAATAGTGATTTTTGGAAAAATATGTTTTGTGTGTGTAAAAATTGAATTGGAGAGGGTCATAGTGATTTTCCAATTTTTAGAGAATTATAGAAATTTTCTGGAAATTTTTCGGAG
>JAOTAY010000191.1:44722103-44739340 GCA_025629805.1 Erythroxylum baracoense
ATGGTTTTAAATAAAATGGGCCAATCTGAGTTGTCACCTTTCTGTACTTTATGTTTCATCGCTGAAGTGTAATATGTGTGGTTTTCAGTTTAAGTAAACAAAATGTTTTGGAAAAAGAAAAAGTGGGCCCAAATTAATGATCAGTGATAAGATGTTTTCAAAAAAAAATGTATACCGAGTTTTAAATGTTAAGTGATGTAGCACGCCACCCTCGCGGGGCACGGATTCGGATATCACCATCGATATCGGGTTCGGGTCCAGCGGGAGTGGGGTATTACAACTGAAACATTCCACGCACAGCAACCACAAAACTTCTCAAATCAACAAATGTTTCATCACCAAAATGTTAACCCAATAGAGCGAAATGTTGCAAACAAAGGAACTATAAAATTTACGACAACTGCTGGAATTTTTTGTACATAATAACTGACAACCAACAACCCAACTTACCACTTCATTGACAGTAAAAAAAATAGCCACCAAAGAAACACGTAAACACTAGAAATACTAGCTGCCGAGACTCCCCAATCAATAACCAGGATAGCCCACAAAAATCATGCAAGAACAGAAAACGCAACAGCAATATATGGATCAATAAATCAACGTAAACTTGGTTGCAAAAGATTATCCAAGATAGCTCTCAATAGTCATTCAACAACAGTAGAAAAACGCAGGCATGATCAACAATAAACCCAGCTACAACATCTTGAAACCTTGGCAGAAAGTTGCGGCTACACACATACACCCATCAACATGTTTTGCGTGATTCACTGAGGACCCATCCAACCTTTTATTTTCCCATTTCACCAAGTCAAGAAGGCAAGTCATGCACACAAGGAGTTGAGACTGCCAATACTTGGAGTTACACACCCAAGCCACACAAACTTCAGGAATCTCACGATATCCTTCATTCACCAACGTAATCCACTCAATCACCCATGCAAACTAGACTTCTTTCACACTCTTACCATTATCCAACAACAACGTGATGCACTCATACTCATATTTAAGATAGACTTCTTGCTGGAATCCAACTGTGATCGAATCAGGGCGCAACGGAAAACAAAATTTTTACAAATTTCTAATGGATCCCGATAATTGAATAAATGTGAATAAAACATAAAACAATTTAGAAATTGTACCTTGTTCGCTTTCTTGTTGAAAAATCTTTGAAAAGCTTTTTTCGATTAATCAATCACGAGCTGTTCAAATGTCTAGCCTCTGATAACATCCACAGAGTAATTTTCATCTGATTTGAGAGAAAGAAGACAAAAAGTGCTAGCTTCTAAAAAGCTCTTCCCATTTAAATAGAAAAATCATAAGGGTCTTTTATTAAAATTAAATTTCTTTAGTTATAATTAAAATCAAATTCTAATTATACTTAATTTAATTTTAATAAAATCAAATATCTCATATTTGATTCCCAAAGTTTCTCAAACTTTATAATTAAATTCAACTTAATTAAATTGATTTTTCTTTCACAAATTATATTGGGTTCATAATAAATTGGCAATGATTATAAATTATAATTCTAATTGTGAATTAGAATTAGAATTTATAATCATTGCCAATTTATTAGGAACCCAATGGGTCACACATCAAAGAGTAATTTGTGAAAAATTAGAATTAGATAAATTAAAACTTCTTTTAATTTATCTTTAATTCTCCAATTAAACAATTCATAATTATAAATCATGATTAACGTCTAGCAACATGTCATGATTACCCAAATATTAGGAATGTCAAAGTGATTGACTTAACTTGTCTATGCATGGCTATGAAGTATAATTTAATCCTTTCGTCATTCAATATTCTAATTGGACAGAGTATGAATGCAGTGTCTACTTTTATCATCCAATCATGTTTGTTCTTGCTAATTAATAGTTGATTTATAATTGAAATTAGAAAACACCTTTTCAAATGTCAATTCACTCTGGGCAGAGAATTCCATAAATCATTACTAATCAAAAACAGTTGAATATTCTCTCTAATTACTTTAGAGTGACGAATCCTATATTGACTTACTCAATTATCTACATATGGTTCATATTGTATCCAATTACTACCGACTGAATTATCCTAGGACGATTATAAGTAGCATCAAAACACAATAATTCTCATACTAGATACCTTGGTAATCTCAAGTCTGATAATCAATTATACAACCATCATTATGAGATAATTCATAGACACATAAGTAATATTCCATCTGGAATTCTCATAATCAAGTCAATTCAGTGACTTATTCTCTAATAATCACCCACACATTAGTTTAAGTATCTCTATACTTTAATTTATTAGATCAATTACTTTCTTCATAAGAAAGAAACATAATGTGTGCTAGTTTTACCGTTTCAACAATATCCCATCTTAATAAAACTACAAGTAGGAACATTTAGTTACATAAGTGTAAATTGAATCTCATAATCATGATCTCATCATAATTTCAATTACACAATAATTATTTCAAATATTTTATCTTTTTTATTAAAACATAAAATATTAATTAAATTAATACATAAAGATAAATAAAGTCTTTTCAGTAATTCAAAATAATGTCATATATTAATTTGCATCCAATTGATTGGCTGCAAGGGCATAAACTAACACTTCTTTCATATGTGAACCATTATCCAAAAATCCAATTCAAATACTTAATTTGGATTTTAAGATTTGCAATATCTTGAAGATCCAATAATAAAAAAATGCCAAAATTAAGTAATGAAATAAATTATAAATATCTTAACAAAGTTCTAAATTTATTATTTACAATCCAAAAATTAACGGCACACACAAGTTTTGTCCGTACAGATCTGCTAATATTAGTATATGACCTAATTTGTTCATGAATAATAATAGTATGTAAAAGATTTCAACTCACTTCGACTTAAATGATCTAAAATAGAGATATGAATAGCTATTTCCTTGTTAGCTATTTTAATGCAATCAAAAGAAAATGAAGAGGAAATTTTGCACCATCAAGATGTAAGTTTCTTTTTCTAAAAAAAGAAAGTAAGTTTTGGGTTAATTAAAAAAAGTCTTAAAATTTGCTAAATTTTATAATTACAGCCAACACTTAAAAAAGTGATAATTAAAATTTTAATTCTAGTCTGATATTAGTGTCTTCGTTAATGTTGTTGACGTGACTTACTATATAAGACAGATACCGTTAATACTTTTATACTTCAGACGCGAAAAAGAATGAACTAGTTTTTTTATAATCGAAGTAAAATAGGGAATACTCTAAAATCTTAGGAACCAGGGCTTGACCATCTTTCATTTGTTGTCGATGTTTTGGCAACCATCGACAACTCAATCTTTTGATCTAGTTCAATTCATGATCGCATCTACAAACGTTTGCCTATAGGCCAACGCCCCCCGATTCAAGCATTTTTCTATATCACTTTAGAAGAGACGATACAAACACTATGCTCTTTCTTCTTACATTAAGGTTTTTTAATTCCAAAATCACACAGTGTAGTTAAACAACTTAATGAAACTTAGTTAGTTAGTTTAATTAAGTTTAACATCTATAAGTGTTAAGAGTATTTGTCTTATATGGCAAGCCAACTTTGAAATTTGTAAAATTAGTAAAGTTTGAAAATTTTTTTGTAATTAACCCTAAGTTTTTCATAAAATACATTTTACATATTGAATTTTAGTTTTATGTATATTCATATGTACTTAAGTATATATGAAACAAAATAAGTACTTTATCCCTTTACGTGTATACCGCCTAAGGTTTATTTTAAACATATAAAGATAATCAAATTTAGTTTTGTTAAGTGTCGAGTTGGTAGAGTGGGGGGACATGCGGCCAAAAGGTCTTGTGTTCGAATCCCCTTACCTACACTCTCTCAATCAAGCATGTCGTACAGGGCTTGCCTAGTGCGGAATACCCGGTTGGCGTGATTTGTAGGTTATTGTGTCAATCTGGAGGTTTACCTAGTGCGTATCCAAAAGGATAACGGCTGTGGGTTCTTCCGTTCAACAAAAAGTATTCTATGCCTATAATTGCATTCATGGTATAAGTAAGTAAATTTAAAATTAAATAAGTTAATGTTGTATAAGATAGTTGTGAATTTATTGCTTGCATGTCATAATTAAATAATTAAAAGATAAAATTTTCAATAATATATAATTTTTAGTATTAACTTTGGTTTCAAAGAGATACCATAATATTGATTATAATGCATTTGATTTGCAATATACTTATCCTTTCAAGAACTCCTAACTATCATAGTAGTGTAAATCAGGTCTTCTCTACTCCTTCCTTTCTAATATAATCCTTATCAAAATATCTAATTAGAATATCTATAATCTTATAGGACATGTTTTCATGATTGGCTCTGAAAATGAATTTCTATAATTTGAAAATGCCTTTTTCTTTAAGAGCATTATATTGGTATTATAGAAAATTTGACAAAATTGGAGTTACCGTTGAAATTGATGAAATAAAGTCATCATCATCATCATCATCATCATACCCAGTTTGAAGTCCCGCAATTAAGCTAGATTTGGGGAGGTCTGATAGTACGCAACCTTACCCCTACACAGTAGGGAAGCTGTTTTCGATAGACCCACAATGCAGATGAGATAATAAAAGAGTGATGCAGATGAAATAAAGTATCAAACTTAATTGAATAATTTGGAGTGACATAGGAATCCATGCGTATATGGGTGTAGCTTGTTATAAGTAGTTTTAATGGACTGATTTTAGTTATGTTTGAATTCAAGTGCTTGTCTTCTTGTAAATGTGAAAAGGACAATTTCATATTTTATTTTATTTCATTTTGTTCATATGCACTAAAAATCTAGATTAGTTATCGGAGGAATATGAGGTTTTCCATTTATTGAATAGATGGATGTTTATGGAACAAAGTAGGAACAAAGTAATAAGAACAAGTGATCTGAACCCATTTCAGGGAACAAATAACCTCTTTCTATTATTATGTTCCTGTTATATTTCACGAGCATCCATCCATTTGATAAATGAGACCTGCATAAATTGAATGGATGGATTTTCATAAAACAGGCGATCTAAACTCATTTTAGGGAACATATCATCTGTTTCTATTACTCTGTTCTGTTTCATGAGCATCCATCTATTCAATAAATGAGACCCACAGATATTGAATGGATGAATGCTTATGAAATATGGTTAGAACAAAGTAATGAAAACAGGTGATCTGAACCCATTTCAGGAAACAAATCACATGTTCCCATTATTCTGTTCCATTAACATCCATTTATTCAATAAATGGGACCTGCAAAAATTGAATGGATAGATGCTTATAAGATAGGATAAGAATAGAGTAATAAGAACAGATGATCTAAACTCATTACGGATTACCTATTCCCATTACTCTGTTCTGTTCTGTTCTATGAGCATCCATCCATTCAATAAATGAGACCACATAAATTGAATGGATGAATGCTCATAGCACATAGGTACAAAATAATGAGAATAGGTGATCTGGACCCATTTCAGGGAACAAATCAACTGTTTCTATTACTCTGTTTCTATTCTGTTCTATAAGCATCAATCTATTTAATAAACGGGACCTACAAAAATTGAATAGATCAAATCACCTATTCTTATTAGTCTATTTCTAGTCTGATCTATAAGCATCCCACCATTAAATAAATGAAATTCACTTAAATTGAATTGATGAATGAAAGTAAAACAAGGTAGAATAAAGTATGAAACATGTTATCTGAACTCCTAATTTCAACTTAACCTGAGCCGCTATTTAATTATTAAAGATGAAAACTTGAAAATCTTCGTGCGCCCACAACTATGATTTTGCACAAAACACGCATGGAAATCTAGATCCTTAAGATTTGGTACTCTTCATCACCATCAAAAGAGGTCAAAATCAGCTTTTTATCTTTTGTAGGTAATTATGAAGTCTCAATGTCCATTGGTCTTAACAGTTCAGCTTTTTACTACTGTACTCAAAATTTTTTTCCTGTTCTGGTTGCATAATGTAACATCATTTTTGTACCTCGGAATCTTTCATGGATTTGTGAAAGGGTGAAAGTTGATACTCGTTTTCTTACAATAATCTAATTCAAAGTGGGATATGTCTCGGGAGCCAAGTCCATTCAGCTCCTCTCATATCCTGACTTGGTTTCACAGTCTGTCTTCTTCAGTTAGTGTCATTTACTAGCGTCACTAACGACGAACGACCATGTCTTGTTTTTTATATTGTCCGATTTCCCAAGAGCTAAAGATTCCTCATTTCTTGAGGTTCAAATATTTAACATAAGAATATCTTTATTGTCTTTTCCAAATTTTCTTTTCTTTCTTTTATGAAGGGCCTTCTTTGGCTATTGGATTTGTGTCCTCTGTTTTTGTCTCTCTCCTTAAAGGACACCCATTTTAGTAAAAACTCCAAATTCCTCTCAATGTGATGGCTCTCAGTATGGAATGGACATTGCTGCACTGTACAAGAAAAATTATAATCTTTGTTGGTGTTTTCGTGCAAGATTTCTTCTTTGTTGTTTCTAAATTTTGATACATGCTTAAGAGTTTGGAAGGAGTTGTCGTTGGTTTAGATTGACTGGTTGGTTCCTCAACATACAAAAGGAGATTGCTGTGAAAGCTGGAGTTTCTGCACCGAAACTAGAAAGCGAAATTGAAAAGAGGTCCATTTTTGTATTCAGAGACCTTTTTAGCTTTCATGCACGAATAGTGAAGGAACTGGCGATGAAAATTAGTGGGATTTCAAGGAAAAGAGGTGGATATGAATTTTCCATAGGAAAGTTGTGACTTTTGAGATTATCATTTTCTAGCCAGGCAAACAGAGAACAAGAGAGAAAATTGGAGATAAAAGCAGAAATATGCCAACAGTGTGGTTCTCGCTGAAGAGGTCTCTGCACTGCAAATCAGAGCCATCGGATGTTCATGACCCAAAATCCAGGAAGCATTTGAGCACAATCTTGACGAAAAAGGCAGGCAGGTCAGGGTGTTCAAGGTCCATAGCTAATCTGAAAGATGTTATCCATGGAAGCAAAAGACACATGGAGAAACCACCAAGTTGCAGTCCAAGGTCCATAGGGAGCAGTGAGTTTCTCAACCCAATAACCCATGAAGTCATTTTGAGTAACTCAAGGTGTGAGTTGAAAATCACTGGTTTTGGTGGTCTCCAAGAAGGGATTGGTACTGGTACTAATAATGGCAACGCCACCGGTAGTGGTGCCGGTGGTAACTACGGTGGTGGTTCAACTTTTGTGGGCACTTTAAGGCCAGGTACACCTGGGCCCGGTGGCCACCCAACAATGCACTATTTCAATCCTCCTATAAAGACCTCAACAACTCCTCCAAGAAAATCTCCATTTCTTTTATCAGATAGGGAAGGCTCTGGATTTGGAGGCTCTGGTGGTGTTTTTGGAGGAGGACATTCAAGCTCTAGGGTGTCTCTTGAGACGGATTCAATTGGTTCTTCCACAATCACTTGCCATAAATGTGGAGAGCGATTTTGTAAATGGGAAGCTGCTGAAAGTCATCATCTCTCGAAACACGCTGGTCGAGAACTCATCCCTGGAACTGTTTAACCAAATAATTTAGATATACTTTTATTTTATGCTCTAAGACACCTTTTCATGGCTTGCTTTTATCTATGCTTTGTTCTCTTGTCTTCAGATAACCAACTTACTTACGTTCAGATAACCAACTTACATTCTTCGGACCATAGAGTCCAACGAGCACTTTTATCACTTTAAGCTTTTTTCTTTTAGAAATGGAAGTACTTTACAGGCTGTATTGCCATTTAACTTTCGGTCCATTTTCTTATACCCCAAAACCAAATTGTTTGATCATTAGGTAGTTCTCTACAGTGATTGTTAAAGGTTGTATATCCAATCTTTTTTATGTTGTATATCCATTCTTTTTTATGTTGTACATTAACCACTTTCCATTCCTATCTTTTTGCAAGTTCATTTAATTAATCAAAGATATAGTTAAGCATAACATGACCCTTGTTCGATTAAATCTCAGTTCTTGATGTTTGCTGGGTTTTCTTTATTGTGGAAGTTAAATTGGTTCTTTCCATTGTTATTGATCTTTTTCAATTCAAATGATCTAACTATTTTCCTGGGATTCTCGACCGGCCTTCTTTTCCAGCAACTGACAAGATCTCTCTTTGTTACAGTCACTGAACTTGTGGAAGGTGACTCATCAAGAAAAATTGTAGAAATCATATGCAGGGCAAGCTGGTTAAAGAGCGAAAACCATTGTGGTCGAATTGAAAGAGTATTGAAAGTCCATAACATGCAAAAGACTCTAGCACGTTTTGAGGAATATAGGGAGATGGTGAAAATCAAGGCTAGCAAACTCCCCAAGAAACACCCTCGATGCCTAGCAGATGGAAATGAGCTTTTGAGGTTCTATGGCACCTCTTTGACTTGCTCGCTTGGCCTAAATGGTTCCTCAAGTTTGTGTGTATCGGAAAAATGCTGTGTTTGTCGAATTATTAGGAATGGTTTCTCTGCCAAGAAAGAGCTCAAGGATGGGATAGGTGTCTTCACTACTTCTACTAGTGGAAGGGCCTTCGACTCCATTGAGTTACTTGAACAAGATACATGTGCAAGGAAAGCTTTAATAGTATGCAGAGTGATTGCTGGGAGAGTTCATAAGCCTCTGGAGAATATACAAGAAATAACCAGCCAAACTGGGTTTGATTCATTGGCTGGCAAAGTTGGCCTCTATACAAATATTGAGGAGCTTTTTCTGCTCAATCCTAGAGCTCTTCTTCCGTGCTTCGTAGTGATCTGCAAACCCTGAAGCAAATGGAGTTCATACATCACTTTCCTTAAGTTGTGAATCCTTTCTAACTTGTTTTGGAGGATTTTTCCCCCCACCTATCTTTTGCCTGAAGGATTTTTGTTATTCTTCTTCCACACCTCCTGTTACGTCCCAGTAATTCAAAATTTTTCTACTCATTATAACTGTATTATGCTCTTCTTAGATTTGCATATCTCATGCTACTGTACTGATCTTTTGTTTTAATTCTTGTCCTTAATGTGAACATTTAAATTTATGAAGAATGCTTTTTGTTGTATGCAAAATAACGAAAGGTGGTTGCAGATACAAATTAACCGACCAGTCTCATGAATTTGATACAGGCTTGACTTCGAAGTTAATTGAACTTAACCGAAATCGGTTTCTTTAAATTGTTAAGTGGTAGTAGCAATAACGTGCATATTTTAACTCCAAAATTCAATTAGGAAAGTTTGACCATTAATTATATATTATCAGGTAGTGTCGAAGTAATGATCGTGGAGGGAGTTGGTTTGTGAGAAAGCAAGAACACCGGTTTCCAGATCATACTTCGTCGTTGTCATCCAACCTCAATAATGAGCTCGCAAGTAAGTTTGAAATGTGTGTGTGATTTTTTAATCGGCAAGTCTGAAATGTTCTGAGCAGCATCTGAAAACTCCAATTCTTGACACATGCATTATTAAACTGTGAACAAACAAAATCCAGTTGTTGGTACTATTTTATAAGGTCCTGTCTGAAAAGACAAAGTAAAAGAACAATTAAAACAAAATCACGTGTAGGAGGATTATGGACTCGTAAGTTAATAAGCTGAAAGAACATTAAATTGTTCCAAACATGTAACATGTCTACATTTTAGAGTGCATGGTTTATGAATGATAAATATACACTTTAAAAACATGGTATGAAGTGTGAAAAAGCTGCATGTGGTGCTTTTCGGAGGTTGTGTTTGAACTTGAAGTCCACGCCTCAGGACAAAAAATCTACATGTTCATTGTAGAGCCATATATTTTGTCTCTTCTATTCTCGTCCCTTTTTGAAATTGTGGTAAAAGCATTCTTCAGGTTCTCTTTTTCCTGTTGAGTTTCCTCATAGATCCTCCTGCTGAGAAAGGGTACCTAACGGCTAAGATAAGGTCAGGGTCCCACTCCTGTCTCTCCTCTCATTTCAAAATGGTAACTTTGTTATTCACTTTTCATTAGTTAATTGTTTTCATTTTCTTCAGCAGCTTCTGCCAGGAGTTTAATGCTGCCACATGCAACTCATAAATGCAGACTAATATTTTTATCACTACCTTCTGAGTGTGATATGCATCCAGAAAACTGAATTAAATTCACTCGTTGGAGTTGTTTGAGGGCAGTTGAACACAAATGAAGATATTTACTGTAGTTGGTTTGGACCTCATTGATTTTGACTCCCCATCTGGTCCATACTTCTATCATTGGGGTATAGCAACAGTTATCGCTTGTTTTCTCAACTATTTTATGTACAATATGTCCATGGCATTGTTACAAAACCCAATGCTATGACCTATACATACTTGTATGAAAAATTGAGAGAAGGAAGAATAAAGAAAGTTAGACATAGATTGCGGCTGTACCTTGAGAGAATGATTCGAGAAGAATCAAATAAATTGTCAAGTTTGTTACTCTCCAGCAATTAGATAAAACAGAAAGAAAATGCTTCTTTTCTCTAAGATATTCTGCTTTCATGCATTAACGAACCATGTTCATAGCATGTGCACCGGAAGCATGTCATTTTCATTCAAAAACAGATATACTGGAACTAGATTTAGTTCATTCTGCTGCATAATGGAAGGTTCTGTCAAATGATGAAGGGGCATTTGGTATCCGAACTTCTGTACAATTCGGCTGTAACTTCAGTATTCTAATCAAACAAGATTTCCTACGATGATTGGAATAGAAAAGCTTCAAATGGGATACAGAATGGCTGGGGATTTAAACCTTCTCCTTCCCTATTATCAGTACATAATGTTAAAGTTCTTGTTTGCGGCAAGTTGGAAAAGTATAAGGCTTGAACTAGTTGCTCTTGTCCAGTAGCTTTCGAGGGAAAATAAATTTGACATTGCAGTTGCATAACTTCATTGCTTCGCAATTGGCAATTACTTTCATGCCGTTGGAACCTTAGTTTGGTTTTTTATCTATTCAGATGCATTGATTTAGTCCCTCTATTTACTGTTCTGACCCCACTGCAGAACCAATGTCCTATTTGATTGATACATTAATTTGCTGCTTCAATTGGAACAGATACAATACTTCTCAACAGATAACTTAACATTGACATGAAGATTTCAACACTTACAACTTCAGAAATTTAGACGGGAACTCACCGCAATTGATGCATTTAGATCAACTCCTCCGGAAGTCAAGGCGCAAATGGTCTTCACATCTGCCAAGTATTTATAACGGCTATGAATATTGAGAACCAAGAGACTGTGACATCAATAAAACAATACATGCCAAATATGGGAACGATTTTGGTCATTGTAAATGAGATGTCTGGTTTATTTCTGTTTGAAAATTCTGCCTGAAGCATGTTAAGTTTTTATAGTCTTATACCTTGAAGAAAGGAGGAAGCTTGCTTTAGTTTTGCATCACTGAACAACTATCGGTTATTCTCAGCTATCAGGACAATTGAAGAGGTTACTGTACTGGACTTTGACTCTTCAGTGTGGTAGAAAACCATAATCCACACAGCAGGAGATGGTTTCCTGGATTATATCTTTGATGCTGTGCTTGTGATGGAACCCCAGGTCTTTTAACTTCTTTGAAGATATTTCTGAAGGTGCTGAAACTTGATTTTCCCCTGCAATCCTGGACGTACAAATAATAAGAAAGAAAAGTATCAAATATCTATAAGTAGCAATAATGCAGACTAGTTTTTAGCTTTTAGCGTCAGGAACCTTCGAATACTTGAGTTAAGATACGCTTTGGCAAGAATATCAACAAGTTCAGACATTACACAACTTTGCGAACAGCAGATGTATCGGCCTTCTGCTCTAGCCTGCTGCATTAGAAATAGATGTGCATTGCATATATCTTCAATATGAACTAATGCAATCGATCCCATTCTTGCATTCACGGCTGATAATATTGAGAAGAAATTTGAATCTCCTATAGAAAAACAAAGCCTACCTGTTACTATATTGTCTTGAATTATGCAAAAATAGGTCTCCACACTGACCTTGTTCTAATAGATCATTTGTTATATTTATCAGGTAAACTTGGTTTTAGCAAAAGAGAGTTGCAACTCCAGAGATAAACATGTCTGCTCACCTGTGATTGGAGATAAGAGAACTTGAATGCTTGATGGAACACTTGAAGTTAGGAATGGACCAGCAACAGTGGTTGTAATAATTGACACGAGATCAATATCATTCTCTTTGGCATAATTGAATGCTGCTTCTTCAGTGAGAAGCTTGGAGAGCACATAAACCTGCAAAAGCCAGTAACACCCAACAAGTGATTTTAACTTTTTTATATGCAATGTTATGGATAAACACGGTAGAAAATTTACCCATCCAGCAGCTTTCATTTTGCAGATACGATCAACGTGAGCCTGGCAAGTTTCATCAACCACTGCTCTACAATTTCCGGCACCATCTATAGCACTTAGGGTGCTGATGGAGGACGTGAAAACAATTCGTCTCACTGTCTTGCATTTCCGGCAGGAATTGAGAAGGTTTAACGTTCCTTTGATTGCAGGATCAATAACATTTGACTGTACATACTTGTCTTCAAGTTCACAAATAACGACAATCTAAGTATGTGAATTACACAAACAATCCAGATTAAGGTGTTCTGTTGAAGTTACCAATGTCTTCTATCTCGGGAACATTGAATTCCATTGAAGCTGCAACATGGAATACTCCATGGCAGCCCTTGACAGCCTCATCAAAGCTGCCTTCTTCTTGCAGATCAGCTTTGAACAATCTCAATCGGACGCCGCCAGTCCACAGGGGTAGCAGATGCGTTACTTTTTCTGAGAATTTACAATCAACCTCTAAACTGTATTCTATAACATACACTATTTTAAACATGCATGCTACGTGAGACAGAGGCTAGATGAATCCTTGGTTAATTCTAGGTCGTGTCAACTAATATTAATTATTACATACCAAATTGAAATCTTATTTGGTAAAAGTAATATTAATTCATAAACAACTCAATTGGAAAAGTTGAAGAAGAAAAGAACGCTAAAAATTGTACTAAAGGTTATTTCTTAACTATTAAACTTGCATTTAATATAATTTTTTGAAATAAAATGTAGTTAAAAGTTAATAAATCTGTTGAAATCGTATCATATTACAAGGGTTGTTTGATATTAAGGTGCTAATAAATTTCACAAAATTGTTAAAATCCCAAGATGCGAAATTATAGGATTCAGTAATATTTTCATTTCATAGGAAGACATAAGAGGCATAGGTTTTAGCAACCATAACAACAAAAATAAAATTTGAAGAGATCTAATAGTACATAGCTTTATCTATAATTAGTATAAAAATTATTTTCAAATGACCCACGTAAATAAATGAGAGGCATAAGTTTTAAATGAAACACTAATAATTATTTCTAAATTTATTAGGTCAAAATTTATTAGAAGTGTCATAATATTCTATACAAATACTAGATAAAGACTTATTTTTGACGCCTACCATATTTTTATTCAAAACAAGCTGTTATTATTATAAATGGTTATATGAAAAATGTTACTGATACATCCACTTCTGCAAACAGCTAATTTTAAAATTAGTTAATTGGTATTGCTTATTCAGTTTCGATACATAAAACTTTAGGAAGCATTGTAGAGCGGAATTTGTTCAATTCCTATCCAATACCAGCTTATATTCAGGTCTGATGTCCGCTAACGTGAATCGAATCAACTAATGCAATTTTTATAAGATGATTAAACCCTTGATTCTATAATATAGATATTATAATTTGAGTAGGTTTTCCCTTAATCCACTAGTCCATCAAAGTCTATGTTTAATTGACTATTAATGTTATTTAGTGGTGAGTTAGGATATAAAAATTAATTTCACCATCTGTGTAGGATACAAGGTTCCTTTGCGTATAGTTATTTGACTCTCGAACTTGGGAAGTAAAGTAACTCTCTATTCAGCCATTTGCAGATATGAGAAATAACAATCTTCTGTGAAAATAAAAAGCAGTTTCCCTTAGCTGTGTTTGTGTTTAGTGAATCCATCTTCAGATCACAGAGAAAGGCAGTTACATTAAATTTGTGTTTATTACCACGATCTTCACACGAACTAAAATGAAACAGGAAACAAAGGAAAAAAGAAAGCATACTGTGGTAAGTTTCCAGAAGAAGAAGCGAAAGGAAAAGGTTGCTGATACGAACCAGGATCACGGACAGTGGCATGAACCGTGTGGCCCTTCTGAAGAAGAAGCTTAACCAGCCAAGATCCTATGTACCCATTTGCACCCGTTACACAATAAGTATCATCAACTGATCTCTCATGTTCTTTTTCATTTTTCTCCGAGCTGCAACTCTTCGACTGCGACCACCCCTCCATTTTCGTCTCTTCAAATCCTTAACTCAGCCAGACAAAACTCATCACAGAGTGCTCTTGGTGAGGATCATAGTTTTATATATTCTAAATATATATCTATGTTAGTTGATACATAGCTTATTATTGTAGTGGACGGCTGAGGTAGGATTAGTTGCTTTTTTATAACTCTTCTCCTTTTGTATGGCCATAGCAGCATGATTTGGTGTACTTTTGGCATTGCACGATTGCCAATAGTAATTTACTGTGCAAACCACGGACCTGCATGGGGCGATGTGCTCATCACGTGAAACTCATTATTCCCGTATTCCAGATGCACGGCTTTCGTAATTATTTATTCAGCATTGCTTACTGTGCGCAAAAAACTATTTGCTCCTCTTCTATCAAATTTAGAGCATAATTTTTAGTTCTTATTTTCACCTCAAATGCATATCTGACTTTTCACATCTTTGATCAAGCACCATTTGTCTTCAATTATAATTTTGAAGTCTTTTTCAACTAATTGTGTAATACTAAATAAATTTTGGTTAATGTCAAGCACATACAAAACATTTGTGATATGCTTCAAATATGTCTTATTCTCAATAACTCCGTTCCTTTTCTCTCAAGTGAGATAAAATCACCATTTCGAATTTTCACTTAGAAATATTAGTTTTATCAATCTCTTTAAAAAAGTTACACTCACTGGTCATATGGTTTGTGCAATAACTGTCTATCAAACAAGAATCATTGGAACTGATACTTGTAGCAATGTATGTTGCAACAAAGAATTGGTCCTCTTAGTTTTACTCTATGGATACCTTTGCCTCGTTAGGTTCAGACTTACATATCCTTTCCATATACCCCATATTAACACACTTTTTACACTTGACATCAAGCCTCCACCAATATTTTCTTTTAGGGTGATTTGTCTTTTTGCAATGTGAACAAGGTAGAAAAACCTCATCCTATTACTTGTGAAGCTTTCAAGATTTTTTTTGTTTTTTCTCTTGTTATTTTTCTTGTCTTTGCCTTTTTTTGGGTTTTGTGCTTTTATACAAAAAGCACCTTGTACTGCCTCATCTTCTCTCGTTATTCTTTTATGCTTTAGTGCTTGCAAAGCATTGACTAATTCTCTGAAAGAGATGCTTAAAAAATCTTTAGATTGTTCCAACAAGAATTTTCTGCACAATTCTTTCATCAAGAAAATCTTTGCCAAGAAGTTGTACCTTATTAACAATGCCTAGCAACTTGTCATTCTCCTTCATGCTCTGCATCTCAAATAAAAAAGACAAGCTTTCGCCTTGGACATTAAGCTTTTGCCTTGGACTTTTTTATCTTCCTCTCTTTTTGATTCTTTAGTTGCGCCATTGTAGGATTTTCGGATAACTGAAACACTTCATAGTCTTCTTCTTTTACAACCTCCCAAAGATCCAGAGCTTAAAGATGAACAGTCATCCTAAGAGCCCACACTTTACAGTTGTCACCATAAAAAACTGGCGGTGCAAAAGTTATGGATTTTGTGTCACCCTCCATTATGGTTTTACTCAACCCACAGATTGAAAGTCAACTCATAGATCACTCAAGATGAAAGCTCTGATACTAATTTGTTATTATAGAGTAGAAATTTATTTTATGAAATTAAAAACAAGAAGTTATATGGAGGTGTTTTTAAACTTCCACTGTAGAGCTCTTTAAATAGAGCTAGACTCTAGAGATAGAGATTAACAAAATACATTCCTCATTTTTAGGCATGAATAATAACTCCCTAATTTGAAAAATACATAAAGTTATCACAGAAAAATAATCCAAAAGATAAAGTCTCTTAATCTAATTTACAAATATTTAGGCACCTTTTCAACAATATTGAGCATGAATTGTTTTTCAATCTTTTTCAACTTAGAAGAAAGAAATAATTATTTATTTATTTCTTCTCTTAAAAATAGTTTAAAATCCATTAGGTAATAATTAAACAGAAGCAACAATATTGAAACATAACCTAACTATGGAGGTCAATTGGACCATTTGATCTTGGAAGCATATGTTTTCTATGACGGGTTTTCTTTGTTCCTGAAATAGAGGTAACATACCAGCACATGCGTGAAAAAAAAGTTGTCTTATACTTTTATCGATATTTTCTTTTCTAGTTTTTTCATTAATGTTTTTTAAATGTACAAGAAATTTAAGGCTTTTTATATGTTACCTGCACAAGGAATAGCAACACTTATAGATCATAATTTCTAAGCAAAGCAAACAAGTATAAAGCAATATACAGTCCAAGAGAGCCATGAAGTGAGAAACTGGAAAGAAAGGGGACTCATCTGTAAAGATCAACATAGGCAGTAGATTGGAGCAAACACCCTTCAACTGAGCCCTTGGAATCCACAAAGAAGGAAGTAAGTAATCAATACGAGGTATTACAAAACAATCAACGAATGCTTACCTCTTATATGGACTGAAAAGACTACACATGCCTAGATTCCAAAGTTTCTTTCAATCCCCCGATGACTCCTTGCTCCAGCGATGCCAACCTTAATTGGGTAAACATTTTGAGGAAGTGACAAAAGGAAGAGGAGCTTTAGGTCATCTCCACCGTGGCACTAAAACACCAAATTTGGTGTTTTGGTGCAATAAATCCACTCTAAGGAAGACAACAAATTTTCACTCCATAACGATGCAATGAATAGTAACACACTATTTATTATACCAAAAGTACAAAAAGATAACTTTATCCAATTAATTTTTAACCTATTCCTTTTATGTCTTTTTTACAAATTTATTTATTTACATAATTTACTAAATAATTAAATTTAAAATATATATTACTTTACACAAAATATATCATTATAAAGATCTCATTGAGACATTTAAAACGAGACTAATATTGAATATAATATTAAATTTATTTTTAATATTTATTTTTAA
>JAOTAY010000191.1:44745378-44756152 GCA_025629805.1 Erythroxylum baracoense
CGTTTACATGTGCAAAATTCACTATTCATGTGCATATATGAATGCATGAACATAGCAATACACTTTTAAACACTCCTAACCCGTTCCAAATTACTAATTTACCCTTCCCATTGGTGAGGGGATGTTACACATCTACCCAAAGATTGCTCCAGATTGAAGGAGGTTTGGAAATGCTTAGTATTTTAGCTACTTTAGGGTGATTTTTTCATGAAGAATTAGAACAATGGACTGACACAAATTTTCATGATAATTCTTTACTGTCAGTAGATGGAGTAGACTGACGAGTGATCTTTATGGTAGCAACATTGAGGCTTTAGACAGTAGTTGTAATTTCTATTTATGCAATGAAGAGGTAAATTTAGATTGTGCACCTCTCGAGAATATTTGGGCTACTACTAAAAATGTTTCTACATGTACTCAAAAGGGAATAAAGGTAATGACACCTACTTTCTGTCAAAAATTGTGGCTGGTTCTGTGCCTACCATGCTTAATAAGGACAAAATGGTTGACCATTTTGTCAGCCATTCACATAAGACCCTCCTGCCTGTAAAAAGATAAGAGTAGCATGAAGAAACACACAACAAGCAAAAGAAGAGAGACATGAAGAAAAAACAGAGAGACAAAAATATTCTATGTATTTTTGTGGGTCTAGTTTTTCACCTTGTAATTCTCTAGTTTTTTTAGTAGTAAAACTCTTCTATCCTTGTCCATGGTTTTTAGCTTAATTTAGGGGTTTTCTAAGTAACATATATATCTATTTTATTTTCAATATTTTTAGTTTCAATATAGCTGCGACCCAGCTCTATCCAAGTCTTTGTTGTTCCTAACAAGTGGTATTAGAGCCAACTTTGGGTGTGTATATCTACTTATTGTATGCTTTGTGGTTGCCACTAGTTGTGGATCTTTCATATTAAAAGATAAGTTAGAATATTATTCACCATGTCAAAGGCACTATTCATAAAGTGGTTATGCTAGAAGTAATGGCAGCAAAGTACAACATTGAAAATTTCAAGAAGAGCAATTTCTCACTGTGGAAGTTGAAGATAAAGGCAATCTTGAGGAAAGACAATTGTCTAGTGGACATTGGTGAGTAGCCAGCTGGAGTCACAGATGAAAAGTGGAACAAGATGGATAGGAATGTTGTAGCTAATCTTCACCTAGCTTCAACTAATGGAGTATTATCCAGTATAGAGGAAAAAAAAGACTGCGAATGAAATATGGGATCACCTCACAAAATTATACGAGGTCAAATCAATCTATGACAAAATTTTTCTGAGGAGGAAACTATGCACTTTACACATAATAGAATCTCCTTAGGTGACGAAGCATTTAAATACTTTAAATACCCTATTTTCCTAACTCATATCATTAGGACACAGAATAAAGATAAGTGAACGTGCGAAACTTCTACTCCACAATCTACTAGATTCGTATGATCAACTCATCATCAATTTAATAAACAACATAAACACTCTAGTCTTCGACAATATTGCAACTGCTATTTTGGAAGAAGAGAGTTAGCACAAAAGTAAGAAAGACAGGCTGGTAAATTCGTAACAAGCGGAGGTGACGAGAGGAAGATCAATGAAACATGGCCCAAGTAGGAGTCATAGTCGTGGTAGATCAAAATCTAGGAGTAAGAAGAATTTCAAGTGCTATAATTGTGGTAAGAAAGGGCACCTGAAAAATGATTGTTGGAATCTGAATAAGAAAGATTCTATTCCTTACAGAAATGCGGCAAATACTTCAGATGATGGAGGTGTAATGGTCTGTGAAGCGACAACGACTATTAGAGGCAAGAGAAGATTTGTGGATGTATGGCTTCTCGATTCAGCAGCAACGAAAAGAATGGTTCCATCAATATGAATCTATCTCTAGGGTATCTGTGTACAGTGGTAATGATCAAGCTTTGAAGATCATTAGTATCGACACTTAAGTTAAAGATGTATGATGGGACAACTTAGACTATTCAAAAAGTGCAACATATGGAGGGCCTGAAAAAATATTTGTTGTCTGTAGGGCAACTAGATGACCTCGGTTTCAAATTTGAGATTTAGAACAAAATCATGAAGGTGATTAAGGAGCGCTTGTATTTATAAAAGCAGAGAATATAGCTGCAAATTTGTACGTACTGAAAGGAGAAACTTTGCAAGAAGGAGAAGCATTAGTTGTTGTGATGAGTCCAGGTGAAAAATCTACAATGACATGACATAAAAAGCTTAGACATATGTCTGAACAAGAAACGAAGATACTTACAGAGAAGAATATACTTCTAGGTCTCACAAAGGTATCACTACCCTTCTATGAGCATTGTATTGTGAGCAAGCAACGTCGATTGAAGCTCAACACATCAAAATTTAGAAGAAAGAAATTTTAGAATTGATTCACTCTGATGTATGGCAAGCATCAGTGACGTCCCTAGGAGGAGCAAATTTCTTTGTATCATTCATTGATGACTATTTGAGGAGATGTTGGGTGTTTCCTATCAAGAGGAAGGCAGATGTATTTCCAATTTTTAAATTTTACAAAGCATGGGTGGAACTCGAATCTAGTAAAAAGATCAAGTGTTTATGATCAGATAATGGAGGCAAATATACTGGTAAAGAATTTGATGAATTCTGCGAGCAAGAAGGCATCAAAAGGTAGTTCACAACAGTATATACTCCTCAACAAAATGGAGTGGTGAAGCAGATGAACAAAACTCTGTTAGAAAGAATAAGAGCGATGATGAGAAATACGAGCTTAAACAAGAAATTCTACACAGAAGTAGTCAATACCACTTGTTATGTGGTGAATCGGGCTCTATTAACTGCAATTGAGTTGAAGACACAGATGGAGATACGAACTTGTAGACCAAAGGATTATTCAAACCTTCATATATTTGGAAGTACTACCTATGTGATGTTCAATGCCCAAGAAACTACGAAATTAGTTCCAAAATCCAAAAGATGTATTTTCTTAGGATATGCTTAAAGAGTAAAAGGGTATCGTCTATAGGACCTCACTGCCTACAAGATTGTAATCAACAGAGATGTTATTTTTTTGGAAGATAATGATCAAAGTAAACATAAGATGTTAGCACTTCAAAAGAGAATTCAGAGACTACAACAGTATAAGTGGAAAGGGAATTTGATCAAAATGATTCTTCTAAAGCTGCATCAGACAAAGAGCAAGGACCAGTCAAATTTGATGTTTCAGATACTTGAAGATCAACTCGCACAAGAAGAGCACTGAGATGGCACTCAGATTATATTATAGAGAGCAATATTGTATACTGTCTTTTAACTGAGGATGAAGAGCTATCAACTTTTCAAGAAGCAATGAATAGTTCAGATGAATCTCAGTTGATGGCAATAATGCAGGAAGAAATTGAAGCTTTGCATAAGAATAAGACATGGGAGCCTGTATCACTACTATAAGGAAGAAAGCCTATTGGAAATAAATGGCTTTGCAAGATCAAGTGGAGTGGTGACGATCAAGTAGAGTGATATTGTGCTAGATTGGTGGTAAAAGGATATGCTCAGAAGAAAGGAATTAACTTCAATGAAATATTTTCTCCTATGGTTTGACTCACTACAGTTCGAGTAATATTAGAGATGTGCGATACATTTTACTTGCATCTTGAGCAATTAGATGAGAAAACTACATTCTTCATAGAGATCTTGAAGAAGAAATTTATATATTCCAGCCATAAGGTTTTGAAGAACTAGGAAAATAGAACTTGGTTTGCAGGTTAAACAAATCTTTGTATGGTCTAAAGCAGGTACCGAGGTGTTGGTATAGGAGATTTATTTCCTTCATTATGAGCCTTGGATATAGCATACTGAATGCCATACCCTTGTGCATATTTCAAGAAGTTTGATAAAGATGATTTTATAGTTTTGCTATTATACGTGGATGACATGTTGGTTGCAGGCTCCAACAATGATCGTATCAAAGAATTCAAAGGCACATTTAGGTAGGGAATTTGAAATAAAGGACTTGGTACCATCAAACAAGATTCTAGAGATGCAAATTCATCAAGATAGAAATAATAGGAAGACTTGGCTTTCTCAAAAGAATTATTTAAAGAAGATCTTGCGATGTTTCAATATGCAAGATTGTAAGTCAATTTATACCCCTCTTTCAGTTAATTTCAAATTATCCTTAAGTATGAGTCCTAGCAATGAAGAAGAGAGGATGGAGATGTCTCGAATATCATATGCATCAGTAGTGGGAAGCTTAATGTTTGCTGTGATTCCTACAAGACTGGACAATGCACATGCAGTGGGAGTAGTTAGTCAATACATGAAGAATCCTGGTCAAGAGCATTGGAATACTGTTAAGAGGATTCTCAAATATATCAAGGGAACTTCAGATGTTGCATTATGTTATGGGGATCAGATTTTACTATTAGAGGATATGCTGATGCTAATTATGCAAGTGATCTTGACAAAAGTAAATCCACTATTAGATATGTGTTCACATTAGCTGGAGGGGCTGTGAATTGGGTTTCAAAACTGTAGTCAGTTGTGGCTACGTCAACAACAAAAGCAGAATATATAACAGCTACACAAGCTAGTAAAGAAGCATTGTGGTTGAAGTTGATGTTGGAAGAACTTGAATGCAAATAAGAGAACATGACTCTATTTTGTGATAATCAAAGTGCTTTACATTAGGAATCCAGCATTTCATTCAAAGACAAAACACATTTGAGTTTAATACCACTTTGTTCGTGAGAAAGTGAAAGAAGGAACGGTGGACATTCAAAAAATTTATACCATAAACAACCTGGCAGATTTTCTGACAAAAGCAATCAACATTAACAAGTTTATGTAGTGTCGATGCTCATGTGGCCTGACAAAAACGTAAGCAACATGAAGCCACAAGGTAGAAAAGAATGGTGTGAAGATATAATTGATTATCAATCAAATTTTTAAGTGGGAGAATTGTCAACAATTGTGGCTGGTAGGCACTGAATTCGATGCCTACCATGCCTAGTAAGGATAAAATGGCTGACCATTTTATCAGCCATTCATATAAGGCACTCCCGTCTATAAAAAGGTAAGAGTAGCATAAAGAAACACACAATAAGCATAAAAAAAGAGACGTGAGGTAAGAGAGAAAAAAAGAGAGATAGACAAAAATATTCTGTGTATTTTTGTGGGTCTAGTTTTTCTCCTTGTAATTCTCCAGTTTTTTTAATAGTAAAATTCTTCTATCCTTGCCAATTTTTTTACCCTAATTTAGGGGTTTTTCATGTAAAATATGTTTCTATTTTATCTTCAATATTTTCAGTTTCAATATAGCTACGACCCAGCTCTATCCAAGTCCTAATTGTTCCTAACACTTTCTCTGTATGCTGGGAGCCGCCAAAGGAAGGATTTGTCAAGCTCAATACGGATGGTTCATCACAAGGGAATCCTGGAGTTGCAGGGGTAGGGGGCTATTAAGGTTAACTATTGGTACTTGAATTATCAGTTTCAAACTCCACTTAGGGGTGTGTGCGAACACGATCGCAGAACTAGAGGCTTTACGTTTTGGACTGTGCCTTATATGGAACGAAAGGAGTGGAATGCGAGTTGGATGCTAAAGTGGTGATTGATCTTATCTCTTCAACAAATGTAGCAATACATCCTCTTAATAGTTTGATCCAAGACATAAGAGAGTTGCTTAGTAGACCGTTGGACTATTTATTTTATAACACTTTTAGGGAAGGTAACTTCTATGTTGATTTCTTGGCCAAGGCTGCTTATAACATGGTTGATGATTATGAGATCTTGGTTAGTCCACTACTGGAGTTAGTTTGGGTGCTTGACGCAAACTATAGAGGTGTTTTGCTTCCTCGGGGTTATAATGGCCCCTAGTTTTCATCTTTGTTCACCAAAAAAAAACATGGAAGCATTCTCATCTCAACAGAGTTTTATATGCTCAGAGACGAATTAGGTGTGTCAAAAAGTTATTAATATCCTAATATAATCGAGAGATCTGATATCTATTGTGGTAATCAATAAATGAAATGAGAAAGGGAAAGGGACTATTTATTCTTTAGTTTTTGCTTGTGTGATTTGTAAGAATACATAAAATAGAAAATGATAACATTTAAATTAATAGAACATTATCAAGATATTGGTAACATATTATACAGATATCGTCAATATTTAATTCATTTTTATCATAATATTATTATCAAAAACATATATTGCCATCTTTTATACTTAATTTAATAATTATTCTATTTTATTATGCTAATGTTATATTAAATAAAACAAGTTTTTATGATTTAATTTTATTCTTATCATAAAAATTATTCAAGATTATTTAAAAAATAATAATTTATTAAATTATTGAAAATAAATTTAATTATTTATTTATAAAATACAAAATTTGATTTATTGTATAGTAAATAATTCAAATAATAAAAACTTCTCATAATCATTCCTAATATTTGATATCAAAATACTAATATGATTATTAATATGTTTAATCTCATTTTTATTGATTACACGTACCAAACACTCATAATTCGAATTTTCATTTATTCTCATTCTAACTTTCAATTCTCATTTTCATTTTTTATTTTCATTTGTTTTAAAGGTTTTTCGATTTTAACCCTGACATCAATTTATAAGTAATATACAAATTTATTATTGATTATAATTTTCCAAACTATTTGTCTATGATATATGTTGTAGTTATAAACTGGTCAGTACACCAAACGTCACTTTTTTAAAAAAGAAATTACATCCTCATAACTTAACTATATATCATTGCCATAAAGAAAGATTAGTTTATCCATATTGATAAAGCAAGCACAAGTAAGAGGCAGTAAATTATGTATGACTTGAAAATTTTTGCAATTTGGTTTCAATTAGTATAAAGAAAGGGGCGTGTTAAAATTTAAAGCAATAGGAGCCTATCAGACGACAGAAACTGTTAAACAATAAGAGCCTGCCATACGATAAATCCTGTTAAAACAATTTAAAATAGAAGGCGCTTGTTAAAATGAAAAGAACCTTTTGGAAGTTGAAAATAGAAGGAGCCTATTATTAAAGTGAAAGAGCCTTTTGCTAAAATGAACACACATAACATAATGCGAAAATTTAAAAGTTAAGAGGAGGGAAAGAATGATGCAGTTGATTTATAATGGTTCAGTTTATAACCCAATCCTAAGTCCAGTACCTAAGTATTCAATTTGAGTGTTTCACTAAATTCCTAAGTAATAATTCGACGAGCCTCTTTAAGCTCGCGAGTACATATTTTTCAAGATTTTCCAACCTTCCAAACTATTAGTATTTAGCTAGCCTTTATAAGCTCTCAACAGAAGAAAATGTAATTTGCACAATATGAGCTTCAATGATCTTTCTCAAAAAGAATTTTCACTTTTTAAAGAACAAGAGATTTGACAATGATATCACTTTCAAGAGAATTGATGCCATAGATGTATTTCAAGAGTCTGATCTCTTTTCGCAAAAGCAGTGGCTCTTCCTTAAGTAGGCATTTCTTTCAACTAGCCATTGCTTCATCTACATCCTTCGTCAATTGGATGCATTTAAATCTGAATAAATTCGATGTAGTCTTTGCTAAAACTCTTCCAGTAATCACGGGGCTAATATACGACCTTCATAATTAGCAGGATCCTTTAGGATAAACCATTTCTAATAAAGTATATTCATAAAGAAGGTCCTTGCAAGAAAGAAAGAAATTATTTCATAATTTTATTTCCTTTTTAAGAATTATACCGTTGTCTATATAAGGAAATAAATCTAATTTGAATTTTGAAATATTATAAAATCATTAATAATAAATCTTGGGCTAGCAATCACCCCCTTTTTGATAATGACAAACAATAATAGATATATTTTCAAAATTCAACAAATAATGAAGGGTTTCGAAAAATACCTATAAACTTTAAAAGTTCTTACTGATTAGAAGGAGTCTTTCCTTTCTTAGTAAGGAGCCTATCATTAACAAATCATAGATTAAAACTTCATAGATTTAGTTAGTAATATATATCACATATTCATCATGCTCACAAATCTTGCAAGTAAAAGTCATGCAAGTATATCATACATCTTTCAACAAAATATATCATCTTAATTCTTAAACTTTTTCATTATCAAAAAGTACAGGGAAAAGAATGAATACAAAAAATTGCAACAAAGTTATCGAAGAGATATATAACATCTCATGCTCAAAACCATGCAAGGAAAAAATATATCATCAACCCTTAACTCTCCTCTTTTGTCATTAAGAAAATATATCCACTCTCCCCCTGCATTAAAGCTGAGAATTCTTCACAGAAGGATGGATTAATAGCACTAAATATTATGTCATCAACATATATTTGTACTATAAGTAAATCATTCTCTTTTCTCTTAATAAATAAGGTTTTATTTACCTTTCCTCTTTCGAAGAGATTCTCAAGCAGAAAATTACTTAACCTTTCATCCCATGCTCGAGGAGCCTGTTTTAGACCATACAGGGCTTTAGATAACTTCATCATGTAATCTAAATGATTTTCGTTCTTAAAACCTGGAGATTGCTTAACAAATACTTCTTTGTTAATGTATCCATTTAATAAGGCACTTTTGACATCCATTTAGAATAACTTAAAATTTCTATGACAAACGAAAACAAGTAGAATTTTAATCGACTCTAACCTAGCAACAGGTGTATAAGTCTCATAAAAATCAATACCTTCGTGTTGATTAAAACCTTGAGCTATAAGTCTAGCTTTGTTTCTTACCATCTTAACATTTTTGTCATAGAAATCTTCAAATTTTCTTCCATGATCACTCTAATTGATGAAATGCAGTATCCTTTTTTAATATGATTTTTTTACAAAACTCCATCTTTTCTTTCAATGCAATTAAAATGTGATATTTAACCTATCATGTTTCGCGAACACCCACAATTAACTATCCATTGATTTTCTCTTGTCTCTAATTTAAAGCATATTTGTAGAAGGTATTATCTTATTTTAGGTATCCAAATTTTTTGAGTCCTTTTAGGTTATTAGTTTGACCTTTCAGTCTCCAAACATACATTTGAGATAATTTTCTCATTCTATGAAAGTTATAAAAATGAATAATATGACCATGTTTACCACTATAGAAGCACAGAACAGATGAATGAGAAGTGATATAATTTCTATTATGTATCAAGTTCCTGCTATTTTGGCCACAGCAACTACTATATTTGATAAAGAAGTTCTTGTATGGCCTGATGTTATTGTTTTCATTGTATCCTATTCTGACCTTATCAAAAATGCATTTACCATTACCAAGCAATGCATTAAGGTTGTTCCTTTCATCAACTAAATTTACTAGATCTTTTTCTAGGGATAAGATCTTTCCAACACTTTTCCCTTTCTCAAGTTCTAAGGTGGCGACTTTTGTCTAACTGCCTTACCTTTTCAAAATCATTTTTGAGAAACTTATTTTCTAACTTAGTCAGTCTTTCTTCTAGAACTTCCTTCTTAGAGACCTTTTGCTTATAATCAACCTCAAGAGATATATTCTTGGTCGTCCAATTCTCATTCGTAGATTCCAATGATTTAATCTCACTCTTCAGAGATGCATCATTGCTCTTCGACTTCTCAACTTTTTTGAAATACTTTATTGTTAACCTTTTGTACTGATTATACAATAAATGATATACCTTTTCAATTCATCAATTTCAACATCAGATTCAGAATAATATACCTCATCATCTGCTAATTTAGCCATAAGAAGGTGTTGCTGACTTCTTTAGGTTCTTCTTTAAAGCTTTCAAAATCCTCATCTAACTAAGCTGGTTTTAGTGTCATTCCTCTTCTATAGGAGGATCCTTTATCTCACCTAAGCTCAGTTTCATAGATCATCAAGTTTCCTTGTAGCCATTCGAGTGAAATAGTGTCTAGATCCTTTATAGTTTCTAGAGTTATCACCTTAGGTCCTTATTCCTTTAGTAGTGACCTTAGAATCTTCATTACGAGCTCGTCATTGGGATATATCTTTCCCAAGTTTTTAAGGTCGTGATGATGTTGTTGAACTGTCCGAAGAATTCGTCTATGTTTTCTCCGTATTTTATGCCAATAGTTGTCTTGATGCACTAAAAAGCTTATTCTATGTTTCTTTACCTCATTCGTTCCTTCAAAGGTGACTTGAAGTTTATCCCACATTTCTTTTGCTATATAACAGTAGGATATCTTTTTATATTCTTCTGGAGACAACGCACATATCAAATGATATTTTGTTTTATCATTTAGTTGTGCATTTCTTCTATTAGCATCAAACCATATCTCTACATTTTTTGTAGCAGGAATTGTAGCTCCAACTGTGATGGCTTGCCAGACCTCAATATTTACATATTGGAGATAGATTGTCATTCTCTCTTCCTAGTATAAGTAGTTGTTTCCATTGAAGTAACAAGGCTTTGAAATAGATTGTCCTTCAAGGCTTCTCATATTGTTTGCCATGATATATCACATGTTGTAAAGCACAATAAATATGAAATTTTTCTCTGATACCAAATAATAAAGCAAACACATGCAAAAGAGGGGTGAATTGTATGTGACTTGAAAATGTTTGCAAGTTATTTTTAATTCGTATACCAACTCTCGTTGTACAATCCTACACAATTAAGAACAACAATTATCAAAGACACTTCATTTAATTCAATAAAACATGAGTTTTGACAAAATAATGAAAAAGCAATCTCTAATATGAAATTAACCTAACATAGTCTCCATAACACTATCAACATTCAAATAATCCATCTTTACAAAGAAAGGAAGAGATTAAAATGATAG
>JAOTAY010000191.1:44756252-44769290 GCA_025629805.1 Erythroxylum baracoense
TGTTTAAATGTATGTGATGCCATGTGGAGTTCTATAGTAATTGTACGTAGCGCTCCCTTATCTTAGGATATGTGTCGAAATGACCTACGGGCGTCCCGATGCGTACCCTAGGGTAATGGGGTGTTACAATATTTGTAGAATATTATCTCATTTTAGGTACCCAAAATTTTTAGGTCCTTTTAGGTTAGTAATTTGTCCTTTCACTCTCTAAACATACATTTGAGATAATTTCCACATTCTATGAAAGTTACAAGAATGATTAATATGATCATATTTACCTTAGTAGAAGCGTAGAATAGATGAATGAGAATTAATATAATTTCTACCAAATATCAGGTTCATACTGGTTTGGCTATAGTTATTGCTGGATTTGATAAAGAAGTTTTTGTATAGACTGATTTTATTGTTTTCATATATCCTATTTTGGTCTTATCAAAAACACATTTACCACTACCAAGAAATGCATCAAGGTTGTTCTTTCCATCAACAAAATTTTCTAGATCTTTTTCTAGAGATAAGATCTTTGCATCACTTTTCTCTTTCTCAAGTTCTATGGTGGCAACTTTTTCTTCTAATTGTTTCACCTTGTCAGAATCATTTTTGAGCAACATTTTTTCTAACTTAGCCACTATTTCTTCCAAAACTTCCTTTTCAGAGACCTTTCGTTTATAATCAACCTCATGAGACATATTCTTGGTCTCCAACTTCTCATTCGTAGATTCCAATGATTTTATCTTACTCTTTAAAGATTCATCATTGCTCTTGGACTTCTTAACTTCTTTGAAATATTTCACTGTCAAGCCTTTGTACTGATCATACAATTCATGATATGCATTTTTCAATTCATCAACTTCAATATCAGAGTCAGAATAATATATACCTCATCATCTCCAGATTTAGCCATAAGATAAACATTGCTAACTTCTTCACGCTCTTCTTCTTATAAGCTTTCAAAATCCTCATATTACCAGGCTACTTTTAGTGTCATTCCTCTTCTGTAGGAGGATCCTTTATCTTTCATAAGCTCGATTTTATGGATCATAAAGTTTCCTCGTAGCCAGTCGAGTGAAATAATGTCTAGATCCTTTGTAGTTTCTAGAGCTGTCACCTTTGGTCTCCATTTTTTTGGTAGTGACATTAGAATCTTCGTTACGAGCTCATCATTGGAATATATCTTTACCAAGTTCTTTAAGGACGTGAAGATGTTGTTGAACCGTCCTAAGAATTAATCTATGATTTCTCCCTGTTTCATGCTAATATTTTCGTATTGATGCATTAAAAAGTTTATTATATGTTTCTTTACCTCATTTGTTCCTTCAAAGGTGATTTGAAGTTTATCCCAAATTTCTTTTGTTGTAGAGTAGTAGGATATCTTTTCATATTCTTCTGGAGACAACACATTTATCAGATGATGTTTTGCTTTAGCGTTTAGTTGTGCTTTAGCATTTAGTTATGCATTTCTTCTGTCAGCATCAGTCCATACTTCTACGTTATCACTAGTAAAAAATGTAGCTCCAACTTTGATAGCCAGACTTCGATATCTACAGATTGGAGACATATGGTCATTCTCTCTTTCCAATATGAGTAGATGTTTTCATTAAAGTAAGGAAGCTTTTAGACGAATTGTCCTTCAAAAATTCTCAAATTGTTTGTCATGATCTATCACGTGCTGTAAAACACAAAAATGTGAAACCTCACTCTAATACCAAATGATAAAGCAAACACACACAAGAGGAGGGTGAATCGTGTGTGACTTAATTTTTTTTCAAGTTACTTTCAAGTCATATACAAACGGGTGCCTGTTGAAATTTCAAATGATAAGAGCCTATCAAACGATAGAAGCCTGTTAGACGATATGAGCTTGTTAGACAATCAAAACCTGCTAAACGATAGGAGTCTGCTAAACAATAAATCTTGTTAAAACAATTTAAAACAGAAGACGCCTGTTAAAACTGAAAGGAAACTCTTGCAAGTTGAAAAATAGAAGGAGTCTATTATAAAAGTGAATTAGTCTTTTGCTAAAATGAACACACACATAATAATGCGGAAATTTAAAAGTTAATGAGAGAGAAGAAGGGTGCAGTCGATTTATACTGATTTGGCTTACAATCTAAGCATACGTCCAGTCCTCAAGCATCCAACTTAAGTGTTTCATTAAAATTCCAAGTAGTAATTTGACGAACCTCTTCAAGCTCACGAGTACATATTTTTCAAGGTTTTCTAACCTTCCAAACTAGTTGTATTTAGCTAGCCTCTACAAGCTCTCAACAGATGAAGATATAATTTGCTCGATAAGAGCTTCAATGATCTCTCTCAAAAAGAATTTTCACTTTTTAAAGCACAAGAGATTTGATAAGAATATGAATTTCAAGAGTGTTGATGCTGTTGATGTAATTCAAGAATCTAATTTGTTTTCACAAAAGCAGTGACTCTTCCTTAAGTAGGCATTTTCTTCAACTACCCGCTGCTTTACTTGCATCCTTAGTCAACTAGATAGATTTAAATCTAAATAACTTAAATGTCATATTTGCCAAAAATCTTTCAGTTATCACAGAGCTAATATACGACCTTCATAATTAGTAGAATCCTTTCGGATAAGTCATTTCTATTAAGGCAAGTTCATAAAGAAGGTTCTTGCAAGAAAGGAAACGTATTGCTTATGATTTTATTTCCTTTTGAGAATTAACCCATTAACAATACAAGGAAATAAGTCCAATGATAACAAGATTCTTCTGAATATTGTAAAATAAATAAGGTAAGTTTATTAAGAAGGTTCCTATAAGAAAGGAGCATTTCTCCTATGATTTTATTTCCTTTTAGGAATTAGACAGTTAATTGTACAAGGAAATAAATCCAATTTGAAATTTGAAATATTATATAGTTATTATCAAAATCATTAATAATAAACCTTGAGCTAATATATGACTCTCTTTAATGATGCAAATTTTGTACTAAATAAAAAGTTATGTAAATGTAATTTGAACGGATGTGTCATTGAATAAAGATTTTTCACTTTTACTCTCTTTTTTTAACTTTACATATATTTTATGTATATTTTAGATTTTATATATGTAATACAAATATTAAAAATTTAAAAGTAAGTATTTTTGTTTAAGGTTTCAATTTTACTTGGGTGTGCTCCTGAGCACAAATTTTTATTGTTATGTTAAAGGACCTATGTTATTCTTATTATATAATGTTTTGATATAATCAATTATAACATCTTCAGTATTTTGTATTATTTTTAATTTTATATTTGTATGAGAATCAAATGATCTTTTTCTTATATTAATTATAATTATTGTTCATGTGAAAATTTGTGAAAAGTAATATTAATAGAAATAAAGAAATAATTATTACATAACATAATATATTAAGAGATTATTTTATAATTTTATAAAATTAAAAATGATTTTATAATTTCAAAAAATTATCATAAATGGTACTCAATATTATTGGTAGAACTAAACCGAGTACTAAATTTAGATGGAATTCGTAATATTGAGTCTTAAATGGAATGAAATGTAAATGGATGTAATATTAAAAAATTGTTATTTGAGAGTGATGAAAGGATTCATAATATAATATAGTGAAATGTTGTTTAAAAGAAAGGTTTATAATTTAATACAGTGAAAAGTTATTTATCATTTTACATTCCATCATAAACTCCAAAATATGAGGTTTCTTATTTTTACTGTTTATGATGGAATGAGATGTAACCCATTCTATCCCATTCTGTTATAAACTCTCTTCCTAAACGATGAAATAATATTACATTTCATTCTATTCTATTAATAAACCCCCAACTAAACATATCCTAAAGGATACCAGTCTAATGAAATCATTTGCCATATTAGATTAAGATTAATAATTATTGAGAACTTCCTATTATTTTGTTTGAAAACTGATCTTTGGTAGTCAAGTTTCATAAAATTGAAATTAACCTATAGATGGGCCACAAATTGTTTTAGATCAACACAAACTCGTCAGAGTAGATATTTTAGGCAGAGGAAACTTATCATCTTGCAGGAACGCATTCAGTGGTTTGTAGTCTATCACTAGACGTTTCTTTCCACGTTTATGTTCTGAACGCTTATTGACATAGAACGCTTGTCAAGCCCAATCCGACTTTGTGGGCTCAATCAATCTTTGCTGCAGTAGAACAGCGCACCCATCTTGTGCTAGCTTTAGATCATCAGGATTCATTCCTGGATGTGTGGCTTTCGTAGGATTGATATCCTCATCCTTCTTGAAAGGTAGACTTATGAAAAAGCCACAGTTCTTCCATAGAGGATTAGGATGAGTAAACTGTGCATGAGACTCTTGGACAGTAGCTCAACAGTTTATCTCTTAGTCCAGTTTAACATGTAGGAACCTGTGAAAGTTCAAACACGTTTTTTATGTCAGTGTATGGACTATTAAGGTTTCGATACCTGAGACCTGTGGGTAATATCTGTAGATGTTTGGCTTTGCAGTAAACATCCATGCCAACCAGAAGATCTGGGCCTGGTAACTTGCTTCAAAGAACTTTAGTCCAAACTGTACACTCAGGAAAGAAGCGGATGCCAATTCTAGTTCTTGTCTGTAACCCAATCTTAAAAGAGTTCCCATCAGCTGTAGTAAAGTATTCTTCATGTGAAGTCCATGCTTCTGCTGGTAGGATATTGGGCTTCATAATCGTACGACTAGAACCAGTATCTATAAACCCAATGACTTTAATGGGCTTATCATATTTGTCCTGTTAGAATATTTGGTTCTGAACATAAGGTCGAACTGGAGTACGATCTATCTTCATACAGGCTTGCTGTTGTAGCATATGGAGAGAATCATCACTGAATGAAACAGAGGATTGTGATGATACGTCTTCATCTGTTGAAACAAAAACAGCAAACTGAGTTTCACTGTCCTCGCTAGATTGTTCCTCAAGTAATTCTTCAATGTGAGACTGAGGATGAATAGGTAAAAGCTTTTCAAGTTTCTCTAAGAACTTGGCATCTTTCTTGGTAGCTTTTGGACAGTTGTAGCATAATGATCTAAGCTTCCACAGACAAAACATCGAGGCTTTCCCTTGCGTCGATGTGAAGACTTTTTGAAGAACCTCATACGTCTATACTTTTTGCTTTTGTTCTTCTATTTGAAGTTTTGCTTCCATGGCTTCTTGCCATCCTTCTTCTGTCTGCGAAGTTTTCTCCTTTCATAGTAGATTTGAGAACGATGAGCTTCCTTGCTGCTATGACACTTGGAAGTCTGTTTATCTTTGCACTTTATTTGGAGATGAGGCTGTTTACATGCCTTCTTCAGAACTGGACCCCCTTCTAGGATATTCTTGAACAAAGTATACCAATCACATAGTTTGTCAAGAGAAGCTATAGCAAGCTGGTAGATTTCTCCCAAAGATATTATTGACATATCTCTTTGTAGAGAAGCTATGGTACTTTGTAGTTTTGGCTGTATTTCATCTGGAAGGGATGATATAAATGTATAACGAAGATTAACATCATTCCATCCATTCAACAGATAATACCTTTCCGTCATACGCTTATAATGCCTTTGAAGATCTTCCTTCTTAAGAGAACAACATTTCATCTTGAAATATTCCTGACGGATCTGCTTATCAATCAACTAGAAGTCACCAATGAATTCTTTATGAATAACACCAAGTAATGTTCCAGTTGTTGTCACTTGTATGTACTGAAGTCGTTGATATTCACTTACACTTTGCCATCATTTTTGCAAAGTACCAGTAAATCTGAATGTAAATTCAGACAAAATATCCTGGAGTGGATGATTAGGTCTAGTCATTTGTAAATCAATCCAAGCACCGAACTCATGAAGTCTATCCCGTCATTTCTTTGGAGGTAGATCATCAAAAGTAAACCAAGGTCCTGAAGTATGTTTGGTTGTATTCGTCTGTGCAGCTAACGTAGCTGGTATTTCTTGGGGTGCTAGTTCAGGTCTGATGTGTTCAGTTCCTGTGGATTCAGCTTTACTGATTTTTGGTTCTACTTCAGTATATTGAGATATAGTCATCAGAACATTGGATAATTCTGAAAGATCAGCAAAGTTTGCTGAAGAATCAGTTGATGGTGAACAGACTGGTTCTTGCGATGACTCTGATGGTTGTTCTTCTGACGCGATGAAACTCTGTTCATCTGAACAACTTTATGGTGTTGCGGAAACTTCAGATGTGTTGCTTTCCGAATCAGTTTTTTCTGATTGAGAACTGGAAATGTCTGCAAGAGGTTGATGTGTTAGAGTAGCTATATACTCTGTCTACTTAGCCTTATCCTTCCCATGTGAAGAGGTGGAAGGTTGTACTGGTGCTGGTGGAGGAGATTCTGGAGGAGTACGAATCCTTAAAGGCTTTCTCCACTCTTCTTCTTGAGGCTCAAAAGGTATGTAAGAAGATGATGCTTCTGGAACCTTTGAAGAATGATCAGAAACTCTAGGCTTATGAGATCGATCATCTGAAGACCTTGTCTTTGATCGTCGAGGCTTTTCCTGAGCTTTCTGAGGATGAATATACTGTCTAATCAAAGGATAGTTAAATTTGAATACCTTTGAATAGTCAGCTTCTTCTGGATACCGTTGATACATAGGTGTTGGATATGATGGCTGAAGAGTAGAGTACTCTAAAGTAGAAGAGCCATATATCTGATGAGATTGAGAAGTACGCATGTCTGCTTCCATTTGATGTACAGTCCTTTGTATCTTTTGTATCTTTTTAACTTTAAAGTCAAATTCTGGCCCCATGTATTGGGCAGAGATGTATTGTCTGAGTTCAGCATCAAGTTGCTGAATCTGGGCTTTGTAAGATTGATACATATTTTGTATCTGTTCCGCAACAGAATTGACTTTACGATGAGTAGCAATATTTTGTTAACTAATTCCATCCAGCTTGGAATCAATCCTTCTCAGAACCCTGTTCTGTGCTACTGCATTAGATGTCTGCCAGTTGAGAACTTCATCACTAGGATTTGACATTGGGGTTCCTTGTGAAGTGATTCCTGACGCTCTGATATAAGGGTTGAAGATAACCCGCTGTGATTCACCAGTACTCCTGGAGAGTTGAGGAAAATTATCCTCGTCTGGTAGTACCATCATATAGGGTACAGGAGTAGGAGTTGTAACAGGAATTGCTGGCATAGATCTGCATAATCCACCAGTAGATCTGCAGGTATCTGACATACTTGGAGACGACCTGAGCATCTCTCTAAGAGACTTTGGTCTAGATCTTTCTATCATCAGTAGACCATTATGATCGTCTGGATCTGGATCCTCTTGGTGAGGATACTCATGGGAAGGCAAGCATCTGGACTTGGGCTTGGATTTCTTCTTCCTTCTCCTTCGATATCTTAGACAGATCTCACAGTCTGGTTCGCACATAGATGGGTCGACATCCCATACAAAATGTCCACGATGATGACTTACATAGACTGGATCTCCATTGGATTTGAAATAGTGAATAGGAGGACCGTCTTTATCTTCCGTATGTGAGAATACAGGCTGGATCTTAAGGCTTGTTGCCCCAGTTGATAGATTTGGTAGATCTTGTGGATCAATGGGCTAGATCATCAAGATTGAACCTGATGTCGAAGGACCAGGCGTGTCGTCGCTAGGTCTGGTGCAGATGGATTTAACTAAGCCATCTCTCAGTGTCTTCAAAATCGGAGGAGTTGTTGTATGAAAAGAGTGACAATGAGGCGCATAGAATACCTTTTGGTAGTTGGTAATCCATTCTACTGGCATCAACTTTTCAAGCTCCTGTGCAGGCAATTGCTTCAGGATCTGAATGATAGTTGTCTTATTATTGGCAACATCAGCAACCATGTAGAGAGCATCCGAAGTAGAGCTGGGAAGTTTAAGTCCAGCGCATGATTCTGTAGACGATAGATCATCTGGTGATGTAAAGTAGCCATGGTGGCTGTAGGATCTTGATAGGCTCCAATGATCTGAATCTGAACTTGTAGACGTTCAGACAAAGTAGGATCATCCAACCTGATGTTGAAATCAGGCACTATGGTCAATATTACACTCCCTTTATCAAGAGTTGTCAACAAGGTACCAATAAGAGTATTTTAGTACGTTATGTAGGTAGTGTCAAGGAGAGATATCTTGGCTGTAGCTGGGATACCTTTTCTTCCATGTAAAGTAAGAACAAGGCATATAGCTCCAACATGAAGATGTGTATGATTTTGTTCCCTCCAAAAGGCGATCAGCTCCTTAGGGATTTCAAGCTTTACGTATTGTTCTGCAGTTGTAAATCTGAGACCACACTGTTCCAATCTGGAACTCTGGATGATTTCCTTTACACAAAGTCTATTAGTAGATAGCACACTTCTAATATTTCTCGTCCAAGAACGGTCACGAGAATATATATTGATGTTTCCAGATCTGGGAACCAAATGTTGTGAGTCGACCTAGATGGTCTCATTTCATTGTTTGTTCTAATTTTTAATTTTTACATTGAATGACTACGGTTATGATTATTATGCAATGTGAATATGATTGATATGAATGTGATTTGCCTATGTTGATGCCAGACAATGAGGGTTTGAGACTTGATGCATGAATGTGATATTGAAGTGCTCCTTGTATGTGAATTTGATGAAATATATGATATCTAATTTGATTGTTAAATGTCGGACCTAGTTCCGAAGGAACATGTGAATATGCATGTGATTGAAAAAGTGTTTCTCAACATTTATGTTGAATGCCGGACCACGATCCGATGATGAATATGAAGGTGATTGTAAATCCGAAATCATATGATTGATTGAAGATATGAGAATGTGATGCATTCCATTTCATGAATGCATGAAAGATAAAGGCAGTTGTGACTGGAGTTGCCACCGAAAAAGAGCTTAAAGCTTAGAAAGTGAAAAGAGCCTTGGGCTCAGTTGTGAATGTACCCCGTATCCACTAAGGGATATGGGACATTATCTGATACAGCTCAATATCCACTAAGGGATCTGAGCTAGTAATTAGGCTCTCGGTCATAACAAAGTAATAAATGAAAATGAGTCTCATGCACATTACATTATAAGTGATATGTGTGTTTTAAATGATTGAAATGATTAATTTGACTGTTCTGAATGTGATCCTATATATTAAATGAAGTGATGTAAATTATGTGAAAATATGTGAATTATATGTGTTATGTGATTGAGTGAGCCATCGAGGATGGTCACTTACTGAGTTCACAAAACTCATCCAAATTTGTACTATTTTTAGGCTCAAAAAGAGTTACCATGTTGGGCAAACAGGAGTATAGCCACTGCATTCAAGTAAAAGGTAGAGGTCAGGATCAGTTTGCGTCTGCATTTGTATTTTCTCTTTTTTTAATCAAATTGAGTCTTACACAATTATTGTAACATTTATATTTGAATATTTCTATTTTGTAATAACTTTCCATAGTGGAAAGGTTTGTAAGTGAGATTGATCTTGAGTGTAATAATAATAAATGTGATTTTGATGAAAGAAAAGAATGGGCTCAATTTGATTATTGATTTCGGCATATGTGTGTTGAAAAAAAATTGCAACGAGATTTTACTGACTGACTATGCTAGCATGCCACCCTCGCGGGGGCATGTTCTTGAATATCACTCAGGATGTGATGTGAGGTATGTGTTTTGTGAGAGTGGGGTGCTACATTTTCTCTTTTTTACTCATTCTTCATATGTGACTATTAGGTTCCCAAATATGTTACAAATGGATATAAATTATAACTCTAATTCATATTTAGGATTAGATAAATTAAACTCCTTTAATTTATGTTTAATTCTTTGCTTAAACAATTTATTTCTATAGATTAAGATTGACATCTAGCAATACATCATGACCACTCAAATATTTAAGAATGTCAAAGTAGTTTTAACTTACCTTTTTATGCATAATTTTTTCGTATAATTCAATCATTTTATCATATAATATTTTAATTAAACATAAAGCATGGAATTATGGTCTACTATATTTGAGTCCAATCATGTTAGTTATCCACCATTAGCAATTGATTCAATTAATGACATTTGAAAGCTATTTTTAAAGTATCATTCTACCTTGGCTAATAATTTTTTCGAACCAATACCAATCTAGAGCAACGAAACACTTTCTCTAATTACTTTAGGATGATGAATCTTATATTGATCACCTGACTACTACCATATAGTTCATTATATACCCAGTGACTATCAATTGAGCTACCGTTGATTAGAATAAATAATAAGTAGTATCAAAATATAACAGTTCTCATACTAGATACTTCGGAGATCTTAAGTTAATCAATCACTTATACATTCATTACAATGAGAATTTTCATAGGCATACGAATAATGTTTCAAATGGATTTCTCACAAGGTTAGTTCAGTGAAGTTATTCTCTATCAAGCACTCATACGTTTGTTTAAGTATCTTCATACTCTAGTCTTTGAGAATGGTTACTTCCTTTATAAGGAAGAAACTTAACGTGTGCTAGTTCTTTTATCTTATATTAATGTTTAGTCTTAATAGAATAATGACTAGGAATAATTTATAGATGATACATAAATCCAATATATCATAATTATGGTCTCATTATAGTTTTATTTTCAATATATATCATATACATTTGAATATTTATAAAATAAAGAATTCTTTTAGATAATTATGTCACTAACCATAACCAACCAATTGGTTATAGGACATAAATAATAATCTCCCACTTACTCTAAGCTAATCATTTAAGTATCTTATATCATATCACCATATGACGATCATACTATTGCTGGAACAATGGTTTAGTAAGAATTCTACAAGATTCTCTATATTGAGCACTTGCTTAAATATTACAATCTCATCTTAATTATCATTATAATTAAAAGAAACTACCTAAATATGTACTTAGATCTTTGATGAGACCTTAACTCCTTTTGCATGCCTAATGGCTCTAATGTTTCATTGTACATTACTATTTAAACAGTACAAGGAAATATAGTAAGTTCATTAAAGAACTACTTATCCAAATAATCATTTCTACTAAACGAAAAATGTAATTTAGCTTGACTAGCAATTAATGTTGCATTGATACCTTTTTATCTTCCATCATTGTTCTTTCTATTTTTTCTCGACATCTAGCTCTTTATATTTCTCGTTCCTCATTCTAAGATGTCTTGATAAATCTCTACTTTACGTCCCAAACTTCTTATTTACTAATTTCTGTCAATCTTCACATACTCCTTGTGTTCATACACCTGCAAATACATAAGGAAAAGTATCAAAAACTATTAAATCAAAGTAATCTAAATTAAGCATGATGCTCAATAATCAATCCCCAGCAACGGCACCAAAAACTTGTTGATGGTAAAACCTATCTATTTGTTTTATGCCCTAAAACCGCAAATGAATAGGTCGTGACTTATAGTAAAAAGAACGAATGTCGATCCTATAGGGATTGATGCCTAGACAACACTTAATTTAAACACAACTTTATTTAAGAAACTAAATTGTGAAATGCAAATGATTTGGAAAATTAAATTAAAATTAAAATACTAATGTAAACAATGGACAATACCGAAATTGCAGAAAACTTGAATTCAAGAATCGAAATACTAGAGATTACGTTTTTACCTATTTTGTCTCCCTCCTATTTTATCGTTTAAATTATGTCTCACCCTAGATTTCTAAATGTACTATTTACCCTCTCTCAAGTTGTAACTATTTATCCCTAATCGAATCAACGAGAATCAATTGGACGATCTCTCAACTTACCCAATGACTTTATCGATTCAATTAATTATCAAACTATCCTATGGGTGATCAATTGACTAGTCGAAATCTCTCTTCTAACTATTCAATTAACGTGATGATTACTAGTCTATAGGTCGTCAACTCTTGTTGTACAATTCTACGCGAGTTTCATCTTACTCACTCTCTCGATTTGTTGCAAGATGACAATTAAAAGCAATAATCAACAAAGACAATTGCATTCAATTCAATAAAATAGGAGTTTAACACAATAGTTCCAAAAGCAATCCCTAAAATAAAATTAGCCTAACATGGTCTCCATAACATCATCAACATTCAAATAATCCATTTTTACAAAGAATAGAAAAGATTAAAATGACAAAAAATTGAATAGAAGGACTCCCTCTCTTCTTTGCCAAAATCTAGAGTTTTGGTGTTGATGTGCTATTTTGCCCAATCTTGATGATGATCCTTGTTTTCAATCCTTCCTCAATGCTCCAAACATCTGTTCTTCACTTAAGGATGGTGTTCCTACAGGTGGGTGTCGTCTCCCCTTAGGATGGAGTCTTAATTCTCTTTTTATAGTCTTCTTTGCCAAAATCTAGAATTTTGGTGTTTATGTGCTATTTTGCCCAATCTTGATGATGATCCTTGTCTTCAATCCTTCCTCAATGCTCCAAAAATATGTTCTTCACTCAAGGATAGTGTTTCTACAGGTGGGTGTTGCCTCTCCTTAAGATGGAGGCTTAATTCTCTTTTTATAGTCTTCTTTGCCAAAATCTAGAATTTTGGTGTTGATGTGCTATTTTTCCTAATCTTAATGATGATCCTTGTCTTCAATCCTTCCTCAATGCTCCAAACATGTGTTCTTCACTCAAGGATGGTGTTTCTATATGTGGGTATCGTCTGCCTTTAAGATGGAGGCTTAATTCTCTTTTTATAGTCCAAAAATCCTAAGTTTAATGAAGCCTTGCAGATTGCCTTGGATTGTATTTCCCACTCATGGGAATTGGCATAATTCCCACAAGCTTAGGAATTTGTTACAAACAAATCTCTCATTTTCTTCTGTAATTCTCACATGACGTGGGAATTTGCATGATTCCCACAAGCGTGGGAATTTGTCACAGATGCGCTCCTCATTTCTTCTCCTCTTTGATCTTTAGTTCACCATCCAAGTTGCTCCTTCCTTCTTCTTACATAAAAATAGTCAATTCTTGCCCTCAATTAACATCAAACACACGAGAACAACAATGAAAATCAAACTTAATGAAAACATACAAAATGAATCCTAAACTAGAACAATAATCAACAATTATGC
>JAOTAY010000191.1:44796338-44811458 GCA_025629805.1 Erythroxylum baracoense
ATACATACAAAAATATTGCACAAATTATTTCAAGTACTTTGCATGTATAATAATCATAAATTTATACATACAAAATTAATGTACAAAATATTTCATTTAATTTATATGTAATTTGTGCAAACAAGAAAAAAAATTAATATTGTTCACAAAATATTAATTTTTAATACCCAAAATGATTTTATCATTAAATCATAACATAATGGGTTAGGTCCTAATTAATCCAATTAATTATTAATATTAACATAATTAATATTAATAAAATTAGAAAAAAGGATCGCAGAGTCGTCTTCAATCTCCAGCCGGGTCGGGCGTGATCCGGCTGGAACCAGTCGGAGCCCCGACTAGAAAGGAAAGGAGAAGACGGCAAATCACATACGGATGCCGCCAGTGGGATGAGGACGACTCGGAGACGCGCACAAGGCGTCAAGAAATCGACCATGCAACGTTCAAAAAATCGAAAAAAATCAACGGTCGAAAACTCACATAAGTCCGTCGTTGTCCCTCCTCTCCCACGTTCCAGTCACGGCTTGGAGCTCCATGGAGTGCCCAAAAGACAACTCTCCAGTCCATAATACGTCAAAAACGCGTCGAAAAAATTCAACACTCTCAACGCATAGTTTCGACAGAAAAATCGCAAAACAGAATAAAACAGAGGGGATTGTTTTCGGTGATTTCTAGGGCTAGGCAGAGGCAGTAGCAAGGCTCTGATACCAAATTTAAACCAAGCCATAATAAACCAGCACCTCAAGCATGCATTTATACATGACAAAATTCACGTAAAACACATGCATAATCAACGGAAGCGTAATAAAAACACGAAATACCTCCAGCCATTGCCTTTCCACTGAAGATCTGCAAAAACTTAGAGAAGTTTGGAGCTTCTATCCTCTTCTTAAGCTCAACCGATGGTGTGATATTCTGAAATGCTTAGTAAGGATAGGGACCAACACTTGATGATTATATCAACTCTCTCTGGCCATCACAGAGACTGAAGGTTGAGGAAGTGAGCGACAAACACACATGCGGTAGTTACAGGACATAATGAAAGGGACCATATACAGGGAGAAGAGACCATATACAGGTAAGTAAGGTTTGACCCCACATTTTTTTTATCGAAATTTTGTATTTAACAGCATTAATAGTATAAGATCAAATCCATTTTCTTGCACGTGATTCAATACCAAACTTTGAACATAAAAGGTAAAAGTGATTCTAAGCTTACCAAAGTTAAATCTCAAATTTCAGGAATAACCTATATATAATTTTATTTTCGTTTCAAGTATAATATTATTTGCTTTCAAGATGAAAGTAGAATGTAGTAAAATTTTATTCGTTTAGTATACCAGTCATGAATATATTAGTTCTTGGAAAGTACGCATACACAAAAAAAGCTGAAAGAAAAGCCAAATTTAGGATCACCCTATTTGCTTCGCCAACTCCATTATCGACCAAGCAAAAGATAGGATTAATTAATTGTTGATAAAAGGGTGGAAACCTTTAAAAGGAGTTCCTTTAGCCTTAAGTGGGGTGGAAAAAAGGCTAGTATTTGTTCCTCCAAGCCAAAAATTAAACAACTGGAAAGGAAGATTTTAGTCGTTGCCAATTGTGCCTTAGCCTTACAAAGCAATGTAGCACATATATTTATTTGTTATGGCTCAAAAGGTTGCAGATATTTTGACGTTAGATTGTTATTTATGATTGATTGGTGTTATTTTTTTTCTTAATCAGTCCGGTTCTCTAAATTTGCCCAATAATCTTTTTATTTGGATATTTTTAATTAAGAGAAATTCACCAAGGTTTTTGACGATATGATTTCCGTATTTTGTGTTTTCCCCACTGCTGGATATGGATATACATATAAAGGAACATCATTAAATGACCACTCTCTTCCTCACAATAAGTACATGGGATTGGGATCATGCAAATATTGCTATTATTTAATAATACAGGACACAATTGATTATACTCACGTTAACTTGGAGGCAAATATTAAACTATGTCTGCATTATTTATTGGTGGCATAAGCAAAAACCTTCCTTGGCCTACTGGACAGGATCAGAGGAACATGTGAAAGGGTCCATATGCATTTGTTGTCAACACATTGTATTCCCTTTTCTAGGGGACTATAATTAGCTGGAACCGGAGATTTTTACAGGTACGGAATTCGAAAGTTTGGTTAGTAGCCTCTTAATAAATCAAGTTCATGTTCTCAAGAATTATACATTAATTGAATACAATATTAAAAGGGTAGTCCTTCCTTAAACCATTGTCTTATATATATATAAATGAATATATACAGATATGACTCAATCTTTTACACTTATTGCAGTTTGCTCTCCAATTCCTAACAGGTAGTCCAAGTTAATTATGCGATTCACTTTTACGGAAGGGCGGTTCAATATTTGGTTGGCACCCTCTTAAGAAATCAAGTAGAAGTTGTAAGATTTCTACGTTGAACTCAATGTCAAGGATCCTCCTTACACCATAATACAAATATCACTCACCTCTTGGAGCTACTAGACTTTCCATCATAGTACTAGAAAAAGGTATATTTCATTCACTGTATTTTAAATTTTCGTGAAGATTATTTATCTATATGTTCTTTTATTTAATATATTATTTATATAGAAAACGTCCATATTTCAGTTAATTTATTTTTATGTTAATTTAATTATTGCTCATTAAAATAAATTGAAATTGATAAGAGTTTTTTTAACATGTATTTACGTTAAATGCCTACTTATTTTTTATTAGCATTCATAAATCAAAATCTGGTTAAAACACACGAGGATTTTTGAACTTATACCGAATACGTATAATAAAAAAATAACATTTTCATATGAACAAACTATTCATAATGAAGATGTTATATCCATTAACAAATTGTGAGTAGTTTAACCATATAGAATTTGTTCACCATCTCATTATAAATAGAAGAATTACAAATATGAAACTTTACCTTATCATAACCATAACGTGAAGTGCTTATACTGCTCGTAAATAGTAACATCCAAAAAATTGCAAAATAAAATACACTGTTACCTTTTCCCACGTGTATGGTAAAGTTCCATTTGTATAATTTGACAAAACCTACCATATGTTAACCATACCCTTTTTTATAGGTTCGCCATGTGCCGATATGATCGACTTACTTATAGTTTAGATGTATTATTCATTTTTTAATTTATTGGTTATTTCTTTGTCTAATTTAATATTACTCCTTATCTTGGTTAGTTTCGAGGGCCTTAATTTATATGAAAAAGCGTTGTTTATTAAAAAAAACTGTTCTATCTATTTATTTATGAAAATTTCAAATCTTTATGAACATAAAATAGAAAAATAATTTTTCGATTCAAATCAACACATAAAATTTAATTTTTAAAATAACAATTGAAATTTATGCCCTTAATGAATTAATGATAAGAAAATTATTGTATGTAGCCTAAAAATGTATAGCACACATTATTTTGAATTTGAAATCAAATAATATAAGCATTGCATTAATGAGTGACGATTTGATAATAGAAAAGAAAGTTTTATACAACTAACATGAGTAATTGTTAGATAATAATGAGTTAAATTTATTTATATTGTTTTAGAAAAGTTTTAGCTCCCTGTGATGGATGTAAGCAGTTCAAGTCCTTTTTTTTTAATTTGTGGTTTTAATTGTATAAAGTTATATCTTAAGAATGAATACTTATGAAATCCATTAACATCAATAAAATTCTTCTTTTAATGTATTCTCATCATAAAAGAAGGGGACTTTATGATTTCAATTTGTTAACAAATTCTTTTTTTCCAGTTTTTTCACAATAAAATATGGCAACCCTCGTGAACTTGTTAAGTCTCAACAAGTTGATAGGTCCTTAAACTAACTTAACTAATGAAAATTTTGTGAGGAAGCTGCATATATTTTTGACTTGTTTATAAGTAACCCCATTTGTATTCATAATGTTACTATCATTTGCACTTAAATTAAATCTTAAACTCTTGTGATAAACACAAACGTAATATAAGAAAGTAAGGATCGCTCGTATGAGAAATTCTAGTTCGTTAATTGTTACATAAGAAATATTTAAAGAAATGAGAATTATGATAATACAAATTTTTGTAATAAAGAAAATAAATTAGATTTTGCAAATAATAAAAAATAATTATCAATAAAACAAACATTGATTTACAGTTAGGTTTAGTATTGAAACTACGGTTAATCATTGATGTAAAAAAAATTCATCAATCATATATTTGTTCCCGTGTTAAATACATATCTTTTCTTAAGAATAGCTATAGCTACTATTAACATCTACTAAAGAGAAACGAACACTAACACCTATTGAGAAGAAGAAAAGAATTTTGTAAGAGGTTGAAAAGTAGAGATGGAAAACTAGATGTCTTTACTCTGTCACTTAGGTCCTTTTATTAGCTACTTTTTCCCAGCAATTTTTTTAATATTAGGATCTTGTTAGTCTGATTCATTAGCTCCAAGAGATCACAAATCTATTGATTTTCTTCGAGACTTAGTCAAGACAAGAGTTAAACAAAATTTAAAAAAATTTAATTGCATATTCAAATTTTAGAAGTTAGGATTTTCACTAGATATACCTATACTTAATCATCAGAAACAATGCTATTAATTTTTTTCATCAGTCTAGATGTGCTTTATTTTTGTAACTTTGTGATTTCTTTCACCTTTAGGTCTGTCAAGAACCATCTGGATATAAATAATAAGAATATTATTAAGATAGAATCAATAAACACATATAAAACAAAAGAATTAAGGCCACAACAATTATATTTAATAGTCTTATGAAATTCCCCCATGCCTATATTTTGTTCGTTCTTGAGTAAATCATAGTTAAAGCAAAATAGAATCACCAACATGATTCAATCAATCCATCTTTCATGAAACTAAAGACTACATATTCTTTAAAATTCATGCCATTAAAGATTGAAACAACAAAACACATCATAATTAAACTTCACAACAAAATATGCATAAGGATTAACTAAGAAAATCTCATTCTAAAGTATGCATGAAGTTTTGGTGATTTTCTTGGTGGTTATCACTCATATTGCTTACGTGTTTAATAATTCAATGTTTCTCTCAAGATCATCTAATATAAATTTTCTACCATATGCTTGCTTTTACACCAAAATCTCCACCACTTAGAGTATACACATGTATAAGTCAAAAGAGCTTTACTTCATATTGTAATAAGGATGAGGTTGAAGGTGACGTTCAAAAGATAAAAAAGGTTTTAAACCATAAATATTAGCAAGGCATATAAACATATGTAGGGAACAACATTATAATTTGGAGCCATCATATTCAACTCACTTAGGAATGCTTAATTGCATTATGTGAAGAAAATGGATTGCACATTGAGTTTTCTTACTATTGTCAGTCTTGCTTTTTATTTTTTTAATTCAATATATTAATAAAAAATAATTTGAACCATAACATAAGGCAACAGTGACAACATACGATTTAAGTCTCATACTCCTCAAAAACACCCATTTGATTCTCATATTCACATTATTGAAATTGCAAGAAATTTTAGTCCAAATTCCCTATTAACAATTATAATTGAGTAAGAATGTTGAAGTGGAGAAATTGACTTATAATATGGTTACAACATAAAAGAAAAAGTTTATGATTCAAAGAGGCTAACTAGGGATATTAAATTGGGGTGGCTTTTTAAGCTAAAGGTTTTAAAACAATGAAGGCCTTTTTAATTCTTATGCATGCATATATCAATGTGGTCATGAACGATTCTAAGCAAGTTTTAGAGAAATATCCACATATAAGTTATCACTTTTTAAGGTGAATGTAGATTAATATGAATGTTTCAATCTTTTATGGCTTAAAATCTAACAGGAATTTCAGTCACGTCATCTTCATACAATGCCCTATCATTTGATCATCAAAGTTTATAAAAGTGCATAATCCTAGTTCATCTAATTATTCAACTTATTGCCACTCTTATTCTTAAATGACAGAATCCTTCAGCATACACAAAATCTAATTCCTTCAAAATGCATTGAAGCCGTATAATGGACTAGCCCAAAACTAATTAGCTAACAATTAATATAAAGTAAAGCAAAATCATATAACTAGATAGCCACAAAAACAAAATAAATAAAACATAATTATATGCAAAAAATCAAGATGTATCAAAACATAACTAAAACCTCCCCCACATTTGAACCAAACATTGTCCATAATGTTACATGCAAAGTATAAAAAAAGATAAGTGAAAAGAATTCCCTAAATATAATGGAAAGATGTAAAATGCACTTATGGAAAGGAGGTAAGGAAGCGTGAGCCCTTGATCCACATAGAAAGCCATCAAATTATGCTCCATACAATTTAATTTGTTTATAATCCTATCCAAGTGGACTAGAATTCTAAAGGCTTACTAAGCGAAAGTAGAAGAAATCATGTATTCTTGTTGGCTATTGGCTGGTCATCATACAATTGTGTTCTATTTTGTTGGAAGGTTCAAGAAGATGGAGCAGTTGGACATATTCAACTCACTTGGGAATGCTTAATCTCATTATTGAACAAAATTAAGTTTTCTTACTATTGACAGTCTTGGTTTTCCTTTTTTTTAATAATTTAACATATTAATAAAATATAATTTGAGCCATAACATAAGGCTACATTGACAATATAAGATTTAAGTCTCATACTCCTAAAAAACACTCATTTGATTATCATATTCACATAATTAAAATTGAAAGAGATTTTAGTCCAAATTCCCCATTAACATTTATGGTTGAGTAAGAATGTTTAAGAGGAGAATTTGACTTATAATATGGTTACAACATAAAAGAAAAAGGTTATGACTCAAACGAGCTAACTAGGGATATTAGATTGGGGTGACTTTTTAAGCTAAAGGTTTTTAAACAATGAAAGCTTTTTTCATTCTCATGCATGCATATATCAATGTGGTCTTGAATGGTTATAAGCAAGTTCTAGAGAAATATCCACATATAAGTTAACAAATTTTAAGGTGAACATAGATTAATATAAATGTTTCAATCTTTTATAGCTTAAAATCTTATAGGAATTTCAGTCACCTCATTTGCATACAATGCCCTATCATTTGATCATCAAAGTTTATAAAAGTGCATAATCCTAGCTCGTTTAACTATTCAACTTATTGCCACTCTTATTCTTAAATGATTGAATCCTTTAGCATACACAAGATCTAATTCCTTCAAAATGCATTGAAACCATATAATGGACTAGCCCAAAACTAATTAGCTAATAATTAATATGAAGTAAGGAAAAATCATATAACTAGATAGCCACCAAAACAAAACAAATAAAACATAATTCTGCGAAAAAATCAAGATGTAACAAAACATAACTAAAACCTCCACCACATTTGAACCAAACATTGTCCTCAATGTTACTTGCAAAGTATAAAAATAGATAAGTGAAAAGAATTCCCTGAATATAAGGGAAAGAGGTAAAATGCATTTATGGAAAAGGGGTAAGGAAGCGTGAACCCTTGATCCACGTACGAAGCCATCAAATTATGCTCCACAAAACTTAATTTGTTTATAATCCTATCTAAGTGGAACATAATTCTAAAGGTTTGCTAAGTGAAAGAAGAAGAAATGACATATTCCTATTGGCTACTGGCTGGTCATTATGCAGTTGTTGTCTTATTTTGTTAGAAGGTTCAAAAAGAAGGAGCAGTTGGACCAGTTGGGTCAAAACTAAAATTTCCATCATATTTTTGTGTGATGATACATATTATGTATAAAAAAATTAAATCGAAGGGTTCTATCTCTAAGCAATATGCATATTAGTGTCAGATAAATCAAGTAAAATCAAATTAATAGTTAGTTGAGTAATATAAAACCTAGGATTAAAGGTTTATTCTTCTTTTGAAAATAGAACTATAAACAACTAACCTAAGTTCACTGCAATGTTTTAACCTATACACTACAGAAAATAAAAGTTTTGACACTATCCTTTCTTTCTAAAAAGTTATAAGCAAATAATTGTTATAAATATTTAAGGCTAGGGTTCTTTAAGTACAAACTTTTTGAAGCACTTGATTATAAGGAGCAGAATCAATAGACCACTGTGCCATAATTTAATAAGTTAAAAATTGAACGAATAATTACATTGTGAACTTATGAATGGTTCCTTTTTAGCATAAGCTTTTTTTTATAAAACCTATTGTAATATTAAATTCAACAATTGAAAAGGAAAACTCCATTCTCATCATTAGAAATTTAATAGTCCTCTTGGAAAACATGTTGAGCTTAAGATCATCATTAAACTAAATAATGGCATAACATTGGCATGTTACTTTAATAAAAGCAAGCAGTCTCACATTTATATAATTATGCCACCCAATTTGATCCACTAAAACATCAAATTCTTCCTAAATATTCAATTATTTTAAGGCTTGAGTATGAATATACTTACGGGGATAGATTTTTTATTTGTTAAATTTCTCATACTTGGTTTTATCTTTCTCATCATTGAAAGTGTTGAATCCTCTAATTTTAAGATTTAATTTATTGACCAATTCCACTTTTTTCCTTTTTATGTTTGAAAATGCAACGATAGGCCTCCTAGCTTTTGTTTCGATTATAGTGAATGAGCTAAGGAATAAGGTGGGGAAAGGGTTACAAGAGGCACCAAAAAATTAGGATCAACTGCTAGCTACAACGACGTATATGTTTCTAACAAGTTTGGTGCCCGAGGTGGGTGATGCAACGACAATTGCTGATGGGCATTGATAGGGGCATGGTAAGTGGAGGCTTGTGATGGTCCCTGGCAACTGAGTGGTGAAGTGGCAATTTGACACATATATGTAGAAGGGCTAATTCCTTTGATATTCGCAATGGTCCATCCAATTATTGTTTTGTGATTTTTCATCACCTACACCAAATTTTCTTATTGCTCATCATTTAGTTTGTTAGAACTAGATGCACATATTTGAAATGGTTTAGAAGTGGCTCTAATTATAAAACAATGGCAAAAGTTACCCAATAGGTATTTCTAGATGAACATAAAAAACCCTACCTATCAATTTCAGCTCCTAAAATTTGTTTAGTTTTGCAACATGTTCCTGCAAGTTAAGGATAAAATTCAATTCATTATTTTATTTTGTATATATTAAATTGCATAGAGTCCTTGTAGGATTTCAAAGCTAATTTACCATTATGAACATCTATTTTTCTTTTAACAGTTTTAAGAAAAGGCCTTTATAATAAAATAGGTGATGATCGATCATTATTTTCCATGTCTAAGGCATAAAAATCTATCGGAAAAAAAACAATTTATTAGTATAAAGAAAGACATCTTCAACTAACTCCTTAGGATTTGTATTTGATTAGTGATCTAACAGTCCCTTAGGATAATCACTGTAACAATTTTTTAAGGGTCCAGGATTTAAAGTTAAGTCTATGGAATATGATATAACATTAAATGTTCCTAAATATAGCATGGCCTTTTCAATTATATTAACATCTATTATGTAAGGAATATAATGTTAAGTCAAAGAGACTTCACTTCTTCTATTGATTTTGATGAAAGTCAAATAATAATAATAATAGAAGAGTGTGTGAACTATTTTGATGAGTTTGTTAAGTGTGCAGATAAATGTAAGAGGCACAAATCATCAAGTCAAGACGATATTCAAGCAAAGTGATTAGATGAAGTAAATTCCTTAGATGAAGCGAAGTCATCAGATGAAACAAAGTCGTTAGACGAAGCGAAAGAATTAGATGAAGCAAAGTCATTAGACAAAGTGAAGTCATTAGACGAAGCGAAGACATCAGACAAAATAAAGACATAAGACGAATTATATAAAACAAATCAAGACGTTATAATTGAAGAACAACTTACAACGTCAGTTAGTTAGTTAGTTGGAGTTAGTTACAGGACTCAACTAACAACTAATCGCTGAAGATTCTATAAGCTGTCAAGAAGACTGTTGAAGATTTAGACTATAAATATCACTTATAGTCATAAACAACAAAAAATATATACAATATACACAAGACACAACCTTACAACTCTGAACCTTCAGCTCTCAATTCTTTACTTACGATACTGTAAAAAATAGCTTGAGTGAAAAGAAGATAGAAGAGAGATCAAGTTGACTTGCAACGTGAGTTTAGAAAACTCAAAATCTTTTCAATGAAAGGGAAGGCTACAGCCTAAAGAGGCTAAGATAGCAGATAAAGAATACTTTGTGAAAGAGACTTGAAGAGGCTCTGGAAGTGTGAAATAATACTTGTAAAAGTTGAAAGAGATAGTGAAATATCATATATACTTTGAGGACTAAACGTAACCCTAAGGTTAAGGGTGAACCAGTATAAAACCCAGTGTCATATTCTCTAACCTTTATCTCTTTAATTTCATGTTGTTAGAAGAATAGATATTATTTCCATTGTCGTTATTTTGTAAATTGTTTGAATCTTTCAAGAAAATCAAGAAGTTTTTAAAGATTTCAATCTTAGACAATTTATCACAATTTAACCCCCTTCTTGTGTATTCTTACATATTACATGATTTCTATAATAACAAGTGGTTTACTTTAGTTGGTATCAGAGCAAAGTTTCCAAGAAAACTGTTACAAAATGAGGACAAAGATCCATAGCTGAATCACATGTTTTTTTAGCTGGAGGTGCCTCAATAACAAGACCTCCTGCATTTAATGGTGAAGATTATCATTATTGTTGGACAAAATGCGGCTCTTCATATAATCCACACACATTGATCTTTGGTATATCATTGAAAGTGGTCCACATATTCCAACAGACTACGAAGGGAAAAGCATTTCTCGTGATGAATGGTCAGTTGATCAGAAAGCTCGTGTTCAATTAAATTCAAAGGTTAAGTTTTTTTAAGTTGTGTATTAAGCAGAAGTAAATATGATAAGGTTCATGGATGCGAATCTACAAAGGAAATGTGGGACACATTAGCCATTGCACATGAAGGCACAAATCACATGAAAGAATCTAAGATTGGTATTCTTGTTCATCAGTATGAGCTGTTCAAGATGAAAGATGATAAGTCTATTGATCAAATGTTTGGGCATTTTCAAACAATCTTTAATGGACTTAAAACTTTGGGGAGAATCTACGATAGTTAAGATTATGTCAGAAAGATCCTCAGAAGTCTTCCAAAAAGATGGAGACCTAAAGTAACAGCAATACAAGAGGCCAAGGTTTTAAGTAAGCTTAAGCTAGATGAATTGCTTAGATCACTGAAAATCTATAAAGTAGAGCTTGATGCGGAAGATAAACCCAGAAGGGACAAATCTATTGCATTGAAGGCTAGTCAGAAGAATCAGAAAATACAAAAAAATAAAAGCTCGTATTCAAAAGCAATAAAGATTGAAGAAATCAAGAATGACGATGCTAGTGAATCTGATCAAGATTCAAGTGAAGAATAAGACGAACTATCTTTCATTTCAAGAAAGATTAGAAGGATGTGGAAAAAGAAAGCTAAAGGAAATAAAGATTCCTTTTTAAAAAGGATTAGCAAAGATGATTTGAAGAATGAGAAAAGCTCTATCATCTGCTATGAGTGCAATAAACTGGGACATTACAAATCTGAATGCCCCTTGCTCAAAAGAAAACAAAAGAAGAATCAAAGAAACAAAAAAGGCATGATGGCAACAGGGGAAGATCTGGATTCGTCTAAATCTGAATCCAACTCAGATTCATCAAAACAAGCAAACATATGCTTGGTAGCTAAAGGTGAAAGTGATGATGAGGTAATCTCTGGCTTTAATGATCTTTAGCATGCTTATTTAGAATTGTTAGAAGATTCTCATACTATTCTAAAATAATATAGATTGTTGAAAAATAAATTTGTTGAAAATTCTAAGAATACAAAAATCTTAGAAGAAGAAAATGTTTGCCTTAAGAAACAAGTAGACGATATGAAAAAGAAAGTTACTATAGATAGATCTGAGGAGGTTAATCAGTTAAAACAAAGGATTAATATTCTTTCAGCTGATTTATCAAAATTTTCAGAGAGTACAAAAAGAATGAATGATATGATTGGAAGTTATAGACATCCAGATGATAAAAGTGGTTTAGGCTTCTCTGGTAGAAATTCAATTCATAATAGAAATGTTTTTCGTAATAGGAATTTTGTTCCTAAGAAGAAGAAACAGTATTCTTACTATTATTCTAAGAATAATTATAAGACTAACCCCAAAGGACCCAAGAAAATTTGGGTACCTAAGAAGAATATAATATATACTACAGATCTCTCTACTTGGAAGAAGCAACCATCATCATTGGTACTTAGACAGTGGCTTCTTGCAACACATGACGGGCAAAAGGTCTATGTTCCTAGACCTCCAACATAAGCAAAGAGGATCAATAACTTTTGGAGACAACCAACAGGGCAAAATAATTAGGATTGACAAAATTGGTAAAGATTTTTTTCAACTATTGATAATGTTGTGCTAGTTTATGGTTTAAAGCATAATATAATCAGTATAAGTCAATTATGTGATTCTAGTTTTGAAGTATCCTTTAATCAAAATTTTTGTTTAGTTAGAAACAAGGACGGGTCCATATTCTTTTCTGCCAAGAGACGAAACAATCTCTATAGGATAGGGCCATAATCTTTTCTGCCAAGAGACGAAACAATCTCTATATGATTAATTTAGATGATTTGAGAAGTCAAAATATTTCATGTCTTATATCAAAAGATGATGAAAAACTCATTTGGCACAAAAAACTAGGCTATGTTAGTTTTAAACATATTTACAAATTAGTCAGACATGATTTGGTAAGAGGTTTACCAAAGATAAGTTTTAACAAATATTTCTTTTGTGAGACCTATCAGAAAAGAAAACAGGTTAAAACATCCTTTTCTTCTAAGAATGTTGTAACTTCGTCTAAACCTCTAGAGTTGTTACATATAGATTTGTTTGGTCCAATCAGAACAGTAAGTCTTAGTGGAAAGAAGTATAGTCTTATAATTGTTGATGACTTTACTAGATTTTGTTGGATATTATTTTTATCGCATAAAGATGAATCTTTTAACTGCTTTAAAGTCTTATCCAAAAAGTTACAAAATGAAAAAGGGACTTCTATTACTGGAATTAGGAGTGATCATGGTGGAGAATTTGAAAATGAAAAATTCAAATTCTTCTGTGAAGAGAATGGAAATTTCCATAATTTCTCTGCTCCTAGAACTCCTTAACAAAATGGAGTTATAAAAAGAAAGAATAGGAAGATTCAGGAAATTGCAAGGACTATGCTATGTGAAATGAATCTTCCTAAGTATTTCTGGGCAGAAGCTATTAATACAACTTGTTATATTCAAAATAGAGTATTTCTGTGACCTATTTTAAATAAAACTTCATATGAATTATGGAAGGGAAGAAAACCTAATATTTCTTACTTTCATCCTTTTGGTTACAAATGCACTATCTTGAATACAAAGGAGAATTTGGATAAATTCGATTTTAAGATTTTTTTCAGGAATTTTTCTAGGTTATTCTACTAGATCTAAAACTTATAGAGTTTATAATCTTGTTTCTAAATCTGTTAAAGAATCTACGAATGTAAAGTTTGATGATGATTCTCATCTAGATAAAAGAGACAACTCTGATGATGAAACTCTATCTACTCCCTTAGTTAGTAACCCAGACTATTCACCAACAGTTGATCCATCTAATAAAATAGTAGATATTTCTGAAAATATTAGTTTGAAAAAAGATTGGAGATACAAGTCTTCTCACCCAAAAAATCTGATTTTAAGAGAAACATCAGAAGGAGTGAGAACTAGATCTAAGTTTAGGAGAGAGGCCAATGTAGCTTTTATTTCTAAATTAGAGCCTAAGAAAACAGGTGAAGCTCTTCTAGATGAAGTTTGGATTTTAGCTACGCAAGAGGAGTTAAATCAATTTACTAGGAATAAAGTCTAGTCTCTAGTCCCTAAACATTCCAATAAGTCTATCATAGGAACTAGATGGGTATTCAAGAATAAACTAGACGAATCAGGAAAGGTATCCCGTAATAAAGTTAGATTAGTAGCCCAAAGCTATAATCAACAAGAAGGAATAGACTATAATGAAACATATGCTCCTGTAGCTAGATTGAAAGCTATTGGGATCTTACTTGCATATGTTATTTTTCATGATATAAAGTTGTTTCAAATGGACGTGAAAAGTGTCTTTTTGAATAGTTTTATAGATGAAGAAGTTTATGTAAAACAACCTCCTAGTTTTGAAGATATTGATAAACCAGATTATATGTATAAACTTCATAAAGCTTTGTATGGATTGAAACAAGCACCTCGTGCTTGGTATGATCATCTTAGTTTTTTTTATTAAGAATGATTTCATTAGAGGACAAGTTGATAAAACTTTATTTCGAAAATGTATTAAAAATGATTTTATTGTTGTGCAAATATATGTTGATGATATCATTTTTGGCGTAACTTCTAAGAAGTTATGTTCAAGTTTTGAGACTCTCATGAAAATTGAATTCGAAATGAGTATGATGGGTGAGTTAAAGTTCATTCTTGCTTTGCATATTAGACAGAATGAAGAAAAGAACTTTATTCATCAACAAAAGTATATTAAAGAAATGTTAGTCAAATATAAAATGCAAAATGTTAAACCAATGTCTACCCGTATGCATCCCTTAATTGTTTTATCAAAAGATGAAGCTGGTAAGAAGATTGATCAAACTCTGTTTAGAGGAATTATTGGTTATTTACTTTACCTAACTGCAAGCAGACCTGATATTATGTTTACTGTTTGTTTGTGTGCAAGATTTCAAGCAAATCTTGCACACAAACAAACATTATATTGCTATTAAAAGAATATTGAGATACTTAGCAGGTTCTATTGACCTATGCTTAATGTATGAGAAAGGTAAAGATTTCAGGTTAATTGGCTTCTGTGATGCTGATTATTCTGGAGATAGGATTGATAGAAAGAGTACAAGTGGAGGTTGTCACTTTCCTACTCGTAATCTAATTTTGTAACATCCCGTGTCCATAAAACGGGTCGAACCAGAGAAACGGGTTCGAGAGAGAGACCAATCAGAGAAATTAGGACAACACGTCTCATGCTCATGCATTTGTGAATAGTAAGTGTTGCACAT
>JAOTAY010000191.1:44816830-44830777 GCA_025629805.1 Erythroxylum baracoense
TACAAACCAACCACTATCAATGGTAATGGTAATCATTCCTTCCTCTTAACCAACCATCATAATTATAATGATAATATTCATTCTCATTCTTCACTATATTCATTCCCATTCCTATTACCATTCCCCTGTGTGAACCAACCGCCCCCTTAGTGTACGTTGTAAAGACTTAAGGAATTGAACTTTTTTGTATTAAATATTTAATCTAGTTGTTAACTATTTCAATTAATAAACTAATGGAATTCATTAGCAATAATCAAAATAATCATAAAAACAAAAGAACGAAAGATCTATTCAATATATGAACAGATAAAAATACTTCACAATAGAACTCAATTATGTACCAACAGTTCAAAAGGCTTCAACGCCCTTCAAATAAGATCAAAAAAGTTAATCAATAATAGTCATAGCTACTACTGACGTCTACTAACACCTATTAAAAAGAAGAAGAGAAATTTTGTGAGAAGGTGGAAAATAGAGATAGAAAATTGTATATCTTTCCTATTTCACTTAGGTCTCTTTTATAGCCACTTTAACCTACACTGTTGCGATCTTTCTACTGTTATTCTTTGACTCCAAGAGATCAAGCAACTATCACTAAACTTGGTCAAAATAAGATTTAAGCAAATGTTGAAATGTTTTAATTGCATATTTAAAATAAAAAACTCGGGATTTTCGTTGAAAGTGTTATATTAGTTTTGCTCATCAATATAGATGCACCTTATTTATTTTATCTTTAGACTGTAGATAATCATTTAGATTCAGAAGATAAGTAAATCTTAAGATAGAATTAACACAAAGAAATTAAGGTTGAAAATAATCGACACTCTCTGGGTTGTCTGAATATAGTATGGACAGTCCTAACCAAAACCCCAAAAAAAAAAAAGTCTAATTGGCCCATGAACTTAAATGTTTCCATTCAAGTACTTCTTGGGCCAAGGTATCCGCAAAGAAGGATTAGATTCACAATTGCATTTCCAAGCAATAAGGATGAATATCGTGAACTGGAATTTCTTCGTTCGTCTTCTTGACGTGATTAACTGATGTTGACTGCCCATTAGCATGTATCGTTTGTAGAAGAAACTTGTGATAATAATAAAAATACTAATAATAATAATCATCATCATACTTCCATTAATAATCATAAACATAATAATAACGAGGCAAATATGACAAATTAAGTGGGACCCCATAATTGCTAACGTGGCTTCAGAGAATATCAACCTTAATGCACAAGTAGGGAATGATGTCAACAAATGGTGGGAAATGGGAACACACTCTCCTCCATCTGGATTTCGGCTTTGGCAATATCCACACGTGTGAGCAGAGAGGGGGATTTTTATTTGCTTCCAGTTTGATATATTACCGACTCAACAGTCAACAATTGAGAGGTTAGGAAACAGTCTAATAAATACAGAGGATTTTATGCCCTTTCTTGTTCAACCAACGAATAAATTATTGGAGTATATACATACATATTCCTAGTTAAACAAACACCCGCCAAGAATTGGACATTATGCATCTCGAATATACTACTAAAGCTTATTCATCCATTTATGTAATCAACGATTACCATGTTCCTCATGAGTGTCATATTTATAGAATATAGGACAAGATTTAGAAAGATTACTATTCAACGATTAACGTTCAACCTTAGCTCCGTTCGTTTAAAGGAAATTGTCTCACTGTTCCGTATCCTTAATTTGGTTTTTCTGATGATGCCCAAAGCAGAATCGATTAAAATTAATCTTTTACCTCTCTCCCAGATCATATTATCTTTAAGCACGATTAACATGAGTGAAAATTTGGGTTTATATTATTATTATTTATTAGTCATTTGCCAAATGATCAAGGCCATGAGTTCAATGATAATGTAATTCATCACGCACTTAACTTCACCTTTAGACTTCATTACAATCTCCCAACTGAAAATTTCGCAAGCAATTACTTCACCTTTACACTTCATAATAATCTTCCATCTGAATTCTCAAATTGCATGCGACTCCAATAAAACTTTACATCATAGCAATCCAACGGCAGAGAACACATTAATTTCCTTTCAGATAAGTTTGTAATATAATAATGCTACAAGCGCCCACCACGTCTGGTCAAAGTAGAACAAAACTAGACATAAAGAACCAAGTTGGAGTCCACGTGTCAATGCCTGCTTTTGATTAGTGTCATGCTGACGTGTCACGGCTTCTTGGACGCGTCCAGGTCCAAGGTCCCAACCGCACGTGACGGGTGCTCAAAAAATTTACAATTGCTTTGCATTACCCACTATCACCTCGCCAGAACTGACGCTCATAAAACAGAAGAGGAACTTTTCTTCAAATTGTTATTGTTATTACTTCTCTTTCATTTTATATTTCAGTTCCATATTTGAAAAATAATAAGAGAGCATGGTTCTAATTTTGAAGGTGTCTTTACTTTTATTTTTATTTTTTCTTAATTAATTAAATCTTTTACTTTATTTTTTTTATCTTGGTTCCTTATTATTTTAATATTAAATTTCATTTTTACCATATTATAATTTTATTATTAACTCTGTAACTTTTATTTATTTATTTGATATCAAATATTAATTTTTTAAATTTAAAAACATATTAAAATACATAATTTTCCAAATTTTAAAATATTTTATTTATTAAAAAATGCAAATTTTTAGTTATTGATAAAATATAGTTATTAATATTTTTTTGACATATATAAAATATCAAAGTAAGATTAATTAATTTATCAATTTGATTTAAGTAATAAAATATAACTATATTCACCATTAATAATAAAAAAACTTATTCTTATAATATAAAAATAAAAGTGGATCTAAATAACCGTAAATGAATCTCTTCAATGCATCAACTTTTTCTTAAATATTTTTTTAAAAACTCACTCTTAAAAATTAAAAATTAATAGATTTATACTCATCTTACCGAGATAATTAACATACAATTACTTAATATATTTCATCATAAAATCAAAGTTAAGTTTTTTATGAAGTTAAGGTTACAATCATAATAAATGGAAGCTTCTTTGTTACAAAAGTAACCTTATAATATTATCACTTTCTTTATTATACATTTTTATTGTGATTAATTTATTTTTCAATATTGATTTATTTTAAATATACAGTGAACAATTAAAATCTTTCCATAAGTCCACTTCCCTTGTATTGTAGAGATCATTAATTATGATATTATTACTGATTAACCAGTATTTGCAATCCCAAATCACCATTTAATTCTACTCCTCCAATTCAAAGAATTATTCACTTCCAATATTAGTGTTGACGATAAACTGAAAGAAACAGAGCAAAAAGCGCGTGTTCTAAGGAGATTCAAGATAGAATGTTCTCACTTTTCAGTTTTCACATGTAAGTAACAAAACATGGTCGGTGAATCGTCGTCACGAACGCCTTCTCGCCAAACCCATTTCTATGTCTTCGTTATTTTCCGTACAAAGTCTCCGTCAAATCTGTCCGGCTCTCCCTGTACCACCTGCATGTATACCTGAGACTTGGCTGCTTCTTTTTTTTTTTTTCTTCTGAATTCTGTCCTCAGAAGTAAGCAAAAACTCACCAAATCGAGGCAAATCAAACACAGACAACTCTTATGGTTGTTTAGTCAAAAGGATATATCAGTTCTCAAGTGTCAAGGCAAAATCTTCAATCTTTTCTTATTCTCCACACAGTTTCTGGTTAGTACATTACTGCTCTACTTGATTTCTCTCTTCATTTTCTAAGTTCTGAAGTGTCTTCGTGCTTCGCTGACATTTACTTCCTCTGTTTTTCTGTACGTTTATTTCATAAATGGTCTGTTTTCTTTGGTTAATAAGAATGAAGAGAATATTGTGAAAGGACTTGGGGTCGATCAAGCTTACGGCTTTTGTGTGTTGAGTTTAGGAGTGATTTGCGGCTTGCGAAAAAACTGGGTTTAATTTAGATCTTTGGATTGGTCGTTTCTGTTGCATGAATCTTATGTCATCTAACTTTTGCTCCATTTTGTTCAGTGAGCAATAAGTAGGTAGAACCTAAGAAGTCGTTATTCTGAACTTGGCTTATGGTCAGCTATGTTTTTGGTTTATTTGCAGCTTGTCAGCTGATTTTCCTAGAGTTGGTGGGAACAAATTTCCAATTCGCTTTTCTTTTTGATTCAGTTTGTTTCATTTTTTACGTATTTCACCTATCAGACGTACACGAATCCACTGGTGTGTTGTGGGGTTGATTATTATAAAATAAAGATACAGACTATGTTCAAAATGGGGGATAAGTTTATATTGAACCAACTTCATTGTGCATCAAGAGATCTATGTAATCTTCAAGCTGCTGCTTAGATTACGGAGGCTGGTCAGATGCACCTTCATCATTTCCTTTACAGTTGTAAGAAACAGGGCGTAAATTTTTGCGTTATGAGAGGATCATGTCTGAATTGAATATGATGTTAGTTTAGAAAGTACAATCTGTGTTGCTATTATTTTATACGCCTTAGATTTTAAGCTGGAAGATTCATGAGTTATGATACAATATTGTAGGCTTAGCTGCTTGTATTGCTTTGATTTGGCAGGTTGGAATTGCTTTAGACACACAAGTTTTCTTTCTATGTAGTATGGAATCACACCGCCTTTTGAGTTATGGTGTCACTGGTGCAGGTCTATCCCACTCATCACCCCGTCCATCGCTGCTGCCTAGTAGACCACTCAAGTTTGAAATAGGAAACTCACCGAGCTCAGCCTTTTCAACACAATTTGATTGTGATACGTTAAGTGATAGTCAGGAGCCGCTTAGCTCTTTGGATAATATTTCAGGCATCAGTCCTTGCTGTAACTCTTCGATTAAGTCGACAAGTTACCTTCATAGGTTGAGCCCTTCGCTGCTGCAAGACTCTAGTCAGAACATGAAACATGCTCTGCAGCAACTGGAGACTACTCTAATGGGGCCTGATGATGATGAAGATACGACCATGCCTAATGCTTCCGTTGAGGAAAGTAATAGGCCGCAGGCGTCATGTCAGAGAACTGAGTCCTGGATCCAGGGGCAACAACAGGCTTCTCAGTTAATTCAGCCTAATCCATCGTTTGTCTCTAGACATAGGCAGCCAGGGGAAGGTGCTTTTGATGAGAAATGTCAAAAAGCAGTGGAGGAAGCTTCTTTACATAACAAAACGCCAGAAAATTTGAAGCAAGTGTTGATTGCTTGTGCTAAAGCTCTTGCTGAAAACAACAGTACTGACTTTGATAGGTTGACTGAAAGGGCTAGAGCTGTTGTGTCCATCAGTGGAGAACCGATACAGCGCCTTGGGGCTTACTTGACAGAAGGCTTGGTAGCTAGGAAGGAGTTATCAGGAACTAACATATACCGTGCACTTAGATGTAGAGAGCTTGAAAGCAAGGACCTTCTTTCCTACATGCATATCCTGTATGAAGTTTCCCCATACCTGAAGTTCGGTTACATGGCAGCTAATGGAGCCATTGCTGAAGCCTGCAGAAATGAGGACCGAATTCATATTGTTGACTTTCAAATTGCTCAGGGGACTCAGTGGCTGACTCTCCTACAAGCTCTTGCCGCTAGACCAGGTGGGGCTCCGCATGTTCGTATTACAGGTATCGACGACCCTGTTAACAAGTATGCACGTGGTGATGGACTAGGTGCAGTCGGGAGACGATTGGCAGCAATATCTGAGAAATTTAATATTCCTGTAGAGTTCAACGAGCTTCCAGGTTTTGCTCCTGAAGTGACTCGGGAAATGCTTGAAATCAAGCCTGGCGAAGCTCTGGTCGTGAATTTCCCCTTGCAGCTCCACCACACTCCTGATGAGAGTGTTGATATGACCAATCCAAGGGATGGTCTGCTACGAATGGTGAAGTCACTTAATCCCAAGCTAACTACTTTGGTGGAGCAAGAATCGAATACAAACACAACTCCTTTCCTCGCTAGATTTGTAGAAACAATGGAGTTCTACCTGGCAATGTTTGAGTCCATCGACGTGACGCTGCCGAGGGACCAGAAAGAGCGAATTGGCGTGGAACAGCAGTGCCTAGCTAAGGACATCGTGAACATTATTGCTTGTGAGGGGAAGGAGAGGGTAGAGCGACACGAGCTCCTAGGGAAATGGAAGTCCAGGTTCACAATGGCTGGATTTCGCCAATACCCTTTGAGTTCCTATGTCAACTCTGTGATACGGAGCTTGCTGAGATGCTACTCAGAGCATTACACACTGGCGGAGAAGGATGGAGCTATGTTGTTGGGATGGAAGGACAGGAATTTAATTTCTACTTCAGCTTGGAGTTGATTCTGGGAAAGATGGACAGATAGGTTTAGCAATAATCACACACTACCATTACATAGGTGGGAATGTTGCATAGTCTCATAGTGGAAGTGTTAGAACCCCACAGAATCTGTGGCAGTTGCTGTAGAAGTCGTACGTCCTAGTCATGCAATTCAATTTTACAGATTAAAAGTTTCACTTTCCTGAGTAAAGAAAACTCAAAACTGAAAACAAAAACAATTAAAGGTTTGCAGATTCGTAAAAGAAAGTAAAAATAAATTCTGAATTGTAAGAAACAAAAAGGATGAGAATTTATTCCCCGTGATAAGTAAATTCAACTCTAATATATTTTTGATAAAACTTTTTATTAAATAGGGATTTAGTAGTTCAAAACTTTTATTTAGTACTTGGAAACTTTTATACTCCAAGGTATATTTTAGAATAGAAAATATAATTTTCAATCATGTATTTCAGATGCCGATTACATATATGGAGCAAAGGATCTAGTAAACGTCGTACGTTATGTTTACTATAGATAGAAGTCCTAGTTATCTTAAAATTCTGCATCTCTTTATCCAATCTGTCAGCTTTTCTCACCCTGAGATGCGTTGCTTCATACAAGCTTTAATTGTTCCTAGAGGACTGAACCATTGGAAAATGAACCCTTGAATTTGAATCTCTAGAATACATTTGGCTTTGATCACATTTTATATTAATGTTCACCTGAAAGCCAAGATTTAGATGGTTAAATATATTCTGGATTTGACAAAAAACTTAGTACGTTGTCGTGCTAATGCAAGTCTCAGGTATTAATTATGGATATGTTACTCGTTTCATCTCTTGTAAAATTTGTAATCTAAAAATTTAAGATTTATTGTAAATGTTCTTAATTTGGCTAGATTAGAATTCAAAACCAAATTTCAGGTTCCATATTCTTTTATCATTGTGTTGGCATTTATTCTTGTTTGCGACTTTGTTTTAATTTTGTACTTGTATATTATTTGCACTAAAGAAGAAAATAATTGAATTCATTCCAGTTTAATAATATTTGTTATTTCTCAAACAAAATCCACTGAATTTACCAAAAAAGGATCTCTTAGACGAAATTCATTTCCGAAGGAACCTAAAGTTTCATAATCTTAATTTTTTAAGGATAAATCACAAAAAATTTCAACTTTTCTCAATTTTACAATAATAACCTGAAGTATGAAAAGAAGATACTAAAGATATTCGAACTTTTAATTTATTGTGAAAATAGTCTGACATTGATCTTTCGAGTTACATCAGCTTTTTTTATGCTTCACTTGCTCAATTACTATACCACTTTGACTGGACATTAACGGAATTTAGATATGACGGAGAAGTTTGGGGCAATAGTTGGTGAAAAACACAGCTTAATGTTGATTGCCACTCTTACATATGATATCTCGTACCAACACGCGAAGGCCGTGGAAGTTCTGATAAAAGATCAGGAATCTGTTAGAATTTTCATGATTTGGATTAACATTAATCCACATATACGTGAACTACTAAATGCAAAGGTGCCCCTTTTAAACTCTATTTAATTCTTATAAATATGAAAGTATTCATCTTCCATTGATTTATAAGGTCTAATGGATCCGTATCAACATCTATTCACATGTGAGAAAACAAAGCGCATAATTTCAATTCTAGGAACAAGGTGTTGGCATTCACAACATTGCAATATTGGCTAGCTCCTCACAGCCTGAGTTCATTGATCTTAGTGCTACAACAATCACTTCCTTTCCAATTTACTAGAAGCCATGAGAACAATCAGATTTGAACTAAAGAAAATAGTCAATATTTTCATTTAATTTTGGAAGGACAAAACAACAGGTAACCTATAAAGTTAAACCAATTCTTGAATGCAAAATAAAACCCTATATGACACAATGACAAAGTTAAGAGGCTTCTGAAGTAATCAGCTACGGGTGTAAGAGCATAAAAAGAGACTCAAATGACTCGATTAATTCAGCTATTCTGACGTTATCTTATGAAACTTCATACATGATGTTTTTCTTCTTTCTACTATATTGATTTTTTTGAACCTGAAATATTTTGTGAGGAAGAAAAAAAATCTACTTCTGGAAGCAAAGAAGAAATAGAAGAAGAAGGAAGGAGATAGTTAGATGAGCTGTACATAACAAACAAGAATAGTTCAATTAGTTTCTTTTTAAAATAATTTTCTATTGTAATTTATAACAAAGACATGTGTATGTATATAACTTTGAAGGAATAATAATACTAGTGTACATTCTGCAAGTTTATCAGTCTCTCGTTTCCTCTCTGTATTTTTCTAAAGCTTCAACATGGTATTAGAGCTAGCTTCCTTTTGAGACTTCAATGATAGCTTAATCTGCACCAAGGCTGCCTTTATACTTGACCAAAGTCCTCATGGCAAATCAAAGCGCAGCTTCATCACAAAATTCATCACAGTGGAAGATCTAAATTCTCCTTACTCCATTGATCCATTAGATAATCATATCACACTAATACATCTCCAAAATTCACTGCACTAAACTATGTTATATGTAGCAGATCATTCATACTTACTTTTTTAATCAGAAACAAGAATGATTTTATTGATGGTACAATCTTTAAACTAGACATTAATGATCCATTTTACAATGCATGGATTCGATGTAACAACCTAGTCATTTCCTAGTTGTTGAAATCTATAAGTCAATCACTAACTTTGACAATTTTTCATATAGATTCATCTGAAAAAATATGGGAGTTACTCAAAAAATGCTTTGGTTAACCTGATGATAAATGAATATGCATATTGCAATATGATCTATCTATGTTAAATTAACATAACAAATTTGTTGATGCATATTATATAGAACTTACCATGATCTTTGAGAAACTTAGTTGCTATAGAGCTTATCCTCACTGCCTGTGTTGAAGCTACAATCCACATTGTTTTCAACATTACGTGGATCAAGAATTGAAGGATGTTGTTTTTAAGTTTTTGAATGGATTAAATGAGTCTTATTCTCGTCAGACTTCATAAGTCTTATTGATGAAACCTTTCCCTAACTTGGAAGAATGAGAGATGAATCTAGGAGAGTGATACTAAGTCTACCACAGCCTCTAAATGAACCATTTGCTTTAGCATGTTTTAGAGAACATAATAAGAAAGGAAAATCAGAAATTATATACAGTCATTACGGGAAGAAAAGATATTGAAAAGAAAAATGCTACAGAATAATTGGTTTTTACAGAATAATTGGTTTTCCTTCTGAATTCAAAATTGGCAAATAAAAAAGACAAGGAAAGACATTAGTTAATATAGTTAGCTTATATGGAAATGTTGCTGCACACAACAAAGATAGTGAATCTGCTCAAATCCAAGAAACATGTCTAATGACACTAAACAAGAATAAGATGCAGGGATTGTTAACTCTTTTAAGTGGACAAGGAACAATACAACAAAATATTTTAATAGCTTAATCATCAAGCTCTAATTTTGTTGTCCACAATACACAACCAAGTGATATGAGTAATGCACATTATTCTAATTTCACATGCATAACTTTTAGCCTACCTTTTCCTTCACCACAAGCATACTTGATGCATTTCAGGTTACTACAATATCATTACATGATAAATGGGTGTTAGATACAAATGCTTCTAATTATATATGCAACAATGCTTTACTCTTACATAACTTCAAATATGTTAAAAACTTATATGTTCAGATGTAAAATGGACAAAAAGCTCAAGTTACACATTTAGGTTCAGTATCACTTTCATCTTCACTACACATACATAATGTTATATGCATACCCTCATTCAAGCCCAACCTTTTATTTGTCAGTAAATTTACGAAAACTCACAAATGTTCCTCTGTGTTTTCTCCTAAACATTATGAAATCCAGGGCCAATTTCCCCAAATAATGATTGGTTATGCTAAAGAACATGTAGACTTGTAATTCTTCAATAAGCACCAAATTCATTTAAAAAAACATCTGAAGTCTCTAGTACTTTGCATAAACTTGATTCAATGTTTGTTTCCAATGTAAACACCAAATTAGAGTCATCATTGTTTGACATTTGGCATTATAGGATTGGTCATGTCGCTCATAACAGATTGGGTGTAATACATAAATCCAAACCTTATACAGTTTCTCATTCTAATAAAATATGTAAAATTTATCCTTTGGCCAAACAAAAGAGAATTCCTTTTCCCTCTCATGTCAAAAACACTGAGCACCCCTTTGAGTTATTGCACATTGATGTATAGGGACCATACTTTGGTACAACAATTGTCGGTGTTCACTATTTCATTACATTTGTGGATGATTTCACTATAGTCACTTAGGTTTATCTCATGAGACACAAGTCAGATGTTTAATTTATCCTACTTGGCTTTTATAAACTAAATGAAACTCAATTCAATAGGACTATTAAGCAAATAAGATCTGACAATGCTAAGGAACTTGACATGAAACCATTCTTTGCTAAAAAGGAATTATACACCATTTTTCCTACCTTGAAACTCCTCAACAAAATGCCATGGTCGAAAGAAAACATCAACTTTTGCTTGTTATTGCTAGAGCTCTTATGTTTTAGTCCAACCTTCCTAAAAAATTTCGGGTAGAAGTCATACTTACATCATGTTATATAATCAATAAAATACCTATAAAAATCTTGCAACGATACCTTATGAATTGTTTTTGGAAAACACCTCTCTGTACACACATGAAGGTCTTTGGTTCTCTTTGTTTTACCTCCACACTTCACAATCACAAACAAAAATTTAAAGCTAGAGTAAGGAAATGTGTTTTTATTGGATACCCCATTGGCATTAAAGGATACAAAGTCTATGATCTTGATAGTCATAAACTCTTTACATCAAGAGACGTTGTTTTTCATAAACATATCTTTCCTTTTGATTCCAATTACTCATCTTACATCAACAAATTTAGTAACCACTCTCATCTCTTACCTAATACTGGTTACTGTAACATTTCACCAAATACATCACATTTATGTAACAGTGATAGTAATGAGCCTGAAAATGCATTAAGATGTTTTCCTAATTACATCATCCTTATATGATACTTTTACTTCACCAACTCAATCACTTCATATTCAATCATTCAATCAGCTTACCAGCCTTCCACAATCGGTTAGAAGATCAATAAGACAATCCAAAATTCCAAAATATCTTGATATATATCAATATAATATTAAGAAAAATTCTTAATCAACCATTTAACACCCCATCTCTAATTTTCTCACAACATCTAACCTCTATAAGAAACATAATTGTTTTATATTTGCACTTTCAACTTTACATGAACCCATTCATTATCATAAGGTTATGCAAGTGGAACATTGGAGGAAAGCAATGACTGAAGAGCTACATGCTTTGGAAGATAATCGTACATGGGAAGTAGTATGTCTTCCACCTGGACAGCACATAGTTGGGTGTAAATGGGTATATAAAACCAAAATAAACTCAGGTGTGGTAATACAAAGATTTAAAGCAAGACTTATAGCAAAAGGTTTTGATCAAAAAACTGGTTTTAACTATATGAAACCTTCAGTCCAGTGGTTAAGCAAACTAATGTAAGATTGTTCTTTACACTAGCTCCAAAACTTGGTTGGAAATTATAACAACTCGATGTCAACAATGCATTCCTAAATGGCAAATTACATGAAGATGTATACATGGAATTACCTCAGGGCTATGAACTAAAGGGGGAGAAGCATGGAACAACTGAACATCTAGTATGCAAGCTTAAAAAATCACTTTACGGACCTAAACAGAGCCCTAGATATTGGAACTCCAAGTTTACTAAAACTCTACTTGAGTTTGGTTTCTCTTAGTTTAAGTCAGATTACTGCTTATTCACTAAAGCTTCTTCATCTGATGCTTTGGTATCACTATTGGTTTATGTAGATGACATTCTAATTGAATGTAAAACATAGGAAGGAATTGATAGAGTACTCAAATTTATGAGTACCAAGTTTAGACTTAAAAACTTAGGATAACCTAAATTTTTTCTTAGAATTAAAATTGCAAGATTAGAAAAAGGAATAGTGTTGTGTTAGAGGAAACATACATTGGATCTTGTGGAATAATGTGGATTGTTAGGTGCAAAAACTGAGTCTAAGATCTACTAAACTAACTCATGAACTAAGACAAATGGAAAAGGATTTTCCGAATGACGCATCAGCTTATAGAATTCTTATTGGAAAATTGACATGCCTCACCTTTACAAAACCTAACCTTAATTATTTAGTGCATATTCTATCACAATTCATGAACAAGCCCTTTAAGATACATTGGCAGAAAACCTTGAAAGTAGTTAGACATCTGAAGGGAACACTAGGTTAGGGAATTATACTAAACACTAAAGAAAATACACAGTTAGAATGTTACACAGACAGTGATTGGGGAACATGTCCAGACACTAGAAGATCCATATTTGGTTTTTGAGTTTTGTATGGAGGAGCTATGGTTAGTTGGAAAGTTAAAAAATAATCAGTAGTGGCTTGAAGCTCAACTGAGGATAAGTATAGAGCTATGACTTTTGCTTATTGTGAAGTGCTTTGGATAAAGAATCTGCTTGAAGACTTCAAGCTGAAGTATGAAGGAAAAGTGGTGATGTACTGTGATAATCAATCCACTATTAAAATCTATAAAAATCTTGTGCATTATGAGAGAACAAAACATTTTGAGATGGATTGTCAATTTATCAGGGAAAAGGTTGTTAATGGGCATTTTATATTACTTTTAGATACATAATTTGCTAAACTCTTATCCATTTAATGTTTAAATTGCACTAATTAAGAGTTATTTGTTTTAATTTTAGGCACATATTAGATTTGGAACCTTTAAAAGCCTAAAGCAAGAAAAGCTCTCAAAGGAAGCAGGGATAAAAAACATTAACATTTTGACCACCTAAAAATATTAACATTTTGGCCAAGACAAGAAAAAGAGAGGAGTTTATGCGTGAAAAGAAGGGACCAAAAAAAACCTTAATTGACACATCAGGAAAGAAGAAAAGGGTGGCGGCGGCAAAAAGAGGAAAGAAGTGAGTGTGCGTGAATAAAGTGGCAATAAAGGTGGACCAAGAACTTATTCATCACATCAATGAATAGGGCGTAAGGGAATAGAAAAGTGAACCAGAAGAGAAGTAGCGTGGTAGAAGGAGAGCAACGTTAAGAGAGGCTGGAGCTACGTTGAAAAATGTTAGGTGCGTGGGAAAAAGAAGAGAGTAGCGTGACAGTGAAAGTGAAGTGAAGAGTGGGCTACATAAAGGTAGCAAAAGGAGAGTAGCATGGCAGAGTATGGACGTGAGTGAGATAGATAGAGAGGCTGGAGAAGAGTAGCGTGAGCAGAGTAGCTTGTGAAGTGAGACTAGTGAGATAGGGATCAGCATGAGTGGGTGAATAAGGGTGGACTGCAGAGTTTTTTATCATGTCAATGAACAGGAACGAAGGAGAGAGCTGCAGCTAAAGATAGAGGCATGAGAGAAAATACAACAGTAGGAGAAGACTAAATATTGGGTGTTTTTTATTTGTTTTTATTCCTTATTTGTTTTAATTTTTGTGGATTTAATCAATGCAATTATGTAACATCCCCTCACCAATAGGAAGGGTATATTGGTAAATTGCCATGTTTAGGAGTGTATAAATGTATAGTGAC
>JAOTAY010000191.1:44853441-44867291 GCA_025629805.1 Erythroxylum baracoense
ATGCAAGTCAAGGATAGAGGTCGGGATCAGTTCGCGTCTGCATTGTGTTTCTGATTTTTGTACTGAATTGTATCTTCTGCAAAATTGTGTATCAGTGTGTAATATTTTTGAGAAACTGAATATGATTGTATTTTTTTTGTAATTCGTATATTACAATTTGAAATTAATTTGGGAAAATGTAAATGAGTGATAATGTTTATATTTTGCAATTTGAAATGGGCCCAAGTGGCTAATAAAAGTTTCTGTTGATTTCATTGTGTTTTTCAAATGAGTATTAAACAAAGAGGAATATTTTGGTTATTGACGTTTGTGATTTTAAAAAACAAATGTACACCGATTTTAAACTATTAAGTGATGTGGCACACCACCCTCGCGGGGCACGGATTCGGATATCACCATCGATATCGGGTTCGGGTCAAATGGGAGTGGGGTGTTACATATGTGATGATATATGAATTGTATATGTTATGTGATTGAGTGAGCCATCGAGGATGGTCACTCATTGAGTTTGCGAAACTCACCCAAAATTTGTAATTATTTTTCAGGCTCAGAAGAGTTACCCCATTAGGCAAACAGGAGTATACCCACTGTATTCAAGTAAGAGATAGAGGTCGAGATCAGTTCACATTTGCATTTGTATTTTCTTACTTTTGTATCAAATTGAGTCTTCGGCAATTATTGTAACTTGTATTATTGAATACTGTTGTTTTGTATTAACTTTTGTAATTGGAAATGTTTTGTAATTGAAATTGATCAAAGTGTAATAATAATTGTGATTTCGAGTTTTATGAAATAAAAGTATAGGCCCGAATTTGATTATTGATTTTCCCATATGTGCGTGAAAAATTTGAAAAAAATATATAGTTGGTACTGAGTTTCAAGTGTTTGAGTGATTGATTGTTTTAGCATGCCACCTTTGTGGGGTACGTACTCGGATATCACTCAGGATGTTAGGTACGTGTCTTACGAGAGTGGGGTGTTACAGCATATCTCACATAAAGTTCTCCAACATCCTAACATCTTAGACACCATCGAAACATTTCAGCTTTGAGACTTACAACCTTATCCATTTAACCTAATTATTCTGAACAACATTAGTTCGGAGGAGTGCTAACTAATGTATTTTCCATCATACTCATTTGCCCATTGGCTTCACCATCATCCACTCTTTTCTTAATGTCTTTTATTGCCCCATTCATGCCTTTCAATTAAGTAGTTACTGAAAAATTTTCTTATGATGCTCCAAACACTCTTAATCCACAATTATTCAAATTATTTCCAAAGCATAACATTAATTACTAGAATCTTCATTAGTTCTAGAAAAAGGATGTTCGTCAGTCACAAAAGTATTCTATATAAATACAATTACTCAAACTGTCACATTCGAAAATATATACTATAAAAACAATTTTACTCAATTTAATATGTTGGTCTCACCTAAACTCTAATCTATCAATCACGTGTAATGGAGTTATCAGTAATATCTCTATCTCCTAAAAAAATAGTAGTAAGGAGGGAGATGCTTACTCAATAAAGGTAACTAACCATACCTTTAAAATTAGATAACTTAATATATAACTATAAAAGAGTACTCAAGTGATTAAAACATACATATATTACTAAAATACAAAACATTACTTAGCCTATCCGAACAATTAACAAACATCTAAAATTTTATCAAAGCAACGATTAAGACTAATATTATTTTATTAATGCCATTTATGTTTTATCCCATAATTAATTGAATTGTCTAGGCCCTGCTTAACTTAATAGTCTTACATTTACCGACTCATCTCTACTCATCATAATCTCTCACCAAGTGGAAATGTAATTAGTTGTATAAATATCAGCACATAGTACCTCAATTTCTTAATCTAAGTTGGTACCCTGGTACTACTTCAGTACTTAGCCATCAGCACAGGACATCCTCGGGCCCTAGTACCTACTCCATGGAGAGATACCTAACCATCACAAACTCATATTTAAACAACCTATTAATCTATAACCATTGAATATAGCATATCATAGGCAAGTCACAAATTCATGATTTACACCATTTAGTCATAACCTATTATCAGCCTGCCTCTATTTAATTAACACATTTTCGCCAAATTAATAAGCAATACACCTCATAATATGTAACAAAATATGAAAGTGAAACACCTTTTACTTGGTTAATTATTTGTAAAATAAAATAAACACAATTCATATAATTTAGAAATCCATAAATGTAATTGTTAATCGTTAATCGTTAATTTTATTAATGACTAATTCAAAATATGATTCGTTATAAAATAATTTATTAAATAAAAAAATTAAAAGTTTCAAGAATTGTACACTATTCTAAAAGTACAGCCTAAGATTATCCTTATTTAAATTTCGAATTCAACTAATTGATAGTCCAATTTACTCCTTATTCTAACCTTCGAACCAAAACATTACAAAATTCTATTAGACTTATATAAGAAAAATTTTCAATTCAATTACATTTAATAATCCTACATTAATCTCTTTTCTACTTTTTCTCAATTATAAAAAATATCCTTACTAAACCTAAACACCATAATTATTAAAACACCCTTAATTATTAAAAGAACTATTTTACCCTCATTTATTTTATTAATACAAAAATACACTTCTTGATATTAAATTCCAATTTTACTCTTAACTTTTTACATTTCCTATTTTGCCGCTTAGTACAACTCAAATTTTCCAAAATTGTCTTCTTCTTCACCCTCTCCTCTTCTCCTATTTCTTCTTTTTTCTCTATTTTTCAGCCATCTTTTCTCCATTTTTATCTCTTTCTATGACTTCAATTTATTTTCCCAAACAATCACAACATATAATCCAACTATAAATTAGTGTAGGATGACTAAAAATCACAATAAAAGGCATAGAATTGTTGCTAGAAAATCTTTTATCTATATGAAGTTTATGTCATTCTAAGGGATTTTTGGGTTGTTAACCTCCACAATTTGTTATAAAACAAACAAAATGAGATAATAGATGAGAAAAGTTTCACATACAAGAGAATAATTGTAGATTTAAAAACTTGCCAACTAGAAAAATGGACAGAAAAATAAAGAAGTCGTCTTGTTTTTTGTTGGCGTTAAAATTCTCAACTGTTGTTTTCTATTTATACCCATATGTTTAATAGTTTTATGGGGTGAGTCAATTATTATGGCTGGGCTCTTTTTTTTCTATCATGGGCTTTACATTTCCTCTTATAGTACTAACCTAGGAAATTGCTCTGATCATGCCAAACTTTCCCTCAATTTTTACATGTTATCTCCTCCCATCATTTGTCGCCATTGTTTCATTGATTTCATTCTCTCATAACACTTGTAATAGGAGCTAAATTGAGGTCAGTTGTTTACACTCAAGTCCACTATTTCATAACTTAATTCCCTAATTAAGTTTTCAAAGAAATTCTGAGGAACAATTTGTGTGCAGCCTAATAAGGTAATATATCAAACACTCGGTGAACACTTCATAACGACATTATGTCAAATACTTATTGTACGTGCAATTCAAGTTTTACACTTTAAGACTTACTCAAGAAAACATGATAGAATATAGGTGATTATGTTTGTTTCTTCAAACATACCAATAGATTCACTAACAACTTTAAGTAAATAGCCAACAACCCAAGTCAGCCTCAGGAACATTTTATCAAACTTCTTTTATGCATATGTTTTAAGGATGTTTTTAGGATATAAATGAAGTACGACATAGATAATTAAGGGACTTCATTAACATATCACAAATGTTTACAGCATAAGACGAGTACTTACAACAAGCTACCTTATGCCTTACATCTTTTATTTTTAAAAAGACACAAACTAATGGTACTTTTGTAGTTGCATCCTAACTGCTTATGAATTATGTTTGAACCAACAAAATTAATTTACTAGTTTGTAACTTGTCGAAACAACACAACTATTGGAGGGACAATTTAGAAAACCAATCAACCAACTGATATAACTGAATAACCACCAAGTAACTATCAAAAAGTAATTACAACTATCCCAATCAACCATAGAGTTAAAGGTGATTTTGGACTGCCCAGAATTCATGTTTTAAGCTGTCAATGTGCCTAAACAACTGTGTTCCCACCAAAATATCCAATCTATGCAGTTTGTAATTATTTTGACTCTTAACTAATTTTTTGGACTATCTAGCTTGCACAACTTCCTTATTGTTAAGATATTTAGTATATCTCAATTATTTAATTTTTGAATTTTTATTATTGGGTCTTTAAGATAATGTTTAAAAATTCAAATCAAGATATGGTGTAAATAAATGACACTCCTTATTTGAGTTGGACTCTAGTATAAGAATTACAGTGAAATTAGAAGTCTATCTTTAATTGAAGTTCAAGTAGATTATGTCAAATTATGGATAGAAATTGTGTTTCTTTCTGTTGTAGTAAGGTAGGCTTGCATGAGTGATTTTTTTATTAATGTCTTGATTGGTTGATTTAGCGTGTATGGGCACATCATAGTATACTGTGAGATAGCTAAAGGAGTGTGGCTATGTGCGTGATTTTCTTGTCAAAAGTATTCCTATATGCATGACCAATCTTCTGCACTTGAAACGTTAGCGACTTAGTGAAGGTTTTGGCTGGGCGTTTATTTGATGTGGTGTGCATGATCTTTCTTCTGCTATATACACACGTGATGTTTTCTGGTATTGGTTGACGATAAATGGACGTGTGTGTGGTGTTGTCTTTGATCTGATTATTTGCTATTTTGAGGGAGGCTTGCATATGACTTGGTTTTCATCTTGGTGTGGGTTGATCTATGGTGAATGGGCAAATTAAGTTGCTGGGTGTGCAAAAATTTGGGAGATAGCTGAAAGTGTATTGTGATGTACGTGAGTCATCATTTTAGAAGGTGTTAAGGTAGGTTGAAGGAAAGCTGGGTTGTTTGCGTGGGCTATTATACTTGGTGTCTTCATTCTGTTGCTGTGAATTAATACTAGTGTTTATGTGGATCAGCCCATAGTTTGTGGTGACAACTTTTAGATTTGTTTCAGTAGAGCTAAATCTATAGGGGAGTTATTTTTTTGTTCTTTCTCAAGTGTTCTTATTTATGTTAAACATTTGTTTAACCACTTGAGTTATTTATGTAGTGTTCTTTCGTTATAAGATTGTTGAGAAAAATCTTCTATTAAGGTTAACACGAGTCGATCGTGTTGTTAGGTGTGAAATATTTCATAGGTTGTGAGGATAAGGGATAGTGTCAAGGGTTGAGTGGTGTCGGCTCAATAAAGCCTTGTATAAAACTATTATCTTTAGTGAAAGAATTAAGCTAGGTAAGGGCCCCGCAGACATAGGCAAGGTATGTCGAACTGCGTTAACAAATATCGATGTTGATTTATATTTGTACATTTTTTATTGTGCTAGAAATGACTGTGGTAAATCAAAGATTTTGCAAAATTACTACAACCCTACCATTTTTCAATTGGTATCAAAGCGGGTCATTGAATTAGAACTTGGTATATCAAATCAGTGCAGATCCTTGTTTCACAGTTATGGCTATAAGAAAAGGGGCATCAATCATCAGGTCACTGTTGTTAGATGATTCAAATTATCTACGTGAAAATTACAGATGAAAATATTCATTTAGGCACAAGGAGCAAAAGCATGGAACTTGGTTTTAAATGGTTGGATACATCCAATGAAGACTGATGAAAAAGGAAAAGCAGTGCTTAAAGATGCATATGAGTGGACAAGGGCTGAAGACGAGAGACCGCTTGGAAATTCTCAACCCCTGCACGCCATCTTTAGTGTAGTCGATGAATCACTTTTCTCTGATATTAGCTTGTGAATCGACAAAAGAAGTATGAGACACTTTGCAGAATATACATGAACAATCGAAATCTGAGATAACCTCAAAACTTACAGATGTTGGTTGTGAGATTTGAAGAGCTGAAGATGGATGAGAGTGAAACCATTGGAGACTTCCATGAGAGATTACATGACATAGCAAACCAAGCACATCAACTCAGGAAGAAGTACTCTTACTTGAAACTGGTTAAGAAGACATTGAGATCATTGCCCCCGAAGTTTATATCGAAAATTGCGGCCATCAAAGAAGCCCATGATATCTCTGAGTTGTCTTTGAATAAGGTAATTAGGATTCTTACTAACTTTGAGAGGAAGTTGTTGAGCCCAAAATCGAGAGAAGGGCAAAGGATTAGCATTGCAAGTCGAGATTGGTAAAGTTGTGAATAACTTTAAAGATGAATCCAATGAGAATAAGGATATGTAGTTATTGAAAGGAAATTTTAATAAGTGGTTAAAGAAAGTGAAGAATGATATATCCGATTTTAAGCAAAACGGTGGGAGCTCGTCAAATAGTAATTTCAAACAACAAGCGAAAACTCAAAAGGGTGAAAAAAAAGTGAAGAAAATTCAATGTTAAGAGGATCAAGGCTTCAGACATGTGCAAGCAGAATGTGCTAACACCATAAAGAAGAGAAAAAAAAGTTCTATACAAGCACTTGGAGTGAGAACGAATCTAGAAGTATGGTAATGAAGAAGAACCTGTGAATAGTGCTGCGTTAGTTGCTTTATACAATAAAATTCTAGTTACTTGCTTTACAGAAACCAAGAAGGAAGTAACTGATGACAAAAACGTGAGTAAATAAAAAAATTCTTGAAAAAATACAAAAAAAATCAGCTCAAAGCTCAATCTCAAATTATGAAAGTGATGATAGTACTTTAGATGATAAAAAGGAATGCATTTAGGAAGCCTATGAGTCCAAATATGTAAGAAAAATGAGAAGTTAAAGAAGGAAAACTCTTCCATGAAGAACATCATTCAAGATCTAGAGAAGACGTTGTTGTCTACATTAGATGAGATTGGTGAAACAAAATTGAGTTGGTCAGTGTAGAAAAAGGTATAAGAATGTTAAATGGAGGTACCAAAAGGCTAGAAAATTTAGTCGAAATTAGTAAGACTAAAGGAGACCTTCAAGGCATTAGCTATAGAGGTGAATGTTCCAAGTTGAATGATGAGAAAATTGGTGCGACTAGATCTATCCAAGGTGTAATTGGACACATAAGACCAAAATGCTACAAGTTGTTACAAATGATATTTCAAAAAGATCAAAACTGAAAATCTAGACACTCTTTATTAAATGTCCAGTGGTAATCCATGTTGCCAAAGCACTCTTAGGTTAGAAAGGGTCAAGTACAAGCGCAAAGATGTAGTGGAAATTGTCCATATTCACAGTTAGTTACTACTTTTGAAGAAACTGTTCAGACTGAGGATAAGTTAATTACTTCAGATGAAGAAATCAACCAGATAGTTGATGACCAAGATAATATGACGAGGAATAATCCCAGGTTTGAATTTCTTCGAGGGGTATAGGGACTGTGTGCTTTACATTTTTAAAGTATAGTTTGATGTTATTTATTAAAAAATAGAAAAGGAGTTTATCGTTTATGCTTTCTGAGTTCTTATTTATGGGTTTCTAAGGTTTGGTTGATTGATATGTACATGAGGCTACGCTTGATGATGGGGTTTATAAATTTGATCAGTTTTATAAAGATGGAATTGAAGTGATTCTTATGTTTCTTTATTCGCTAAGATTGATCACATTAAAGGATTCTTGTTTTGACATTGTTTTATCCTAAAAGGTAGACATCAAATTGTTTTTAGTGACTGTTCAATTCAAGGAGGGTTTTTAAGGTATCTTTGTGATTATTAGCCTTGCTTTTTGCCATCTTTTTGTCCCAAGAGGGAAAATTTTGGATTATTGGATAATTATTCATTATTGTTTCTTTGGATGTTTCTTGAACTTGAAGAATTTAATGAATGTTCTTTGGAACTTGATGTTAGATTAAGGGGGGGTATTGTGACTTCAACACTTACATATATTCGATTATATGATTCAAGGGAAGTTTCTTATTTGTAACAAAAATGCCAAAAAGGGGGGAGATTGTTAAGGTATTTATTATATCTCATTTATTTAATTTTTGCATTCTTGATTACTAGGTCTTCAAGATAATGTTTAAAAATTCAAATCAAGATATGGTGTAAATAAGTGACACTCCTTATTTGAGTTGGACTCTGATATAAGAATTGCAGTAAAATTAGAAGTCTATCTTTAATTGAAGTTCAAGTAGATTATGTTAGATTATGGATAGAAATTGTGTTTCTTTCTGCTGTAGCAAGGTAGGCTTGCGTGAGTGATTTTTTGGTTGGAGTTTTGACTGATTGATTGAGCGTGTATGGGCACATCATAGTATACTGTGAGAAACTTATACCTTTAAGGATAGAAGGGAAAGCAGGTGAGGCATATGTTGCCTCTTCGTTGGTGAAGTCACTTCATATGGGGAGTTCATCTTCTCTCGGTGGTTTAATTTTAATTTTTAATTTTAACTTTCAAAAAAAAAAAAAGAAGTTGGTGGAATCATTTAAACTGTTGGGTGAGTATATCTTTTTTTTTTCTTGGATTAGTTTATTACAAGGTCCAAAGTTGACACTTCCAAAGTAGAAGTATGAACTTGATATCTGTTTATATTTCGAAAGGAACGTAGAAGATTACAAAGATGTATAAAACTAACTCACTGGCACTGCTTATTCTGTTCTATATTTCTATTTACCTGTCAACCGAAAGAACTAAACGGCAGATTATTGCTAAATTATAAATGGTGCTGCCGAGAATGTTGGAATGGCCGGCGCAAAGTGATTTCCCCTAGAAATGCAAGAAAACAAAAGTTTAGACTTTTGAAAGCTGTTTCATAAACGCTTCTTTTAGTAATTTACATTAACAATAGCTGACAATAACTATCAGTTATAAAATTTTAATTTTTATCATCTCTTAAGTTCCGTATGAGTTTTTCATTTCTCCAAGATTTTGTTAATCTTTCATTATTATAATTCGTCCTATTTAGTGTAGAAGTGAAAAAATGGTAGTCGAAGAATAAGTAACTGAAAAATGCCGTATATAGTACAGCTACTTATCAATGCAATCAACATATTGAAATAAATGCGTGGTGTAGAAATCAAAAGCACATGAATATAAAGTCTATATCAAAAGCAGAAAAATATGTCAAGTTGGAAGGAAAAGAAAAATTAAGTTGCAATAGTTTTTAGTTTGTGTCTGTAATAAATTACCTGACTGCACTAACACGTAACAAGTTCAACTAACGGAAAATTAAAAAAAACTTTATTTTCCTTTTAAACAAATAGAATATAATGATTTTTTGTGAACAAAAGTTTGATAGCTTTATGCTAAAAGTATTGTAGTGATAACATATTATTTTCTGTTAACTAGTGATAACATCTCTTACTTAGAGATAACCATTCCAAGGGTGTATATTAAGGTTCTCAGACCTCTGTAAATATTGTGAGAAATACAATACATTTATTCACTCCTTTGTATCAAAACATATCACACAGCTCATGAAACCTTAAAATTCATGTAGTTGTAAAATTGGAATGTGATGAAGAGATTTCATTATACTCGCCACTTTAAACCACCTATGTAACATTCATATAATAATGTTCTTTTCAGTCACAATTGCGATGAACCAAGATCCTTCAATTAGATGTGAAAATCTGTCAAAAAGCAATGATCTAGTAGAACATGAAAACCCTATATTATATTGCAAATCACTAGGATTTAGGCTAGTGGCAAAGAAGGTAGGATTGACTTTCTTTCTATAATGGTTCAAGTTTTGGCCGGTACAAGGGGTGAAGGATATGAAAACATGTACGCAGCAGGTAAGAAATTTATCGTGCCCATAACAAAGTTTTGTTAAAAGGAATTAGTATTCAAAATAAAACAAGATGGTCCTACAAAGTTTAAATTAACTTATATTGAGTCAAACTCTAAACTATTCTGATATTTGAAATAAGCATTGGAAATTTTGGAAGTAATATATAACTCGCTTAAAAAGTGATGTGTGAAGAGTAATGTTTATCCAGGGAAGTAAATCATCATCTGTCATGCTAACCCGCACACATAATCTTATCCTGATTATACTTTGTTGTGTTTCTTTTTTGGGTCTAGCCAACGTAGGCCCTGGAACCATCTTATTTCTATGGTTATTGGTAGGACATCCTTGAGCATATCCTCCTTTTCCTTTATTTCATTTGAGTTGCATTAGTCAAATCCTTAAATAATTTGAGATCTTTAGTCCTTCAGTAATCCAAAGAAAAATATCAGAAATGTTCAAAGAATTGGTGCTGTGATTCCAATTCCATGCGCAAAAAGCAAATGACACAATTTTTTCAAATAAGAAGAATAAAATTAAATTAAATACCCTTCACGGTAATCAAAAAGTTCTATCTCACAAGTTGCTTACTCTAAAGGAAGACATGTGGTTTCATGTCACTGTTGTAGTATCACTTTTATTTTGTCCAACCTATTTCATGTTACCTATCGTCTTGCAATGATGTAAATGATCACAAATAAAAAGATTTCCAGCTTTCAACATAGAAAATTATATTAAAAAACTTTAGGGGCAGATATTCCAATAACTATTCTAATTACCTATCAAAATGTTTAGAAATATTTTGTGGTTTCGATGCAAATTATGTTACACAAATGAATGTATAACCTGGATTCTAGAGTAAATAGAAAAAGATCGAGACGAAGAAAGAATATATATAATTACCGGGATATGTAATCTTTTACGCGCAGAGGAGATACGCCTTGAGACCTACTACCAAAACGTCCGTCGCCGACTCTGCCCTTCACAACACTCTTCATTCTGTCGTAATCCGCCCCAAAGTTATCCTCCGATATAGAATGCAGGCTTGGCTTCCACTCTGCTGACGCATTTGGCAATACCCTCTTCTCCGTCGCCCTCCTACATCTTCTCCCCATCAGCGAGCGTGTCTTCTCCGGCCATCGTCGTTCTGGCTCCTGAACCTCTCTTTGAATGGAGCCGCTGCAGCTATTCCCACAACGCATGATATCCAAAAGAAACTTCATCGTTTTGCTGCCAAGAATACGTAATATCTAAATGTATCTTTTTGATGAATATTGAAAAACTCAAAAGGGAAGAAGAAACAAGTCTTCAACAACTGTGCGAGATCAAGTGACCTGAGACTACTTTCTCATTCTCATGTTGAACTTCTATACATTCGTATGTACATATATATATTTATAGAGAGAGACAGAGATTGAGGGAGAAACAAAGAAAAAGAGATAATATGTGCTAATACCAAAATGATGGTGCGGGACTCCGTGTACGAGACGGTCATCACGAAATAAACTTATAGTTGTACAATGTTATTTTTTCTTCTTCTTTTTTGGCATATAATTGCTTGTCTGCTCTTACGAAAACGAAGAGTATAAATATTAAATACATACAACACATGTCAATCAACAAAAGTTTGAATCATAGCCGTATTTTTCTTTTTCTTTTTGCCATCAAATCAAAATTTTGGTACACATTTAGTAGTGTGTTAAATTTCATTGAAAATCCATATTGGCGAGATACTATTTCTTACTTCTGATTAAAATCTTTGATTTTACATATTATCAACCAATGGAGTTGTACTAATTTCAGGTTATAGTCTTAGGATTAGTTATTTTACATATAGGCATGATTTTTTTTTTACATTTATCTTATGTACTTTCAGTAAATTTAAATTTTATGTCAACTGATGCAATGCTTATGTCATCATATATAACAATTATTTCCACACTTATAAAGAGATAATAAATTTAAATGTTTAATCTTTTATATTTTTAATTTAATATTGAATTTTCTAAAGTTTTTCAAATTTCTTGCAAATTAAGTTAAAACGTTTTTTCGGTTAATAAGATTAATAAATAAATATTTATGTGACGTTTAGTGGATACATCAAATCAGTAAAAAAATCTTTTACGTCATTTATATATTTTTTAAAAGGTTAATTATTAAATTAAAAATTGTAAAAAAAATTACATTAAATTAAAAAAATACTAAAAGTTTAAACAGTTTTTATTTGTTATCCCATCTTTAAATTTTGAGATGGTTAACTCTCGTGATCAAGCTTTTATCTTTTCATACCGAATTATCAGTCCGTACATGCTGCACTGACCAAAAACGGTGCTTAAGCCTTCAGTACCTTATTGATTATAAACACACGAAATAGTCTGTTCTAAAATGCAGGTCAGTTAATTTTGTTTACATATTTACGTAGGATAAAATTTACTGACATAGGGTTAAAAAGCAAAGGATTTGATCCCGATTAGAAATACCTACTACCAATGTTTTCATTGGGTAGTTGCTGGTACAATATGTTACCAGGGCTAATTTGTAAAATGAAAAAAACTTGTTGCATGCCTTGGCCCTTTTCTCTAAGTCAAAAATTGTTGGCCATCTTAAAAAAATTGGATGTGCATTTGGTTTGTAGCAGAAATTATCTGCACGATTTGTTTGACATTTGCTAAAGATTTGTGGCGAAATTGACAGAAGCTTGGAATTTTCCCTATAAATAGAGAAGTTTATAAAAGCTCTCAACATACCAAAAACCAATCCTTCCATTCTTTCTTCAGTCTTTTACATATTTGATGAGGTTTTAAAATTTTTTGTTTCAACTGTTGTACATTCTCTACATATTAGTAAATTTGGCTCACCCTTCAGCCGTGGATGTAGGTCACATTGACCGAACCACGTAAATTCTTATGTCCTGTCCCATTTATTTTGTCTCTTCTTTATATTTCGTTATTAAGATTCGGGCTATTAAATTCAACCGGTATCAGATCCAAAGGACATTTTCTTTAACAAACTGGTATTAAAGCTTCTTTTGCTGGTCTAACTTACCATATACTCTGTGATTGCTACTAAGGTGGACCCTTCACATTAGAAAGTAACTTAGATTTTATTGTGAGTCTAAACAGGGCCCAGTGCATCAGATTTATCTTGTGGGGCCCACTGCCTCGAATTTGTGAAGGAGTTCAGTTTTACTTATGGGGCCCATGTCCTGACTTTGCCTGTGTGGCCCACATCCAGCATTTTTTGTGGGGCTCGTGTCCAGTGATTTTGTGGGGTATGCTATCCCGATTTCACGTGTGGGGCCCACTTGAAAAATAGTCAGAATATGAATTTTTAGCCATTATGACGATAACGAAGACCTCTATTGAAAAGTTTGACTGGAGCGTTAGCTTTATTATGTGGTAGCTCAAGATGCAAGCAATTTTAATACAAGATGGGTGTGAGATTGCACTTGATGGAATGGACAAAAAGCCAGCAGCTATGGCCTCAGATAAATTTACAGATCTAGATAAAAAGGCCAGATCAACCATCATATTGAATCTCTTCGATGAGGCTTTGTAGGAGGTTGCTGGTGAAAGCACAGCTAAAGGAATGTGGGACAAGTTGAAAGTCATATATATGAAGAAGACGGTGGAAAATCGGCTTTATTTGAAACAGAAGTTGTATATGTTGAGGATAACAGAAGGTACATCTGTTCTTTCACATCTGGATAAATTTAATTTTCTTATTTTGGATTTGAAGAATGTAGATGTAAAAATTGAGGATGAAGATCAAGTCATATTGTTATTATGTTCCCTTCTACAGTCCTTTAAATATTTTCGTGATATTATGATTTATAGGAAAGAGTCAGTCTCAAATAATAGTATTAAGTCTGCATTAAAGTCAAAAGAGCATATTGATAGGACATCACTGGGGAGACTAGTGGAAGTCAGGCATAGAGACTATTTGTACGGGGTAGATCTGAAAACAGATATTTTGAAAGAAGTAGATCCAAAGGTAGGTCAAAATCCAGGCATAGAAATAAAAATTGTAATTATTGCAAGAAAAGGGGCATATAAAGGCTGACTGCTATAAATTGAAATATAAGGAGAAAAATAAAATTGAGCAGAATAACAGCAAC
>JAOTAY010000191.1:44894851-44905468 GCA_025629805.1 Erythroxylum baracoense
ACCTTCTCTTCATTTAATGATAAGCGAACTGTTAACGTCCTATACATTAAATGGATACATAATATAGAGAACTCCACGCCTCCACCAACGTTGAAACACGACCATGAAAGTTTTACTTAAAGCACTCAGCTGAAGGGGCCCTTTCTTATGGTGGGCCCTGGCCAGGTGCCCTGCCTGCCCCTGCCCAGGGCCGGCACTGATCCTCAGATAAACTACTTGAGCAATAGAATTCCTCTTTGTTTCAAGGTTTCATCTTTGATCTACAATGGCCAATGGCGAGATAACTTTAGGGGTTTTGATACTCGGGCCCAAATTCTACCCTCTTAAGGTAATGAGCAGATGGAGGACTCCATCATTTGGATCCCTGAATAGAATGACAGATTCTCTAATAAATCTTGTCATCAAGTCTTGAACAGGGGATTATCTGAAATACCTTGGTTCTCTATATTATGGCATAATTCAATACACTCGAAGGCATCTTTTATAAGTTGGCTCGAGATAAAAAACTGGCTTAGGATGAAAAACCAATGCAATGGTAATGTAGACTCCACTTGTATGTTATGTAAAATGGAAATGATCGATATGAACCATCTCTTTTTTCTTTGTACCTTCTCAAAAGCGGTCTCGAGTAAGATCTTACTCTTGATATCTGGTACTGGGACTTCATGCACATAAACCCAAGCTCTCAACTGGGCCGTTAGTTACTCTCGGAAAGGTAAGCCCATTACAAATCTTTATAAAGGTGCTTTTATCTCTACTATTTATTGTCTTTGGAAAGAAAGAAACTTGCGAAGATTTTCTAATCACGAAGAAGGGAAATATACCTGACAAGATTATCAAGTGGGTTAGATTTGCTTTAATTGCAAAAAAACTTCATTTCACTCCTTCCCCTGATGTGACGATTAGTTGGAACATTTTAACTTTGAGTGGTTTTTTAAGTATTATCTGTTTAACGTAGTTTTGTCTACAGTACATGCATTATTCATTTTTCAAAACAAAAAACCTAAAACGACAGCGATGGTGATTGCGATTGTCGTGGCCTAATTGGCAGCGGCAACTTAGCTCTTGTGAGAGCATGCTAGAAAGAAAATGTAGCAACGCTCAGATGAGATACGTGGCAAGTATCTGGTGCTGGTCCCTACCCTGGACTTGCCCGCCTCAGAACGATATTTTCTTGGGTATTACGATACGGAGACGTGCCATGCATGGAGTGTGGTCCCATTGGGAAATGGTTACTTTCGGCTTTGTGTAGACTTGACCCTTTCCTACAACTACAAGCCATCCTTCCCGATTTTTCGGGTTTCTTATTTTTTAAAACTTTTATATTTAAAAATATTTTCGACAAAATCTTAGAAATGCTGGTTTCTATTTTTATTTTTCTATTTTTATTTTCAAATTCAGAGAAAAAAAGTTTGTTTATTTAAAATTTTAATTTCTGTTTTTGATTTTGGTTTCTTCCAATTTTTAAAATTTATAAAAACCATAAAATAGTTTTTGTTTTTTAAATCTCATTTACTATCATTCAATATATTATTTAGTTATTTAAATTTTAATAAAAATTATGAATAATTTAATTCAACATTATATATTTAATAAATTAAAATTATTTATCAATAAAAATTATGATTTATTTAATTTTATTTAATTTTGTAATTAAATAATATGTAATTAAATTTTAATAATTATTAATAAATATAATTAAATTTAAAATATATAAATATTCAAAAACGTTTGATTTATAATTAAAATATATTTCAAATAAATATTAATTTTTAAATTATTTATTTTATTAAAATAGCATAGTATTAAAATAAATATTATATAAGATATTAGAAAATTTTATTTAATTAAAAATAATTTATCTTTAAGTTTTACCTAATATGTAATTATTAATACTGAGAAAAATATAACTACATTAATATTAATAATCAAACATGATTTTGTATTTATTTGAAAGAAAAAAGAAACAAAAAACTTAAAACGAAAACTTAAAACTTAAAACTTAAAACGACAACAAAAAAACAGAAGTAGAATCAAGCGACTCTTCAACTTTTATTTTATGGTCCGTAATTCACTTATATCGTTGTAGTGGCATATATATATATATATATAGACATAATAACATTTTAAATATTTATTCAATATTAATATAGGATGTCATGAAAGAATGCGGTTGAATTTTATTTCCTTATTTTTATCTTTTCCAAATTAAGTTCTGCAAACGTGAAACACTGTTAAACAAAGCATTATATAACTTAATCACTGATGTGATACTCTTACCTTAAGAATTTTTTAAATTTGCAATGTATAATATAAAAGTAAAATTTCAAAACCTTCACACTCAGGTTTAGATGAAAATTGCATATTTACAGAAGTGTTTAAAAATATGATTTTTATATAGATACAATTGAAAGCGAAAGGAATAATATTTTTTTCAATATATGGAATAAACTCACTTCTGTATCTATTTTATGTACCAAAAGTTATATTAGTAAAGTAATGAATATAGTTTTAATTATAGAAAGCTGCAAACAAAGGCATGATAGACCAACATATCCATTTATACCAAATTACAATTGTAGCAGCAATTGCTTTCTGTCACCATAATTGAATTAATCGTCAACTTTACTAAAACTAGTTGCCTGCTCTCGCACCTAGCAATCAAAACAGCATAGATGCTATCGAAATACAAAAGGGTCACTCTTCTCATTTATCATCCACTATGAGAACAAAAGAAAAAAAAAAGAAATTAGTATATTTAATTTTCCAAGTCTAAGGAGCAACCTAGCAGACACTGAACTTGCCTTTATAAAACCAAACTTTATAGTTGATGTGAAATGCTCGACATGAGGCTTTAGTGTATATGAGGCGACTACAAGCTGGAAAAAAGAAAGTTCAAAACGTTAGTAGATGGATAAGTAGTGATAAACTAAGTGTGGATATTGAGAGATGACAGAGAGAACATCTACAAAGAATAATATATACAAGAGAGAATGATAAGATAGGTTACGGATTGATTTAACCACTTCTATCCACCCATTAGGATTTGCAAGCCACTCAACTTTTTCTGTAAATAGTGATAAAATTGTAAATGGGATTGCAAAGTGTCGATATTTGAAAGAGGACAGAGACAATCAACAAAGAATCGTATTTAAGCAGATCAAGATAAGATAGGTAACAGATTAATTTCACCTCATTTTATCGATCATAAGAATACCTTTAAGCTTTGTAAGATGAAATTGCAAGTTGCAACTACTTAAAAACTTTTTCCACTTCGGGGAATTTAATCATTGATGTAGAACGGTGATTTACCGCCTCTAAAATGAATAGTAGCCAATAACTACTACTAAGTGGAAAATCTTGAAGACAGACCCACATCAAAATGATTCAGTACCTTTCTGCACCATACCGCTATGCATATTAAAGTAAAACAAGAACAGAAGATCAAGTTTTCCCCTATCTTATACAAATGCAGCTTTTGTTCAATTTTTTTAAAATTAATCTGAAAATCAAAAACGTTTCAGGAAATTCTGTGACCTGCTTCACTACTATTATTGTCTCACTGACCTCCTAAAAAAACACACATGCTTCCCACTAAAAACTGATTTTGTTTGTTTTCCCAGACAGAGAAGCGGGAACAGCCTCTAATTCTACCTTATCTGTCCAGCCCACACCAAAACGAAAGTTCCTGCCCGATCAACAGTTGTCGTCTTTTGACCCCACCCATGAATTCCAGCCGATTTTCAGGGCCGTAACAAGGATTGGGTCCCAGGTGACACCACTCAAATAGGTCATTCACGCGTACATATATACGACTTTTGTGACAAATTTGTTTTGCTCCACACTCCCTTGCAACAAATCATGAACTGTACCGCTACAAACAATGCATATCGATACGGGAACAGATCTCTGTTACCTCTACCATATTCCCTCTGTTCAAAAGTCTTCTTAGCCATCTAATTTCTTTCTATTTATTACAATAAAGGGATGAAAACACTTTGGGACAGGAGAATAAAGATTATAGAACAGAAGATCTGAAGTGTATCGATACTGTACAATTCAATAATATCGATGTAAGAGTTGGGGTCTATAATTTTTGGAAATGACATACTATACCTGTGTAGCTAATAACACAGGTCATTTAAATGTCAACGACCCTTCACGTCAGAGAAAGAAAAAAAGAAACTTAGTATAATCATCCAATTTTTCATTTCCATATAAATTCTACAAGGTGACCAACTACAGCGAGCTACTAGAATGACGAATTTCCTATGCTGGGCTGTCAATAGCGAACCAAGCACGGATAGAGCACGAGTTTCCTATGTTGTGTCGTATTAGATATATCTCACGTTTTATAGGCTTGAATTTGGCTTCCTAAGTTGGAAGAATATCACTATGAAGGTTATTGTTTGGCAAGTTGACCTGAGTATGAAAAATGGGAATAAGAAAAGCGATGTATTGCGAAGATTTGTACTTGAGCCTTAAAAGCTATTAAGTGTGTTCCAAAATCTTTTTAATTCAAGAACTATCATAAGATGGATAACATATCCTACGCTTATAAAATCATTTATACAACATATGGTCCATGGTAATCTTGAGAGCGGAAATGCGGCCGTTACTCTAGAAATGTTGGTAAGCTACAGGTCCCTTGGGCGAATTTCATGGAGTTGGACATGTTAATATTGGAAAGAGATTCCTCAGTGAATTTAACGCAATCTCTATAAAAATGAAGTACTTTATGCTGGAAATAATCTGAAAAGGTGGAATTTAATATAGGTATAGCTTTGTTTAATTGCTGCCGTTTTAGTACTACAAACAATCCCACGAGATTCAAGTGGGCAGGATTCCTGCCTTGAATTAAGAACAGAAATTCCATTAAATGAAATGATCCATATTCTTTGGAACAAATGGAAATCCAATGAGCCGCAAAGAATAAAAAAAGAATAACAAAATTAGAAGAAGAAGCTTTGCTTGGAACAGAACTGTCTTTGTACATTACTAATTAAGCCAAAGGTCTATGCCCATATCAAACATCTAATAAAAATTCTAGGGAGGTCTTTATGAGTTAAATTAAAAGAGGAGGTCTTTATTTACTTTTTTTTAACGACCACAAGATCAGTCCTTGCGAACCTCCATAAAAATTAAAAGCTAGCGATTGACAGCAAAAGGGGAAATGAAGAAGTCTCCTCATATGAAATTTCACTTCAATTCTTGGTACCCCATTGCTTGTGACCAGGAACCCATCTAGGGCACTTGGGACTGAAATAGCTGGACACAACCCTGGAGTTCAAGAGCTCCACGATTGGTGCAGATTTCACACATCTTGGGGTTTTGTATTGATTTATTGATGCACCTAAGCTAATGGCGTAGTCCATGAGCTTGTCAAAGGTCCCTGGTACAACGATCTTGATCTCAAGTTGCCCAATGGATTTGTCGGAGACACGACCTTGGCGATAAACACTGTTAAGCGACTCTTCAACGGTCAAACAACAATCTTCAAAAACTGAGGGAGGAATTGGGGTTGATCCATTGAGGCTAAGTTCCCAAAAAAGCACATAATGGCCCGGAATTGTTGCGGTATCAGCATAGCTGGTGTACTCTGCCAGAGTTGCATCAAATGGAAGCAAATGGTTCACAGCATTCTTCACTGCATTTTGTAGCTCAACCTCGTCAGTTTTGTCTGCATCAATACTCAAAACCACATTTTTCCTGCATATGAAATTGAATTGTGGTGCTTTGTTCTTGAATCCAGCCACCCTCAGCACATCACCAACTCTATAGCGGTACAGGCCTGCAAAACATAATTACTTAGCGAGTTAATGCAAGTAACATTATAGTTAATAAGAAAAGGCAAAAGGAGAAGTTAAAAGTCAGAAGTTTTTGAGTATGATGTAAATCTACGTACCGGCATAAGTGGTGACAACGAGCTCGTACTCTTGACCAAGTTTCACGTCAGCAAGATCAACGAGTTCTTGTTGCTCCTTCTCACTAAGTGATTTTGGCACGGAAATTGAGTTATTAATTCCGTAATTTCTCTGGATAGGCAAGAACTCGAAATAGGCCATGGTAGGAACGAGGGTATAGGAGACTTCACTTGGCTTGCAAAGTGGATTGAGATTGACGCCAAAATAGCACTCCGAGGATGCATACATAGTGCACACTAAGGGCAGGCCATTGCTATAGTAATCAAGAGTTGGAATATATTGTGACATGGTCCCTGTCACAATTACATCCACATACTTTGTGTTAGGCCACAACCTTGTTATGATCCCTTGCCAAGAGTTACTACATTCAGCCTCAATAAAATCAGCAAGTTCTGGATCCGGCTTAAGAATTTTCATAACAGCTTCTCTTAAAGAAGGGTCTGTGATTTGGGTGTCAATTGCGCCAGTTCTAATATCATTGCTGAGAACTTTCCAATGCTTTTTCAAAAACTGAATTGCCCTTATGAAACCTGAGGCGAAAACAGCACCAACACGGAGGACCTCTTTGTTTTGGCAAAGGCCACAGAGCAACTGTGCGTACATGGATTGATAGGAATCAGAGCAAAGAATGGTTTCATTTGGGCTGGTGTAGTTAGTGTAAGGGTCATATGGCCTGTTCTTGAAATGAGAGCTCTTGTAGTAGCTAGTAAGGACTGGTCTTGCCAGAAGGCCACTAGGCGTCTTCGCCTCAGATTTTACGAACAGAAAGTACATTCCTTTGCCATTTTCTAGACCATCCACAAACTGGCTCATAACAGGCATCAATAGGCTATAGAGCAGTGACCTCCTTTCTTGATCCTCTTCAATTGTTGGCATCAATTTTCTCTCCCCGCCAGATGTCCCAGAGCTGAAAATCAAACCATCATAGCAATAAAAGAACTTAAGATGAGCTAGAGATTGAAAGCAACCCAACTAACCAAACTAGATGGAGAAAGCCGCAAACAAGAATAGACAAGCTTGAAAAGCTCATAGTCCACGACAGGCAAAAATTAGGTAAACATACAGTAAGAAGTAGGACACAGATTTTATCGACGCGAAAACAAAAAGAACACAGACCTCGTCAAAAACTCAGAAATGGGCCGTGAGCAAAGAATTGGTGACGTATCGCCATTGGCTATACGTTTGATATCAGGATAAATATCCTCATAAGTGATCACAGGCATGAGTTTCTTGAAAGTGTCGCGGTCAGTATGGCCATGAAGACCGTGCCTTTGCAAGTACTCAACATCAGCATTGCTGGACAGGATTTCCTCAAGAACCTTCCTTTGGAACTCATCAGGGTTACAAGTAACATCTTCAATGAACAGGAGAGCCTTCTTGTTCTTGTCAGCAACCACATAGTAATTATCTGTGGATTTCAATGTATCTTTTGGTGCCTCAGGCATGTCTGAAACTCAAAAAGTGTTACTCTGAACAAACAGAATTGGAGAGAGATTGGTTTGCTTTAGAGAAAGATGGTAGTGGCAGTGGTTGTGTGGAGAACGTAAGGCTAGAAGTGCGTTTATATACAGATGGAGGCGTCAAGGTTCTATTTTACTTTTCATCTTGCAGGGTTTGGACTTGGATCGTAGAAGGGGAGTGAACAAAGAGTACATACGATGGCACAGATGTAATTTCATTCCCTAACTTTTTGCAAAAGGATTTTACATCTTACGCTTTTTATGATCAAAACTCGAACGGATGTTTTCACGGGATCAAGAATATATACGAGTATTCCTTACTCAAAATCTAACCAAAATGTAATATACTTTGCAATTACTACTAACATCTGGCTTCTCTTTTTAACAATTAAGGGATTTAAATTTTATAATATAAGGGTGAGGACTAGGAGTATCTACATCCAAAAAAAATATTTTCAATAAAAATATAATATAATTAAAGAGATGCTTCAAGCATTACTTCGTTGAGAAATTTGTTTATAAAGATATGGGAAACATGGTGCATCTCAGAAAAGTACGTCTCGATTCTATATTTGAGATAGATATAACTTGAATAATAAAGTAACTAGTAGGATACTTCATATTCTTCAATCAACAAATCTAATTGACTCACATATACCCATTGAAATGACACCTGTAACAAGCACTCAATTTTTATTATTTAAGAAAAGAAATGGAAAATTAAGAGTTAACTGAACTCCATTATTGTAATTGAGCTACCATCATATATTATAGAGTCTGCCTTTCGCATACTTAAGCCAATAATCCTTCTCTTAGCATTCTTTTTATGGGAAGTTGATGCTTACCGTACGTGTACTCTGCGGGTAATAAGGGGATCAGCAACCGGCAATATCCGGTTTCACACGGTCTCAACTAATGCGTCGTACCCGGTAAAGTCGCTGTAATTTCACCGGTTACTTGCGGCTGTCCCATAAAATGCCGGCCGTCTTAGTTTATAGATTACTACCATTTCCCAGTGACAGAAAACGGCGTTTCTTCCTCATTTCTCGCGATATTTTAAGCCAAAATAGCTCACAGACCAAAAGTGAAGAAAGAGCATGTGTACAAATAGAAGTTTAATGCCTTCATGTAGCTTTTTTTTTTTTTTTTAATTTGGTTCACAATTTGATCCGTTGGTCTTTGTTCATTGAAAAATTACCTATTGGAACAAATAGATTGATATTGAGTCGCATGAAAAGGAGTAACTTGTAAAATTGTAGCCGAATACGAATCTTAAAGTAGGAATAACACGAGGAGGTGAATTTATGTAGGTATACATAACAAATAAAAAACATCTTATTGTTAAAATAAATTGTAAGATCATTGTTAAGAGAGAGTTTGATTTTTATAAATGTTATGGTTTTTATTTTTTATTTTTTGAATAAAATAAAAATATATTTGAATATTAACGTCAAAATAATTATATTTTTATTATTGATAATAATTAAATATTATATAAAGTAAATTAATTTTATAAATTAACTATGTAAATAATTTTATTATAATTTTTATACATCATTTATTAATAGCTATTAGTAAAAGATTTACTATATTTTATTTAAAATGAATAATTTAATAAGTAAAATCTATTTATAAATTAATATTTGTTTGCTAATATATATTTTAATTGCTAAAACTTATCTAATTTGAAATTTAGGCAATTTAAGATATTTTAAACTTAAAATATATTTATTAAATAAATTAATTAAAAATCTCAATTTTGTAAATTAAAATTTAAGGTAATTATAAAATGTAAATTAATTAAAATAAATAGTTATATTATATTAGTTATAATTTTTAAATTGTAAACTGAAAGATAAAGTAGTGTTTGACATTTTTGTGAAGGCGTGCAGCTAGTGTATGTATTTGAAGATACGAAAAAGAAAATGGTTAACCTAACATTATACTAGAGTGGGTGAAGAAATAGACCCGTAACCGAATTTTGCACTCTGGATCGTATTGTGAATAGAACGTGGACATGGAAAGTCAAAATGGAAACGAAATGCTTCTTCAACAAGTAAAGTCGGTGAATTATTTTCAAAAACTCTTAATTAATTAGCATTTTCAAAACCTTGTAAATTAGGACATTTGCCCTTCTAAGCTAATAAGCATTTGACCTTCTGATGTTTGTAGTTCATCATCCATACCTTTGGAAAGATGAATAAAAAGTTACGAGTTTCTATCAAAAACAATGATTAACTTTTCCAAGATATTATTTCGACAAGGATATATCTAAGCTCATATTTTGTATTAAACTTGGGAAACGCAAGCCATTTAGCCATCAAAATTATATACCTAACTTGCGTTGAATCAAATTTAATATGTCCTAATAGTCAATGAGATTGGTACAATATCACACGCAATGCTTTTTAAATGAGACGAAAAAAGTCTCATGTTCTTGTGTTATACGAAGTCGTACTTGGACTGTGAGTTAATGATTTTTAGTAAAGATAAATTGAGTTGATATACCTAAAACTTCGGACTTCAATTAAATTTAAAAATTGAAGGTTGATAAGGATTTTTATTGGCACCGAAAGTTCTCTCCAGAAATCAAGAGAAACTGTTGGGTAAAGTGCTCTCAAGTCAGGCTGACATTGCTCGCCACTTGTCCAGTCAACTTTTTCTCCACCTTAAGGAACGTCACGTGCCACACAGTGGACCACTTTGACCGGTCAACCAACCGACCAGTCTAAAACCCTAACAGAAGTTAGAGTGGGAGATCACATATAATCACAATTTTTACAAAATTTTAATTTTAAAACATAAAAGTTGAGGTGATGATTCAATAAAAACAAAGGTCAACGGGCCAGCGGACCAGCATATCATATGATCTGATGGCTGGGAATCTAACAACATAAAAATTAAGATGCTAACCGGATATACAGATTCTTTTTTTTTTTTTGTTGAGAAAACAGATTCATAATATTGATATCTATTACATGTAAATATACAATATGGGGACAAAAGAAAGAAGTCAATGGACCCTCAGCTCGTGCCAGCCAAAGATTGGGAAGAGAAGAGCGTAGTGGTTTTGTTTTCTTAGGTATATTTAAGAGAGTCAAGTAGCACAACTGATAGTGGATTTATACCATCCAAAGACTAAACATATATCAAATAAGTTAATGGGGTATGCTATTGCTTTGATTCTAATTGAAGAAGATAAGTGTAGGAAATTTGAGGATGAACTGAATATG
>JAOTAY010000191.1:44921356-44936659 GCA_025629805.1 Erythroxylum baracoense
TTTTAATTAAAGCCTAATCACAACAAAATAATAAAATTAATCCCAAACATATTGAAGAAGAAATCGGGGTCCAACAAGATGCTCAGATAAGGATGCCAAGGATTTCTAGCCTCAGTCAAAGATTTAGCTATAGAGGGCATCAGTCTTTAAAGCGTTCTGGTAGTTCGAAAGTTTCTAGATGTGTTTCCTGAGGAGTTACCAGGGTTACCCCTAGAGCGAGAAATTGAATTTTATATTGACGTAGTACCTAGTATGACTCTGATTTCTATACCACCATACAGAATGGCACCTGTAGAATTAAAGGAATTAAAGAAGTAGTTACAAGATCTGTTAGATAAGAGTTTTATCAGACCTAACACTTTGCCATGGGGTGCACTGGTACTGTTTGTGAAGAAAAAGGATGGTTCTCTCCGATTGTGTATTGATTATTAACAGTTAAATAAAGTGACTATTTGCAACAAGTATCTTTAGTTGACCAACTTCAAAGTGCTAAGTACTTTTCTAAGATTGATCTAAGATCGGGATACCATCAGCTAAGGATAAGAGGAGACGATGTATCTAAGATTGTCTTGAGGACTCGGTACTACCATTATGGGTTTTTAGTAATGACTTTTGGCCTTACAAATGCTCTAGTAGCTTTCATGGATATGATGAATAGAGTATTCAAGCCATTCTTGGATAGGTTTGTGATTTTTTTTATTGATGACATTTTGGTGTATTCGCGAATAGATAAGGAGCATGCCAAACACTTAAGATTGGTATCACATCGAGAACATCAATTGTGTGCTAAGTTCTCAAAATATGAATTCTGGCTTAAGAGTGTTGCATTCTTACGACACATGGTATCTTAAGGCAGAATACAAGTGGACCTGAAGAAGGTAGGAGCTGTGATGAATTGGGAACAACTAAGGACCGTGACAGAGGTATTGAGTTTTCTCGAGTTTACAGGTTACTATTGAAGATTTGTTCAAAAATTTTCTAAGATAGCAGCCCCGTTGACTCGATTGATGCAAAAGAATGTCCAATTTATTTGGTTCGATGCTTCTGAGGAAAGTTTTTAAAAACTGAAGGAGTGTTTAACTTTAGCTCCAATATTAACTTTACCAATGGAAAGTGGAGGATTTCAATTATACTATGATGCTTCGAGAGTTGACTTAGATGTGTATTGATGCAAAATGGTAGGGTGATTGCTTATGATTCTAAGCAACTGAAGCAACACAAACAAAATTATTCTACGCATGATTTAGAGACGGTAGCATTAATCTTCTTTAAATATTTAGAGACATTACTTGTATAGTGAGACATGTGAGATTTTTACATATCACAAGAGTCTAAAGTATGCATTTCAACAGAAAGATTTAAATTTGAGGCAAAGAAGATGGATGGAATTACTAAAAGATTACAACTGTACAATCCAGTATCATCCAGGGAAGGCAAATGTCATGGCAGATGCTTTAAGTAGGAAATCCTCAGGTAGTTTGGCGCATATCGTAATAAAGAGGAGAGCTCTGACCAAGGAGTTGCATGATTTGATGGATTGAGGTACTTAGTTTTAGATTTTAGATGCAGGAATATTACTGGCTAGCATCAAGGTGTAGTCAATATTATTGGACAGGATTAGGATCACTCAAAGTCAAGATCCTAAATTTCAACAACTTATTTATGAGGTTCAAGAAGGACGACGTGATATTTTGAAGACGATAAAGAAGGCATCCTCAGAATGAATAGGAGACTGTGTGTTCCAAGTATAGAAAACTTGAAAGAGGAGATTATAGAGGAAGTGCACTATGCTGCATACAATGTGCATCTAGGTTCCCCCAAAATGTACCATAATATTAGAGATACGTATTGGTGGGATTATATGAAGAAAGATGTGGCTGAATATATTTCTAAATGCTTGACGTGTCAACAAGTAAAAGATGAGCAACATAAGTCCTCAGGTAAGTTACAACCATTGCCAATTTCTAGATGGAAATGGGAGAGGATCACAATGGATTTCGTGGTTGGCCTACCTTATACAAGAGCTCGATGTGATTCAATCTAGGTGATTGTAAATAGATTGACAAAATCAACACATTTTTTACCCATGAAGAATAATTATTTGGTGTCCAAGCTTGCTCAAGTTTATATTGATCAAATAGTGTGCCTCTATGGAGTCCCTGTATCAATATTTTTAGATCGTAGCTCACATCTCAGTTTTGGAAAAAATTATAGGTGGCGTTAAGCACTAGATCGGATTTTATTACGACTTTACATCCTCAAGCTAATGGACAGTATGAAAGGACAATTCAAACCTTAGAGGATATGTTAAGGATGTGTGTGATAGATTTTGGCAGTAGTTGGGATTGGCAATTGCCTTTGATTGAGTTCGCTTACAATAATAACTACCACAGTAGTATTAGGATGGCACCATATGAGGCATTTTATGGACAAAAATGCAGGTCACCGATCAGTTGGGAGGAGGTAGGCAAGAGGCAGTTGGAGTGCCTAGAATTAATCAAGATCACGTCAGAGAAGATCCCATGGATCAAGCAGAGGCTAGAGACGAATGTCAATAGATAGATGACTTATGTTGATCTGAAGCATAAGGAAGTGGGGTTTCAAGTCGGAGATTTCATATTCCTTAAAGTATCTCCAACGAAGGGTGTGATGAGGTTTGGAAAGAAAGAAAAATTGCCTTTAAGGTATATTGGACCTTACGAGGTAACTGAGAGGGTTGCAAATGTGGCATACCGGTTGGCATTACCTTCGGACATGGCCTAAGGCCATCTAATATTTCATATTTCTATGCTTTGTAAGTACATTCCTGACCCTTTCTATGTAACCAAATGTAGAGCGTGGGAGTAAGCAAGAATTTAACTTACGAAAAGGAGACAGTGGCCATCATGGATTCATAGGTGCGACAACTTCGATCAAAACAAATTCCCATGGTTAAGGTGATGTGCAGGAATGATTGCATTGAAGAAGCTACTTGAGAGACAGAGCAAGAGATGAGAGAATGGTATCCATACTTGTTTCACTACAAGAGTTGACACATTTAGTGACAATGCTTTTGTGACTAATTGTTGTTTCATTACAAATACGAGGTTTTTTGTGACAAGAGAATTGGTTGACACTATTGTTCAGATTATTTGTGATGATTTATATTTTTGTCACTAATATAATAGTAATTGTGGCAATTTGGTTTCTTTCGCAATTACATTGTCACTATTAATATATTAATAGTGTTAAAATTTATTTGGTCACTAAGTTTTGTCACTAAAAAGCCTATGAAATTTGGCACCAAAATAATTTTGGCGGGAATTAATTGTAATTGTGACAAAACATATGTTGGTAACTAATATTTTCTTTTTGTTGTGACAAAACATAGTGTAGTCACTAATACGTTTTTCCTATGGTAATGAAACATTGTATCGTCACACAATATTTTGACTGTTGTGACACAATATTTTGTCAATAAATATTTAATTAATTAGTGTCTACTACATATTGTCACAATAATCGGACTATAACTTTGGTCACTAATATTCGTAATTTAGTGACAATTTTTTGTGACTAACTATTTTTGGCATCACAAATACAAGTTCTTTTAGTGACTAGACAATTGATTGACACTATTATTTGACTTATCTGTGATGATTTATATGTTTGTCATTATTACAATAGTAATTATGGCAATAGTATCTTTCACAATTAAATTGTCATTATTAATATATTAATAGTGTTAACCGCCAAAATTTCATCACTAAGTTTTGTCACTAAAACCTATGACATTTGGCACCAAAATAGTTTTGGCGGGGATTAATTGTAATTGTGACATAACATATTTTGGTAACTAATATTTTCTATTTGTTGTAACAAAACATAGTGTGGTCACTATTATGTTTTTTCTATGGTGACAAAACATTATATCGTCACACAATATTTTGACTGTTGTGACAAAATATTTTGTCAATAAATATTTAATTAATTAGTGTCTACTACAAATTGTCACAATAATCGGACTCTAACTATGGTCACTAATATTCGTACTTTTACTGACAATTTTTTTGTGAATAAATATTTTTGTCATCACAAATACAAGTTTTTTTTAATGACTAGACAATTGATTGACACTATTGTTTGACTTATCTGTGATGATTTATATGTTTGTCACTAGTACAATAGTAATTATGGCAATTTAGTATCTTTCACAATTAAATTGTCATTATTAATATTTTATCACTAAGTTTTTCACTAAAACCTATGACATTTGGCACCAAAATAATTTTGGCGGGAATTAATTGTAATTGTAACACAACATATGTTGGTAACTAATATTTTCTATTTGTTGTGACAAAACATAATGTGGTCACTACTATATTTTTTCTATGGTGACAAAACATTATATCGTCACACAATATTTTGAATGTTGTGACAAAATATTTTGTCAATAAATATTTAATTAATTAATGTCTACTACAAATTATCATAATAATCAGACTATAACTATGGTCACTAATATTCGTACTTTTAGTGACAATTTTTTTGTGAATAAATGTTTTTTCATCACAAATACAAGTTTTTTTAGTGACTAGACAATTGATTGATACTATTGTTTTACTTATCTGTGATGATTTATATGTTTGTCACTAGTACAATAGTAACTGTGGCAATAGTATCTTTCACAATTAAATTGTCATTATTAATATACTAATAGTGTTAACCGCCAAAATTTTATCACTAAGTTTTGTCACTAAAACTTATGACATTTGGCACCAAAATATTTTGGCGGGAATTAATTATAATTGTGACACAACATATGTTGGTACCTAATATTTTCTATTTGTTGTGACAAAACATAATGTGGTCACTACTATGTTTTTTCAATGGTGACAAAACATTATATCGTCACACAATATTTTGTCTATTGTGACAAAATATTTTGTCAATAAATATTTAATTAATTAGTGTCTACTACAAATTGTCACAATAATCGGACTATAACTTTGGTCACTAATATTCGTACTTTTAGTGACAATTTTTTTGTGAATAAATATTTTTGTCATCACAAATACAAGTTTTTTTAGTGACTAGACAATTGATTGACACTATTGTTTGACTTATCTGTGATGATTTATATGTTTGTCACTAGTATAACAGTAATTGTGGAAATTTAGTATCTTTCACGATTAAATTGTCATTTTTAATATTTTTTCACTAAGTTTTTTCACTAAAACCTATGACATTTGGCACCAAAATAATTTTGGCGGGAATTAATTGTAATTGTGACACAACATATATTGGTAACTAATATTTTCTATTTGTTGTGATAAAACAGAATGTAGTCACTACTATGTTTTTTCTATGGTGACAAAACATTATATTGTCACACAATATTTTGACTATTGTGACAAAATATTTTGTCAATAAATATTTAATTAATTAGTGTCTACTACAAATTGTCACAATAATCGGATTATAGCTATGGTCACTAATAGTCATACTTTTAGTGACAATTTTTTTGTGAATAAATTCTTTTTTCATCACAAATACAAGTTTTTTTAGTGACTAGACAATTGAATGACACTATTGTTTGACTTATCTATGATGATTTATATGTTTATCACTAGTACAATAGTAATTGTGGCAATTTAGTATCTTTCACAATTAAATTTTCATTATTAATATATTAATAGTGTTAACATTAATGTTATCACTAAGTTTTATCACTAAAAGCCTATAACATTTGGCGAAAAATTAATTTTGGCAAAAATTAGTTGTAATTGTGACAAAAAATATGTTAGTAACTAATATTTTCTATTTGTTCTAACAAAACATAGAGTGGTCACTTTTTTTTGTGGTGACGAAATAGTTTATCGTAACACCATTTTTTGACTATTGTGACAAAACATTTTTTGAATAAATATTCAGTTAATTAGTGTCTACTATATATTGTCACAAAAACTGAACTATAACTATAGTCATTACTGTTCATAATTTAGTAACAATTTTTTGTGACTAATTATTTTTTTCATCATAATACGAGTTTTTTTAGTGATAAGACAATTAAATGTTTTTAGTGACAATATTTTTCAAAGTATACATAACTTTGAAATTTCATCAAAAAGATTAAATGTTTAAATATAATAAAATCTTCTTACAATATATTAAGCAAAAGTCTTAACCTATTGAAAATTTTAAAAAAAATCTTGTCAATACTTAATCATTATCATCGTCGCCTTCCTCATCTTCACTTGCTGAATTTGTTTCATCATCATCATCCATAAAAGTATCATCTTCACAATCAATTTCTTCATCTTCTCCATCACTCATAGTATCAATATTTAACGAATTTTCTTCAACAGTTGCAGCATGCAAATCAGATCTATCGAAAGATATTGTATCAGTATCATCCTCTAAAGTAGATTTGTGAAGTGTAAAGCCAAAATTTTCATTTTCTTGGCATGGCTCATCTCCTATATCATCATCAGGAAGATCATACAAATCACGAGGCTTTGTCTTGACAACAACCTACCAATTGAGCTCCTTAATATCTCTTACATTGTAAACTTGTTTAGCTTGAGAAGCTAAAACATATGGTTCATCAGTTTTCAACTTACGTGGGATATTTACCATAGGAAACCTAAACTTGTCAACATTATCTCCACCTTTATGATACACATCCCACCAATCATGCTTAAATAAAATGATACTATTTCCCCCATGATAATTTAATTGTATGACATCTATCAAAACACCAAAATAATCCAAATTGCCTGTATTCACATCACCTTTTACAAGAATTCCACTATTTTGTGATTTCAGTTGCAAATCTCTGTCCTTTGTGTTAAACCTCTAACCGTTGATGAGGAAGCTTTTGTACTGATAAACCCGCTTGTCTGGCCCATAAACTAAATGCAATAATTGATCACTAACCACTTCACTTCCTTTATCATGCAATTCGATGACTTATCATGAGTAGCGAGCATTAAATATTTGTATTATATAAATTATAATTTATAAAAAGTTATAGGTGAAAATTTATTTATAGTACTTACATATTCTTGAACCACTGATGGAATTCGTTTTGATATCTTCTTTCTACATTTCTAGAATCCTAACTCTTGAGTTTTTCTTTATGCATGCTTCACATTAAAAATAAGTAAAATATTATTAGTTACTTCAAAAGTTAAGATGACTAATTTCAAAAGTTAAGATAACTTACTCCACAAACTCTCTAATTTCTTCACAATTTTCTAGCACATATATTCTAGCTTGAGCTCATTCAGCTAAGCTCAACTCATCATATTTTTTCTCAAGCAAAGGCCTGCCAGATTGTGAGAAAACTTGAAACCCATAACGAGAATGAGCATCACTTTCCTCATCATTTCTTGCAATATAATTCAACCTAGTTTCAGTTCCATGTAAATACCTTGAACAAAAATGCATGCATTCTTACACGAAATATGCCTCCGTAATTGATCCTTCTGGACACGCCTTATTTCTCACATATGATTTAAGCTTATGCAAATATCATTCTATAGGATATATCTATCGATATTGTACTAGCCTAACAAGTTTAGCCTCAGTCACAAGATGAATGGTTAAATGCACCATTATGTTAAAAAAATGATGGAGGAAATATTTTCTATAATTTACAAAGTGTAAAAGGAATTGATTTTTCAAGTCTCTCCAAATCATCAAAATGCAAAACTTTAGCATATAACTCTCTTAAATAAGTACACAACTCAAGTAATGCTTTGCATACCTCTTTACCCAACAACCCACGTATAGCCAAAGGGAGATATCATTGAAGAAATACATGATAATCATGACATTTCATTCCAAAAACTTTGCATTCAATAAGACTCACACATCCAGAAATATTGGAAGAATAGCCATCTGGAACTTTTAGCTCAATTAAAAACTGACAAAATGCTCGTTTTTTAGCTTTAGACAGTGTATAACATGTAGGGCAAAACGCATACCTGCCATCACTTGTGGGAGTTGCATAAAGCTTAGGACGTATACCTATAGATTCTAAATCAAAACAAGTATTTATAGTATCCTTTGTTTTCCCCTCAATGTTCAACAAAGTCCCAATTATGTTATCACATACATTTTTCTCTATATGCATGACATCCAAATTATGTCGCAACTTAAATGTTCTCTAATATAAGAGTTGAAAAAATACTCTTTTTTCTTCAATTTCTGAGCAATAGAGCGTCTCCATGCTTTCTTTTCCTTACAATCTTTCTAAAATTCACCTGTTTAATGAAAATAGTGGAAATAAGAAAAAAAGAATACAGATAAAAATACACATAATTTAAAATCAATTAAACTTCAAGTGAGAAAATTGATTATATTGTTCAACATCATCTTTTGATAATTGTTTCAGTGTGCTTCAATTTTCTTTGCTACCATCAAATGTTTTAGCATTTTGCCTCCAAGAATGAATAGTTGGTAAGAAGCGACGATGACTAAGATAGCATGTTTTACATCCATTTTGAAACCTGCGAGAAGACGTTTCAAGATTGCAAACAGGACATGTTAACTTGCCTTTGGTGCTTTATCTTGATAAATTACTGCAAGCTGGAAAATCATTTATGGTCCATAATAAAGCTACACGTAAGTGAAAATTACTCTCTAAAAATGCATCATATATGTCTACACCTATCTCCCAAAGGAATTTAAACTCATCAATCAACGGCTCTAAATGTACATCAATATCATTTTGAGGAGCTTTCAAACCAGGAATTAAAAGTGACATCATGAAATAAGGTTCTTTCATGAAAAGCCATAGTGGAAGGTTATAAGGAACTAACACAACTAGTCATACACTATAAGAAGTGCCCATATTCTCAATTGGGTTAAAACCATCACTTACTAAACCAATTCTAACATTACGTGGGTCAACTGTAAAAAAGAGGTGTACGGTATCAAAACTTTTCCAAGCTGGAGAATCCACTGGATGTCCCATAAACTAATTATTACATGGTTTTTCCTGATGCCATCTCATATCCTTAGCAAAATTAGATGACATGTATAATCTTTGTAAGTGAGGAGTTAACGAAAAATATCGCAAGAATTTTTGCATAATCTTTTTCCTATGGTCGTGCTCATCAATGATATTCCCAATTTTCCCATTATTCTTCTATCTATGTTCACCACATATTGGACAAGATTGAGCATTCTCATATTTATTTTTGTAAAGTATGCAATCATTTATATAAGCATCTATCTTCTCATATGAAAGCCCTATATCTTGAGAAAATTTCTTACAATCAATCTATGAGCTAGGAACTTTATTACCTTTAGGAAACCATCTTTTCATTATTTAAAGCATTCCATTAACTGCATTTGCACTAATCCCGTAAAGACATTTCCAATTCAATACGTCAACAATGAATGATAGTGTGGAAGATTCCTCACAACCAAGGTATAACTCTTGCTCCAATTCTCTCAATAATCTATAAAACTTATTAGCTTCTTTATTTGGACTGGTGGGGCCATCCCTGATAGGATCATCAGGTTCTTTGTTTAGATCATAAGAACTATCCGTCGTAAGATCACTTAACATATCACGTATTCCATCATCATTTTCACTTTTATTACTCTGATTACTATCATTGCTGTCATTAGAATAATATTGTAGAACCTCTCCATGATGGTACCACTGCTTGTAGTTTCTGTTTATCCCATTTAACATCAGATATTCATAAATTGATTAACTTGTCCTAAATAAATTATTGTTGCATTTTTACAAAGACAACGAACTGCTCTTCCTTCATTAAAATGTCTAAATGCAAAATTTAGAAATTCATTAACTCATTTTTTATATCAGTGCCCTATTAGTAATTTCCATCCAAGTTTTGTTACTTGTCGCAATATAAATTAACTGAATGGGTTCAGCAAAATTTGACACAAAACTTGTTAGGATAGGGAACTTTATAAGCATTAATATTTTCCAAATAAACATTGGGGCATTACTAAGAAGAAATTAAAATACACCCATGAATAAGCCATGCTCAGTTAACTGAAAGACCCAAATGAGGCAAAAGAGAGAAGGTGATATAGAGAGAGAGAGGGAAAACCTAATGAGCTTTAACTTCGGCAGTGGAGGAGAGAAGATAACTTCATGTATATACATGTCTACTTGTTCGATATGCTTGTGTGAGTACCAAGATTGGAGGTCTTACGAATGATGCATGAGTGCTGGCATTATTTTCACTTACGCATAATTGCCCTTGGCTTAAGCTTAATGGGTCTTGCCCTGTTTGATGGAATTTGTCGTTACCGACGTCGTTGTAGGAGTGCTGTCTTTGTCACAGTACGCGGCTGATCATCGGAGGAGGTGAAATTCAATCGATTCCCTTAGTGGCAGGTTGATGTTTAGTGTTCTTGATACTTATAAATTTTGTTATCTTGGATGGTTAGATAGGGTAAGTTTAGAATCCGAAGAAGAAAGTAGTATTAAATAAAAGTTAACAGCTACACTTGGTTTCGTTGTCGTATTGGAGAATTGGAGTGTTTTTCTATATGTGTAAAATGAAGAAGAATAAGAAGGATGGGGTAGTAGTATTAAATAAAAATTAACAACTATACCTGAGTTACGTGGGAATGGACAAGGGGGTCTAATCTATTATAAAAGGAATGGACACAAAGGAAGCATCGTATGATGAAATAAATATCAAACAAGATTAGATATTCATTTAGATTAATGGAAAATATTTAGTAATTCAAATACAAATTATCATTATAAAATATTTAATAATTCAAGATAAAAAGAGATAGAAATTTGGAGATTTTTATAAGACAAATTATAAGTATACGTTTTTATTAAACAATAATAAAAGAAAAGATAAAGTTTTTAATCAACTAAAACTTCTTATCTTTATCTCTCACAGGTCACAATATATTGTTAATGAAATTTGATTATTAGACAATTGAATATTTAACATTTTATAAGAAGTAAAATCGCAAGTTTATTATATGCTATCTTTTTTAAAGGGAAAATTATACATTAGAATTTACATATTAAATTTATTTTTAAATTATTTATATTAAATATGTGATTCATATAATGAAATTAAAACACTTTCAAGGAATATGATCCCTTAGCAGGGACTACATCATTGCTAATCACAGGTTACAATGTTATTTTTTTCGTCTATCTTACTTCTATATACTAACATTTTTCCTTTTCTGCTCTAAAAATACATAATCTACATTTTCGTAAATAGAACCAATGGTCCTCACTCTATGCAATGACCTTTAAGAACAACATGGCCTGCAATTATCCCTGCACAGTCTTCGTTTCCTATAGTACTTGGATTGCGAGTCAAAGTTACCACAAAAAATTGTAATTGTTAACGCTCATCTAAGTTTGATGATTTCTTTCATACTTGATTCGACTATCTCATCTAAATTGTCTTCTTGCTTTGCATTCATAGATGTTGATGTATTTTTATTGCCTAATAAAGCTTAATTTTGTCATTATTGTACAAATTTTAGGGACTAAAAATTACGTGTCATAGTTTTTCTTTAATATTATTATTTACAAACAAATTTAAATATTTTCTTATAAAGTATTCAAACTATATATATTGATAATCCAAAAGTAATATTTTAAATATTAATAGATATTTCTTAAACAAAACTTTGAAATAGATATTTATTTAAAAATTTTTATAAAATTTTTATCTAAAATCAATTATTTTTATTAGATGAATAAAATCAAAATTTTTGTAACTATCCCACTAACATAATTCTTTGTGATAAAAAATAAATTTCTCTCATCTATATTTATTATGTATTGTAAAATATTAAATCTGACTTTAAATTTATAAATTATAAAATTTTATTATAAAAATTAAACTATGACAATTTAAAATTTTTAACATGAAATATTTTTTTTAAAATTAAAAAATTGGATTGATAGAGGAAAATTGAAGAACTACGTTAGGAGAGTAATTAATTGTCAAACAATAAAATGACAACATAGTCATACAATTAAACCAACCGGAAAAAATGAAACAGAAAAAGAGGAGTTGATATCTGGAAGAAGAGGAACCGTGAACAGTCACTTATTTAAGAAACTCCTTATGTGTGGTGTCAATAAATTGCTTACTCTTCATGGGCACAATTCTCCTCTTTGTGTCGTTGCAATCTTCTCTCCACATCTTCCAATTACTCTACTCAAATACTAGCAGGTGAATGACCATTTTTGTTTGTTTAACTTATTGTTATAATCTTGCTATTTGATGGGTTCTTTATCGAATTGACAGCAACGGGTTTTCTTCTCAAGTTGCTAACTTTTTTTCCCAAGAACTATTAGCCTCAGCTTACACATTCTTTCATTATGATTTAGTTTAATACATTAGTTTTTTTAGCATTACTCTGTTACTATAAACTCGACAGACTCATGGAACTACTCTTTCTAGTGTAACTATTGTTTCTCTAACCATGAAGCTACTCTTTCTCTCACCATCGGTTCCCCATTAGTAAACTTTGATAAAAACACAAAAACTTGACAGATTTCTATAGCACTTCGTCACTGCTTCTCTTTCGACCTCCACCACCCACCACGTATTAGATCATCACACTACTTGTGACTGTTTCTCTTCATCTTGTTCACTTTTAATGGGTTACTTCTGGATTCTAAATCTTTTATCACATCACTTGAATAGCTGAAAACCTCCATCACCTTCACCTTCTAAAAACCTTCATCACCTTCACCTTACTTTAGGCAAAACTGCTTCATGAAAAATGTCTCCTTATATAACATATTCCTACACCACTTAATGCTTCTTTCTATTTTCTATCTTCTTTATGTTTTCCCTATCTTATTTCAAAATTAGGAACTTGTATTTAGTATGATTTATGAACTTATATTTAGTACGATTTATGTTCAGTTGTCAGCTATGTAGACTAGGAAAATATAAAGATATCACCTTTGTTGCAGTTGTTGCTTAAGTGTATATAAAGCAACTGTATGCTTGTGGTTCTGAGTTGGGTGAACTGTGAAATAGTCAAGAACAAAGATCAAAACTAGTATTACATCTTCCTAATTTTAAAGTATAATAGGCCTTGATGGATGTTCTCCTATACAAGTCTTTAGTAAAAAACAAGATCATCATCTATCAAAGGGAATTCAGTGAAAGCAATTAAAAAAATATAAATCAATTGAACCTGCGTTTCCCGTAGAACTATCTTCCCCAACTATTTGTGAATTAAACAAAAACTAACTTTTAATCAATCTTTACGGATGAGAAAAGGTAATGCACAAAATAGAATGAAATAAGGAGGCCAATGGTGCCAGTAATAGTCAAAGTTATTGTTATTATCGTTAATTTAAGTAAATTGAGTGGAAAGTGACTCAAAAATATTTGTTTTCTCTTAATTTTTTCTGCTTGTTGACTTCATTAATTTTTTTCTTACAATTTGTTTTTCCTGTGTATGTTGCTCGTTCCTAATATGTATTTATTTTTAAAAGTGTAAGATGGTTAAAAGTGGAATTTATATGCAAAACCGTAAGACAGTTAACAATGGTAGATATTTATTAAATATGGGTGATGAACAAAATGAACCTAGTATGGTAGAGGAGTTAGAACCTATATAGGCTCTTAATCAATAGTCCGACGCTATAGTTAGAACTTCAAATAATGCACCTAGCCTAGAAGGACAAGTTATTAGTACTGGTAACGTGATCCTCAAAATTATCTGATTATACATTTAAATTTTTAATATAATATTTTATATGTCTATTAATTTTTATTTTTAAATAGGAAATGTACATTCTAAAAAATGTAGATGGGGATCAACAATTAATGCTAGACTTGCCAAGAAGAAAGCTAAAGGAAAACAAATAGATGTTCAATTTCCTCCTTTGTACTATAAGGTATGTGGTAAGCATGCCAACCTTTTCAAGTCGAAAGTTACTATATGCATTCGGCAACTTGCACCACTTTGTGTCTCTACTTGGAAAGAGATTTATGAGGATGATAAGAAGGCAATGTGGTTATTTTTAAAGAAATGACACTTTTTTTAATTGCAATAGAGTTTAGCTTACTTGCAATAGAGTTTAATTTTGTTGTTACATTGAATTTGCTTCTTAATTTTCCTAACTATATTTTTTATATGAATTTTAGGATAAATTTAATTTCTCAAATCTGGTTCAATCTTATGTGATGCAACAAGTGCATGCACAATATAAAAATCGACATTATCATTTGCACAAAAGTTATCTCAAGAGTAAAGATTGCCCAAAGGATGTGGAGGAAGGTGATTGGCAATGGTTGATTGAGAACAAATGGGAGACTCTAAATTTTAAGGTAATTTTAAAATTTAAGTACTTTAACTTATTTTGTTAGTTGTTTTCTTTTATTAAAAATAAATTATTTATAAATGTATAGGAGCAAAGCGAAAGAAACACAAGTAATAGGGGAAATCAAGAGATGAAATCAGTTTTTAGTACAATGTCAATTGTACAAATTGCATATGGGATGGTAAAGTAAAATTTTATTTACTTAAAATTAAAATTATATTTTTCTTAAAAAGATAAGTTCCAATTAACCATTAATTTTCTTTGTCTTTTCTTTTTCTTTTTTTTCTTTTAAGAAAGATAAAGATTTTGATGAGTGGCCTGACGTTGTTAAAGATTAGGAGGTATCGCGACAAAAGTCAAATGAAACTTGATCTATTGCAAATGGAGAAGAAATAATGGTATGAAAGTTATATTCAAATTAGATTTTTTAAAAGAGTTTTAAAATTACTTTACTAAATTTTCAAATTCTATCTAAATATGCAGAATAAGCTTCAAGAAAAGGGAGAAGAAAAGATTTCGTTTGCACCTCTACCACTCGTTGACCATTTCGATCTTGTCCTAAAAAGAAAGTCAAGTTATTCACGCGGTTTAGGTGTTAAAGGGATAACATTTAAGTCCTGAGAAAAGGTGAAATTCTGGTTGAAGGTGAGGATGCAAAGAAACATGTAAGTGATTTAGACGATGAAGTGGCAAGATTTACTGAAATCACAAAAACATAAAATGAAAAGATTCAAGCTCAAAATGAGAAGATTCAAGCTCAGGATGTAGTTATTGAGAAGCAGGCCACAGAAATGAAACAAATTTCAGCTATTTTTGCACATTTGGTAAATACTATAGTAATTCCTAGTTTGTTACTCAATTATTCTGCCTTAATCGAAGATCCATCAAGTGCCACAACATCAAATACCCCAATTACTCAAGTAAGTTTATAAATTTATAAAATCTAGAATAGTTAGTATCACTTCTTATCATTATCATTATATTATTATAAAATG
>JAOTAY010000191.1:44936759-44948485 GCA_025629805.1 Erythroxylum baracoense
TAATTTTGTTTACCGACGGTTTATTGGTTTTTTCCGTCGGTAAATTCCGTCTGTAATTCACTATTTTCTTGTAGTGATATAACCCAAATCCTTTTAACCTTAATTGATCACTTTAATTGGGCTTAACCTTGTGTAGCTCACAATATACAATTAAATCATATATATATGTAGCCACATGATGGATTAAATCCAACAATTTCCCACTTGGGTCATATATATATAACTCCTTTAATTGTACATCATGACATAACCTTGTGAGCTCAAATTTGCTATCACTACCAAATACATCGATAATCAATCTCATTCATCAATTATAATAATATAGGATCAAAGCAGTTTTCATTATAAGCATATCATAACTAAACCCATCAATGGCCACTTATGCCAATATAATTGAACAACATAGATCAAGTATGGTTATGATCTTAACATGCCTACTTCTAACTGGTCCAAATCCTTATTCCTTATTGAGATCAAACAAACAAACTTTAAAGTTCAAATAAATAATAAAAGTGTCTATAATTGAAAAGCATTCAAAATAACAAACTTCCACTCAAATAACATATCTTTAATAGATACAACTCCCATATAAGTGAAATGCTCATGAAAAACCTTTGTTGGTAAACCTGTAGTGAGTAGATCCGCAACTATAGAGTTTGTCCCAATATGTTCAATAGACATTTGACCATCTTGAACTCTTTCTTTGACAACTAAGAACTTGAGGTTTATATGTTTTGACTTCGTTGAGCTCCTATTCTCATTGGAATATAGCACTACTGACTTATTATCACAAAATAACTTTAGTGGTCTTTCAATACTATTTACAATGCGCAGGCGAGTGATAAAATTTCGCAGTCATATTCCTTGATTGGATGCCTCATAACATGCTATAAATTTTGTTGTCATAGTGGAAAAAGTTACAAGTGTTTGCTTAGCACTCTTCCAGGAAATAGCTCCTCCAACTAGCAGGTAAATATAGCCCGATGTGGATCTCTGACTATCTTGACATCCAACGAAATCAGAATTAAAATACCCATTGATCTCTAGCTGATTCGACTTCCTATATGTCAACATGTAATCTTTTGTTCTCTGTAAGTACCGAATAACTCGTTCGGCTGCTCTCCAATGATCCATTCTAGGATTGCTTAAATATCTACCTAACATTCCAACAATACACACAATATCTGGACGTGTACATACTTGAGCATACATTAGACTCCCTACTACTGAAGCATAAGGAATCTTCTGCATCTCTTTAGTTTCAAACCCATTCTTGGGGCATTGACTGAAACAAAAACGTGTGTCCCTTAGCAACAGGGGTGTCACCTAATTTACAATCCTACATGCCAAACCTCTTAAGAATTTTCTTGATATAGATCTTTTGTGATAACCCAAGTATACCTCGAGAGCAATCTTGGTGTATTTGTATCCACTACAAGAGTTAAGACATTTAGTGACAATTTTTTTGTAACTAACTATTGGTTCGACAAAAATACAAGTTTTTTGTGACTAGACAATTGATTGACACTATTGTTTGGATTATCTGTAATAATTTATATTTTTGTGACTAATACAATAATAATTGTGACACTTTAGTTTCTTTCATAATTCATTTGTCACTATTAATATATTAATAGTGTTAAAAAAATTTTATCACTAAGTTTTGTCATTAAAAGCCTATGAAATTTGGCGTCAAAATAATTTTGGAGGGAATTAATTGTAATTGTGACAAAACATATGTTGGTAACTTGATCAAGTTTTTGTTACAAAAGTTATTATAACTATAAACGTAACAAATTAATAATAAATGTTTGTTGTTATAATAACATATTAAAATTAACCACTCTAAAGATAAAATTTGTCATTATTGTAAAAATTTTAGAGACCAGAAACTACTTGGCATGATTTTTTCGTTAATATGATTTTCGCAAATTTAAATATTTTCAAATAAAATATTCAAACTACATAAATTGATAATCCAAAAGTAATATTTTACATCTCAATAGATATTTGGTATACATAACTTCGAAAATTCATCAAAAAAATAAAAAAAATAAATGTTTAAATATAATAAAAATCTTGTTCCAAAATATTAAGAATCTCTTAACCTATTGAAAATTAAAAACAAAGTTTTTGTCAATGCTCAATCATTGTCATCGTTGCCTTCCTCATTTTCACTTATTGAATTTGTTTCATCTCCATCCATAAAAGTATCTTCATCACAATTAGTCATCTTCTCCAGCACTCATAGTATCAATATTTAATGAATTTCCTTCAACAGTTGCAGCATCTAAATCAAATCTATCCAAAGATATTGTATCAGTATCATCCTCTAAAGTATATTCGTGAAGTGTAAAGCCAAAACTTTCATTTTCTTGGTATGACTCATCCCTTATATCATCATCAGGAAGATCATACAAATCACGAGGCTTTGTCTTGACAACAACCTGCCAATTGAGCTTCGTAATATCTCTTACATAGTAAACTTGTTCAGCTTGAGAAGCTAAAACATATGGTTCATCAGTTTTCAACTGGCGTGCGACATTTACCATAGGAAACCTAAACTTGTGAACCTTATATCCACCTTTATGATACACATCCCACCAGTCAACGTTAAATAAATGATACTATTTTCCCTATGATAATTTAATTGTATGATATCTATCAAAACATCAAAAAATCTAAATTGTCTGTATTCACATCACCTTTTACAAAAATTCCACTGTTTTGTGATTTCAATTACAAATCTCTGTCCTTTGTGTTAAACCTCCAACCGTTGATGAGGAAGATTGTATACCGATAAACTTGCTTATCTGGCACATAAGCTAAATGCAATAATTGATCACTAACCATTTCACTTCCTTTATCATGCAACTCGGTGACCTATCACGAGTAATGAGCATTAAATATTTATATCATATAAATTATAATTTATAAAAAGTTATAGGTGAAAATATATTTATATATAGTACTACATATTTCTTGAACCACTGGTGGAATTCTTTTTGATATCTTCTTTCTACATTTCTAGGATCCTCCCTCTTGAATTTTTCTTTATGCATGCTTCACTTTAAAAATAATTGAAATATTATTAGTTACTTCAAGAATATATAAACCATAAAACAAATTATGTAAAATGACTAATTTCAAAAGTTAAGAGAACTTACTCCACAAACTCTTAGCTTTCTTCACAATTTTCTAGCATATACATTACAGCTTGAGCTCATTCAGTTAAGCTCAACTCATCATATTGTTTCCCAAGCAAAGGTCTATCAACTTGTGAGAAAACTTAAAACCTAGAATGAGAATGAGCATCACTTCCCTCATCATTTCTTCCAACACAATTCAACCTATTTTTAGTTCCTTGCAAATACCTTAAACAAAAATGCATGCATTCTTACACAATATATGCCTCAGCAATTAATCCTTCTAAGCGTGCCTTATTTCTCAGATATGATTTAAGCTTATGCAAATATCGTTCTATAGGATACATCCATCGATATTGTACTGGCCTAGCAAGTTTAGCCTCATTCATAAGATGAATGGTTAAATGCACCGTTATGTCGAAAATAAGAGAGGAAACATTTTCTCTAATTTACAAAGTGTAAAAGGAATTGATTTTTCAAGTCTCTCCAAATCATCAAAATGTAAAACTTTAGCACATAACTCTCTTAAATAAGTACACAACTCAAGTAATGCTTCGCACACCTCTTTACCCAGCAACCCACATATAGCCAAAGGGAGATATCGATGAAGAAATACATGACAATCATAACATTTCATTCCAAAAACTTTGCATTCAGTGAGACTCACACATCGAGAAATATTGGAAGAATAGCCATCTGGAACTTTTAGATCAACTAAGAACTGACAAAATGTTCATTTTTCAACTTTAGACAGTGTATAACATATAGGGTGAAATGCATACCTACCATCACTTGTGGGAGTTACATAAAGCTCAGGACGTATACCCATAGATTTTAAATCAAAACGAGTATTTAGAGTATCCTTTGTTTTCCCTCAATGTTCAACAAAGTCCCAATTATGTTATCATATACATTTTTCTCAATATGTATGACATCCAAATTATGTCGCAACTTAAGTGTTCTCTATTATGAGAGTTGAACAAAATACTCTTTTTTTCTCCAATTTTTGAATAATAGAGCATCTCCATGCTTTCTTTTCCTTACAGGCTTTCCAAAATTCACCTGTTTAATGAAAATAGTGGAAATAAGAAAAAAAGAATATAGATAAAATATACACATAATCTAAAATCAATCAAACTTCACCTGAGAACATTGATTATATTGTCAATAACATAATCCCTTGATAATTGTTTTAGTGTGCTTCAATTTTCTTTGGTACCATCAAATGCTTTATCATTTTTCCTCTAAGAATGATTAGTTGGTAAGAAGCGACGATGACCAAGATAGCATGTTTTATGTCCATTTTGAAGCTTGCGAGAAGACGTTTCAAGATTGCAAACAAGATATGCTAACTTGCCTTTGGTGATCCATCCTGATAAATTACTATAAGCTGGAAAATCATTTATAGTCCATAATATACCTGCATGTAACTGATAATTACTCTCTGAAAATGCATCATATGTCTCTACATCTATCTCCCAAATGAATTTCAACTCATCAATCAACAGCTCTAAATATACATTAATATCATTTCCAGGAGCTTTCAAACCAGGAATCAATTGTGACATCATGAAATAAGGATCTTTCATACAGAGACATAGTAGAAGGTTATAAGGAACTAACACAACTGGTTATACACTATAAGAGGTGCTCATATTCCCGAATGAGTTAAAACCATCACTTGCTAAACTAAGTCTAACATTACGTGGGTTACTACAAAAAAGGAATGCACGGTATCAAAACTTTTCCAAGCTAGAGAATCCGCTGGTTGTCCCATAAACTCATTATTACATGTTTTTTCCTTATGCCATCTCATATCTTTAGCAAAATTAGATGACATGTATAATCTTTGCAAGCTAGGAGTTAACGGAAAATATCGCAAGACTTTTTGCGGAATCTTTTTCCTACGGTCATGCTCATTAATGATATTCCCTATTTTTCCATTATTCTTCCATCTATATTCACCACATGTTAGATAAGATTGAGAATTCTCATATTTATTTATGTAAAGTATGCAATCATTTACACAAACATCTATCTTCTCATATGAAAGCCTTATATCTCGAGAAACTTTTTTACAGTCAATATATGAGCTAGGAACTTTATTACCTTTAGGAAACCATATTTCCATTATTTGAAGCATTCCATCAACTGCAATTGCACTAATCCCATAAAGACATTTTCAATTCAATACTTCAACAATAAATGATAGTGTGGAAGATTCCTCATAGCCAGGATTATGTGATCTTGCTATAATTATCTCAATAATATATAAAACTTAGTAGCTTCCTTATTTGGACTAGTGGGGCCACCTCTGATAGGATCATCAGCTTTTTCATTTAGATCATAAGAACTATCCCTTGCAAGATCACGTAACATATCACGCATTCCATCATCATTTTCACTTTTATTACTCTGATTACTATCATTGTCGTCATCAAAATAATATTGTAGAACCTCTCTATGATAGCACCATTATTTGTAGTTTTTGTTTGTCCTATTTAACATCAGATGTTCATAAATTGATAGTCTTGTCCTAAATAAATTATTGTTGCATTTTTTATAAGGACAACGAACTGCTCTTCCTTCATCAAAATGTCTAAATGCAAAATCTAGAAATTCATTAACTCCTTTTTCATATTGTGGCAGTGCTTTATTAGAAATTTTCATCTAAATTTTGTCAATCATCATTGTCCTTCAATATAAATTAAGCCAGGCTCGGTTAGCTAAAAGACCTAAATGAGATAAAAGAGAGAAGGCGATAGAGAGAGAGAGAGAGAGGGAAAACCTAATGAGCTTTAGCTTCGACAGTAGAGGAGAGGAGATAAATTCATGTATATATATGTTTACTTGTTCGATCTGCTTGTGTGAGTACAAGGATTTGGAGATCTTACAAATAATTCCTGAGTGACGACATTATTTTCACTTGTGCACAATCGACCCAAGTTTAAGCTTAATGGGTTTTTCCCTGTTTGATGGAATTCACCGTTACCAACATCGTTGTCCACGTTGTTATCGAAGGTGGTGCCTCTGTCGCAGTACATGGCTAATCGTCGGAAGAGTTGAAATTCAGTCGATTCCCTTAGTGGTAGGTTGATTTTCAATCTTCTTGAGAATTGTAAATGTTGTTATCTTGGATGGTTAGATAAGGTAAGTTTAGAATCCAAAGAAGAATAAGAAAGGTAGTAGTATTAAATAAAATTTAACAGTTTCGTTGTCGTATTGGAGAATTGGGGTGTTTATCTATATGTGTAAATGAAGAAGAATAAGAAGGATGGGTTAGTAGTATTGAATAAAAATTAACAATTACACCAGGGTTGCGTGGGAATGGACATGTGGGTCTAATCTATTATAAAGGGAATGGAAATAAAGGAAGTATCATATGATGAAATAAATATCAAACAAAATTATGTATTCATTTAGATTAATAGAAAACATTTAAAAATTCAAATTCAAATTATCATTATAAAATATTTCATAATTCAAAATAAATAAAGATAGAAATTTAGAGATTTTTATAAGACAAATTATAAGTTTAAGTTTTTATTAAACATTAATAATAACAGAAAAGATAAAGTTTTTAATCAACTAAAACTTCTTATCTTTATCTCTCACTTTAATAAAATTTGATTATTTGATAATTGAATATCTAACATTCTTATAAGAAGTAAAATCTCAAGGTTATTATATGCTGTCTTTTTTAAAAGGAAAAATATACATTAGAATTTATATATTAAATTTATTTTTAAGTTTTTTATATTAAATATGTGATTCATATAATGTTGAAGGAAATTAAAACACTTCAAGGAATGCAATCCCTTAGCAGAGACTAGATCATTGCTAAATGGTGACGTATTAATATATTAATAGCCAATACGGTAATATTACAGAGCCATAATCAACTACACGCATACAACTATTGAGCCTTAGGCGCCAAACAACTTAGAAACACTGTATAAATTTGATGATTTCTTTCGAACTTTATTCGACTGCCTCATCTAAATTGTTTTCTTGCTTTGCATTTATAGATGTTGCTATACTTTTATTCCTTAATAAAGTTTAATTTTATTATTATTGTACGAATTCTAGGGACTATAAATTACGTGACACGATTTTTCTTTAATATTATTATTTATAAAAAATTTAAATATTTTCTTACAAAATATTCAAAATACATATATTTATAATCCAAAAGTAATATTTTACATATCAATAGATATTTGCTAAACATAACTTTGAAATATATATTTATTTAAAATTTTCAATACAAATGTTTATCTAAAATCAATTATTTTTATTAGATGAATAAATTCAAATGTAACTATCCCCCTAACATAGTAGTTTATGATAAAAAATAAATTACTCTCATCTATATTTATTATGTATTGTAAAAATATTAAACATGATTTTAAATTTATGAAATATAAAATTTATTACGAAAATTAAACTATTACATAAAATTTAAAAAATTTAAGATGAAATCTGATTTTAAATTTATGAAATATAAAATTTATTATGAAAATTAAACTGTTACAAAAAATTTTAAAAATTTAAGATGAAATCATTTTTTAGATTAAAAATTGGAGAGTAAGTATTAAAGATTGTAGTCCTACATCTGTAAAACTAAGAAAGCTTAATAAAATAAGTGCTATAAAGTAAGCTTAATAGCTACACCTAGTTTAGCGTGAGGAGATCCAAGTAATTGTGAAACAATAAATCTAATAGAAGAAGATGAGCCGGACAGTCGCGTGTGCATGGTACCAATAAATTTCTTCTTCATGTGCGCAGTCTTCTCTCCACTCTACTTCATTGCATATCTTTAAGGACAATCTTCTCTCCACATCTTCCAATTCCTCTACTCAAATACCAACAGGTAAACGACCATTGTTCTTTGTTTAAATTATTCTTCTAATCTTTCAACTTACGCATATTAGAGATGTTATTTAGTTTAATACATGAGTTTTTTTACCATAACTCTGTTACTATAAACTTGACGTCTCTTATCTCCTGTCCTGTCTACTATTACATGTACAACATCTTATTCATGAAAAACTACATAACTTTTACACCACTTCATGCTTTATACAACATTAACTGGTATACAACGTCTTATTGATGAAGATGAAGAAGTTGTTGTTACCTGCTTATATCAGACTAAGAACTTACCCGATGAGACAGCGTCAGTGGACAACCTTAGAAACATTGTTCTTGATATCATAAGGAAGATTAATCTTAGTATCTTCATCCACGGAATTGTAAATGGTGCTTACAACGCCTCCTTTGTCGCTCGATTCTGAGAAGCTCTATTTCATTTTTCTGCTTTGTTTGACATGCTAGAAACTATTGTCCCTCATGATAATCCTCAGTGGATGTTGATTGAGAAAGAGATTTTTGTTAGGGAAGCCATAAATGTTATAGCTTGTGAGGGATGGGAGAGAGTGGAGAGGCCAGAAACATATAAACAGTGGCAGGTCCGCTGCTTGAGGGCAGGATTTGTGCAACAACCTTTTGACAGGGAGATATTTAGGACTGCATCTGCTAATGTGAGACGTCTTTACCATAAAGACTTTCTTAACAATGAAGATGGCATGTTGTTCTTGAAAGGGTCAAATCATAAAAAAGATAAAAACAGAACACTCAACGTCAACTGTATTGGTCTCTGGATCATACCATACATGTGCGCCTTTCCCCACTTTCCAATCCACCTTCAAGAGAATCCTTTCTTTGTTTTTTAAAAAGGATATAGGAACAAGCCTATCAAAAGACTTTCCCAAAGCTTCACATGAGAAAGAAAAGAGTTTGAACCACAATTCCTCTATCCCATATTCCTTCATCACCCATATATTAGCACCTTTAACTGCCTTAGAATGCATACAACTAACACACAACCAATCTCCCAAGACACCCAAATAATACTTGTTCTTCTCGTTAGACAATCACATAGGAAGTGATAACCTCTCAAGTTTTTTAGTAGTCTTATGAAATGTAGAAATTACCTTAGTGCTTTTGATGTTGAGTAGAAAATGGCATGCTTCATGAATGAACAAAGAATTTACATGTAGTTCAACATCAGTGAACCAATAGGGCACATTAATCCTTGTCCATCGATATCTCTGCAATCTATAAACCCAAATCTTAAGTTGGGACTTATAGTGGTAATTGTGAGGGATAGTGTCATAACAACTTACATGATCGGAACGTGCCCTGCCATTGGTTGGCACCAAATTTATAATAAGTAGTCATCGTTCATGGAGTCGTATCCAAATCCGAGCACCCCAAGGTACGTTATTTCTTAAAAAGTCATCTTTACCATAAAGACTTTCTTATCGATGAAGATGGCATATCGTTCTTACAAGGATGGAACGGTCGAATCATAAAAAAGATAAAAATAAATAAATCAACGTTATTTCTCAAAAAGTCATCTTTACCACAAAGACTTTCTTATCGATGAAGATGGCATGTCGTTCTTGCAAGGATGGAAGGGTCAAATAATAAAAAAGATAAAAATAGAACAATCAATTTTATTTCTCAAAAAGTCCAATGGCATAAGAAAGTGACTCAAAGATATTTGTTTTATCTTGATTTTTCTGCTTGTTGACTTCATTAATTTTGTTCTTACAATTTGTTTTAGCTTCGTGTGTTGCTTGTTCCTAATATGTATTTATTTTTAAAAGTGCAAGATGGATAAAATTGGTAAGTATATGAAAATCTGCAAGACGGTTAACAATATTAGATATTTATCAAATATGGATGATGAACAAAATCAACCTAGTATGGTAAAGGAGTCAGAAGCTATAGAGGCTCTTAATTAACAGTCCGACACTATAGTTGGAACTTCAAATAATGCACCTAGCCTAGAAGGACAAGTTATTAGTATTGGTAACGTGATCTTCATAATTATATGATTGTGCATTTAAATTTTTAATATAATATTTTATATTTCTATTAAATTTTATTTTTTAAATAGGAAATGTAAATTCTAAAAAATGTGGACGAGGACCAACAATTAATGCTAGACTTATTAAGAAGAAAGCTGAAGGAAAACAAATTGATGTTCAATTTCCTCCTCTGTACTATAAGGTATGAGGTAAGCATGCCAGCCTTTTCAAGTCAGAAGTTACTATATGCATTCGACAACTTGCACCACTTCGTGTCTCTAGTTGGAAAGAGATTAATGAGGATGATAAGAAGACAATGTGGTTATTTTTAAAGGTATGACACATTTTTTAATTGCAATAGATTTTATTTTAATTGCAATAAAGTTTAATTTTGTTGTTGTATTGAATTTGTTTCTTAATTTTCCTAACTATATTTTTTCTATGAATTTTAGGATAAATTCAATTTCTCAAATCAGGTGCAATCTTATGTGATGCAACAAGTGCATGCATAATATAAAAATCGATATTATGATTTACGCAAAAGCTATTTCAAGAGCAAGATTGCCTAGAGGATGTAGAGGAAGGTGATTGGAAATGGTTGATTGAGAATAAATGGGAGACTCTAAATTTTAAGGTAAATTTAAAATTTAAGTTCTTTAACTTATTTTGTTAGTTGTTTTCTTTCATTAAAATAAATAATTTATCAATGTGTAGGAGCAAAGCGAAAGAAACACAAATAATAAGGGAAATCAAAAGATGAAATTAGTTTTTGGTACAAAGTTAATTGTACAAATTGCATATGGGATGGTAAATTAAAATTTTATTTACTTAAAATTAAAATTATATATTTTTTAAAAAATTTCCAATTAATCTTTATTTCTCTGTCTTTTTTTCTTTTTTAAAAGATAAAGATTCTAATGAGTGGCCTGATGCTGTTAAAGTTTGGAAGGTATCACTACAAAAGCCAAATGGAACTTGGTCTGTTCCAAATGGAGAAGAAATAATGGTATGAAAGTTATAGTCAAATAAGATTTTTTAAATAAAATTTAATATTACTTTACTAAATTTTCAAATTCTATCTAAATATGCAGAATAAGCTTCAAGAAGAGGGAGAGAAAAATAAAGAAAACATTTCATCTGCACCTCCATCACTCGTTGAGCATTTCGGTCTTGTCCTAAAAAGAAAGTCAAGCTATTCACACAGTTTAGATGTTAAAGGGATAACATCTAAGTCCTGAGAAAAAAGTGAAATTCTAGCTGACACTGAGGCTGTAAAGAAACATGCAAGTGATTTAGACGATGAAGTTGCAAGACTTACTGAAATCAAAAAAACACAAAATGAAAAGATTCAAGCTTAAAATAAGAAGATTCAAGCTTAAAATAAGAAGATTCAAGCTCAGGATGCAGCTATTAAGAAGCAAGCCACAGAAATGAAACAAATTTTAGTTGTTTTTGCACATTTGGCAAATACTGGAGTAATTCCTAGTTTGTTACTCAATTCTTCTGCCTTAATTGAAGATCCATCAATTGCCATAACATCAAATACCCCTACTACTCATGTAAGTTTATAAATTTATAAAATCTAGAATAGTTATTATCATTTCTTATCATTATCATTGTATTATTATAAAATGTTAGTACTAAATTTATAGCTTAATATTTTATAAACTAATTAATTGATTTTATTTTTATTTATTTTGTA
>JAOTAY010000191.1:44951383-44969328 GCA_025629805.1 Erythroxylum baracoense
CCACCCTCGCGGGGCACGAATTCGGGTATCACTGTCGATATCGGGTTCGGGTCCGGCGGGAGTTGGGGTGTTACACTATGAATGATAATACTTTGCCTAATAGATTTAGTTGAATTACAGAAGATAATTTTGAGAAGTTATTAAAATTTGCCTAAGAAGAATTATATCCAAGGTGCTCTAATTTCTCATAACTATCTTTAGTTGTTAAGTTGTTGCAATTGAAGGCACATAATAGGTGATGTAACAAATCTTTTGACACGTTGATTAAGTTGCTTAATGATGCATTACCGATTGGCTACAATTTGCTCAAATCTTATTATAAAGCAAAAAAATTGTTAAGGAACCTTGGATTAAGATGTATATCAATATATGCTTATAATTATGATTGTGCTATCTTTTGGAAGGACATTAAAGATCTTGAAGAATGTCCTATTTGTGGTAAATCAAGGTGGCAAGTAGACGATCAAAATAGAAAAAAAATATCTTATAAAATCTTGAGAAACTTCCTTTTTAGACCACAACTAAAAAGGCTTTTTATATCAATAAAAACCACCATAGATATGAAATGGCATGAAAAGAGCCATTGATGATAACATTATGAGTCATCCAATATACTTAAATGCATGGAAAGACTTTGATAGAAAGTTTCTATGGTTTGCAAAGAATAGTCATAATGTTCGACTCAGGTTAGCCTCTAATGGATTTAATCCATTTGGTAATATGAGTACTTCTTATAATATGTGGTTGGTAATTCTTGTGCCATACAATTTATCCCTACGGAAGTGTATAAATGAGCCTTTTTTTGTTGCTTTCTTTACTTATTCTAAAACTTACTACTCTTGGTAAAGATATCGATATATACATGCAATCACTAATTGACAATTTAAACATATGTGGGAGGTTAGAATAAAAAGAGATGAAGACTATATTGAGGATAGATTATATAACAATGATGATACTTTGACGAAATATAATAGTGATGAAAAGTCGAATCATAATGCAATTAGTGATGATGATTTTGAAGATCCTGATTATGATGACTGAAGGTATCATAAAAGTTCTCTTTCTTTTGTCTTATTATAATGTTGGTAACATTTATGTTGTTAATGTGATTAATGTTGATGATTGAATATATGTTAATTATGATGATTGAATGTATCATGAACGTGCTCTTTATACTGTCTCAAACGTAATGTTGGTAACATTTATGTTGTTAATGTGTGTAATATTGTAGTTGACTATTGTTATTGCGATGAATGTTGATGATTGAATGTATGTTGATTGTGATGATTGAATGTATCATGAAAGTGCTCTTTTTATTGTATCAGACATAATATTGGTAACATTTATGTTTTTAATGTGTGTAATTTTGATGATTGAATGTTGTTAATGAGATTAATGCTAATGATTGAATGTATGTTGATTATAATGATTGAATGTATCATGAAAGTGCTCTTTATATTGTCTCAAATGTAATGTTGGTAACATTTATGTTGTTAATGTGTGTAATTGATGATTGAATTTGTCTTGATTATGATGATTGAATGTATCATGAAAGTGCTCTTTCTATTGTCTCAAATGTAGTGTTAGTAACATTTATGTATTTTTTGTTGTAGATATTTCTTGAAGGATCTAGTTAATTGAATAACTTTAAAAATATGATTCATAAATAAAAGGGTTGAAACATAATTGATTTAGAATCTTGTAAAATTTTTATTTTCAAATTCTTAGACACGAACTATTCCCATATCCAACCTCTAATAATATTCATAGATTAAAAAAATTCTATGTTAAAAAGGAAAAAAAATATGGGTGCTAGCTCCATAATGTTCTTTTCTTATTTATACAAAAAGAGTTTGATTTCTTTTTAACTGAAATTAAACTATTCATTATAATTAAACTTTAACTTATTTATAATTATAATTGTAATTTAATCTTAATAAAATTAAACATCTTATATTTTATTCATGAATTAAAATTGATTCTAAATTTATTTAATTAGAGTTTTCTCCTTTTAACTGCTTTTATGTATAACTTATTAGGTTTAATACATTGGTAATTATTATAAATTATAATAATTATTTTATTTTATCGTTAATTCTCTAATGGAACATTCTACAATTGTAGATCAAGATTGACTTTTAACAATATATCATGATAACCAAATATTAAGAATGTCAAAAGTGGTTTTCTTAATATGTCCATGCATAGTTGTAATGTATAATTTAATTCAATCATTATCTAATGCTTGAATTGAATATAAAGTATAAAATTAGTGTCTACCTTATTTAAACCTAAACATGTTTATTTTTTAATTAGTAATTAATTTATAATTAATAGTTAAAAACACGCTTTTCAATTCTTAATTCACTTTGGTCAGAGAATTCCTTAAATTACTATTAATCAAGAAAATAGAACGTTCTCTAAAGTTAATTTAAGATGATAAATCCTTTATTGACTTACTTAGCTATCTCTATATACTTCATACTATATCTAAGTACCATTGACTTACCTACTATGATTATAATAAGTCACCTTTCCTTCTTCTTTTGAATGATTTTTTGCTTAAGTAGTCTTAAAATATAATAATTCCTGTATGAGATACCTTAAAATTTTCAATTTTAAGAATTGATTAAAAAATCATAATGAGAAAATCAACGAACATATATCATAATGAGAAAATTTACGAACATATAAGGTAATGTTAATTAAAAGTGTGATTCACACCTCAATGTTTCATAAAAAGTCTAAGTAAATCTCTACTGTTGGGACCACTTTGCTCCCTAACATTACTAAATAGTAGTCACTGTATCTTAATGTTACTAAAATAGTATTCATTACAACCTAAAAGTGGTAACAAAGAGATTGGTAGGGGTTAATTTAGACCTTTTGTGCAATATTAACGTGAAAATTACACCTTTAATAAGTGTTGAAAGAAATATTTTTTAAGATTGCCTAGTTGTGACATGACATGGGCTAAATTTATAACCCATATGCTAAAACTATCAAAAAGTTAACTTAGTTAGGACTTAGGGTGTTACTTACTAGTACCATTTTGAAAATGTTAAGGTACAATGTGATACTATAAATAATAGTAGAGCTTAACTTAGATTTTTAAAAAAACGTTAGGTAACAATTTGTACCTTTTATCATGTAATATTATATTATGATTCTTTATAATTGATTTAGTTTAGTAAACTTTTTTCTAATAAGTATCTATATATTTATTTAAGCATCTCTATATTTTAATCTATTAGATCGTTTACATCATATAACATGAACTGATCTTTTTGCTCTATTAATGTTAGTTTTAATAGAACAATGACAAGTAATAACTTATGAATAATACGTAAATGCAATACAAATTTCATAATTATAATCTTACCATAATTTTATTTGCAAAAACATATTTATTTTTCAGACCTTATCTTCTACATTAGTTAATTAAATAAATACATATAAAACAAAGAGTACCTTATATCATAAAATCTATAATCAACTTATATAAACCAATAGTCATCAGATTTGAATATCCAAAGTTAAGTCGACACCTTTGTTCAAAAAAAATGATGCCATGTTTTCTCCCCTCCATGCACGACCGCATGTATGCTGCAACAGCAAGCACTAATAAAAACCCTCGATACAAAATGTGAAATTGATACCAATTATTAAAAGCTCAGCCCAACCAAGATCCGACTCCACCTTAATGAAATAAAATTTCACAACATCCACCTCAGCAGTACACGCAGCAGTCCAACCTTCTCAGCATGAAAACTCTTCCAGGAACTTCTAGAAAACATTTGCTGAAATTCTCTTGTTTTAGTTTCTGTTAGTCGCTTGTAAATGGCATCTTACGGTTATAACAATATTCCTATAAATAGCTCTAGGCAGAGCGAACACTATGTGCTTGAGTAAATGTCCAAACTATCCTGTAATTCTCCTATATAAAGGAGCCTTTGTAAATAGTTTACATATGGAAATAAAGATAGATACTATTTAATCGTTTATGGTATCAAAGCCTCAAATAGACAAATGTCTCCATGGCTGAAGCTCATTCTGAAAAATCTACCAACCCAAAATCTTCTCTTTCTCCTCCCTCTTCATCTCTTCCTCACCTCTCCCATCTTGTTTCAGTAAAATTAAACAATGAAAATTTCCTGCTCGCAGAGCTCAGACGGTTCCATATTTGAGAGGCCAGTGTCTTTTTCACTTTGTCAATGGTACTAATCCCCCTTCACCACATTTTCTTCCTAACCCTGACACAATCAACCCATAATATCTTGAATGGTCCCATACTGACCAGCTTATTCTTAGTGCTATCATCTCCTTCCTCTCTAAAAACCTTATTTCTCAAGTTGTCGGCTACACCACCGCTCATCAAGTCTGGAATGCCTTGGAAAAACTCTTTACTTCTCAATCCCATGCTCGGATTATTCAGCTTTAATATCAACTTCCCACTGTGTCAAAAGGTTCCTCCTCTGTTTCTGATTATTTCCAAAAAGTGAAGCATCTTTCCGACACCATGGCTGCCACTGACACCTCATTATCCTCAGCCGAATTTATCTCCTATCTTTTAGCTGGATTAAATAGTGATTTTGATGCTTTGGTTACCTCCATTACTACTTGCATCGAACCTATCCCCTCTGAAGAACGCTTCAGCCTTCTTCTTACCCACGAAGGTCGCCTCGCTCACTCCACCCATCTTCCCTCCTTCACCGAATTATCTGCCAATTTCTTCTCAACAAGTTCTTCCCGCGGTCGTAGTAATACTCAGGGAGCCTATCGGGGTAATTATCGCAGTCGAGGAAGGGGTCGAACTCCAACTTCCTTTCTTTCAAATTTCTTTCCCATCTCTGCAACTCAAAATCAGTCTCCTTTACTGCACTCCAAGCCAACTTGCCAAGTCTGTGGCAAGGTTGGTCATCTTGCACTGCGATGTTACTATTGCTATGACCACGCCTATGAAAATGGCCTACCCAAGTCCCTTATAGCCAACTACTCCTCATCCAATTCCACCTCAAACAACAACTGATACCCAGACACTGCAGCCACGAATCATCTCACCTCAAATCTCTCCCACTTGAACCTTAACTCCGCCCCTTACAATGGATCTGATCAAATTCGCGTAGGTGATGGTACTGCCTTACCTATCTCTAACATTGGTAATTCTCTCATAACCTTTGCTTCTCGCTCCTTTCATTTCAAGAAAAATTTACACGTTCCTCATATAACCAAAAACTTGGTTTCTGTGTGGCAATTTTTTATTGATAATCAAGTTTATTTTGAATTTGATTCCTCTCATTTTATTATGAAGGATTCCAAAATGGGACCTCTCTCCTTTGTGGCCCCATGCATGATGGTTTATATACTTTTCCAAAAAATTCATCACCTCTTCAAGCTCTTGTTGGCGAGCACACCACATCCTCTCGGTGGCACTCCAGACTTGGGCATCCATCTCTTCAAGTTGTGCAGTGTGTCTTGTTTCACCATTCACTTCCAGTTTCAACCTAAGACTTCAAATCTCTATGTTCAGCTTGCTATCAAGCAAAAAGTCACCAATTACCTTTTGTTTCTTTTCATCAACGGGCTACCCAGCCCTTAGAACTACTTTACGCAAATGTATGTGGCCCTACCCCTGATCTTTCTTGTGAAGGATATCATTATGATGTTGCCTTTCTAGATGACTACACTCATTTTACTTGGTGGTTTCCATTAATACAAAAATTTGATGTTGTCTCAGCTTTTATTAATTTCCAACGATCTGTTGAATTACTCTTTAATTCCAAAATAAAATCCATCCAAAGTAACTGGGGAGGCGAATTTTGTCCTCTCAGTGACATTCTTCAATCCAAAGGAATTTCACATCAAATTTCTTGCCCTCATACCTACCAATAAAATGGTGCCGTTGAGCGCAAACATCGACACATTGTGGAAACCGGCTTAGCACTTATGGCACTTGCCTCACTGCCTCAACATATTTGGGTAGATTCCTTCCACACTGCAGTGTGTTTAATAAATCGTCTCCCTACTCCCTTACTTCAACAACTTAGTCCTTTTGAAAAATTGTTCTCTAAAGCTCCTAATTACACTTTTCTCAAAGTTTTTGGAATTGCTTGTTGGCCTCACTTACGACCATATAACCAACAAAAACTAGATCTTCGCTCCTCACAATGTCTTTTTATTGGGTACAGTGACTCCCATCATGGCTACCGGTGTTTACATCTACCTACAGGACATCTCTACATCTTAAGAGATGTTGTATTTGATGAGCAATTATTTCTTTTCAATAACACCACCAACTCGGACTCAAACCCATCCCTAATGCCTTTTCCCTCTATTCTTGGTTGTTGTCCCACCCAGCCTACATACATAAGAAATCAACACTCTGATAATACCCACTCACGGCCCATTGAACCACCTCAACCCACGTCTCTCCTACCCAGCTCGTTCCTAGCTACATATCACGTCTCAAATTCTCATCCCTCCCTTCGGTCTCCTACAACATTTCACCAACTGAGCCCATTACCCCCTAAGCCCATCCTCATCAACTTCACAATATGATACCCCACCTCAATCCAATTCCTCTCAGCCCTTATCTACTTTCTTCAACACTCTCGAACCTTCCCAGCAACCTCCATCATCTGCAGAATGTTCCCCTAAAATTCAAATCATAACTCGATCCAAAACTAATTCTCTTTGTCCCAAAAAATTCACCGATGGAATTGTTATCTAGCCACGCCCCTGAAGTTTTCTCACTTTTTCTTCCCCCATTCCTGATGATCACATCACCTTTACCGAATCTTCAAAACATCACGAATGGAGGATAGCCATGGTCGAAGAGTTTCAAGCACTGATGAACACTAATATGTGGACTCTGGTAGCCTCTTCAGAAATCCACAACCTCGTCGGGTGCAAATGGGTTTTTCACACCCAGAGACGTTCGGATGGCACCATCGACAGACACAAGGCTCGTCTTGTAGCAAAGGGGCTTCATCAACAAGCAGGTATTGACTTATCTGAAACTTTTAGTCCTGTTGTGAAGTGAACCACTATTTGTACTATACTTTCCATTTTTGTCACTGAAGGATGGTCCTTCCAGCAGATAGACATCAACAATGCCTTTCTGCATAGGGACCTTCAAGAACAAGTTTTCATGTTCCAACCCATCGACGTCATCCATCCCGATCACCCCACCCACGTCTGTCGCTTGAATAAGGCCATTTATGGTCTTAAACAAGCGCCACGTGTGTGATTCTCCAAGTTGAGTAACAAGCTTCTTAAGTTTGGCTTCACACCATCTCTGTCCTATCCCTCGTTATTTTTATACAAAAATTCCTCTATCACTCTTTTCTTTTCAGTATACGTAGATGATGTTATTCTTATTGGTTCCAATGTGGATGCTATCACCTCTATTTTACACTCTCTCAACTCTTTCTTCCCAATCAAAGACCTTGGACCTCTTCGGTTTTTTCTAGGACTTGAGATTCACCATCTCTCACAAGGTCTAAACCTATCACAAACAAAGTATGTTTGAGATCTACTCAAACGGACCAATATGGACCTTGCCAAACCTGTCCAGACCCCCATGACCTCCTTTGCTTGACTTTCACTCACCGATGGTCCTGACTTTTTTGATCCATCTCATTACTGTAGTACAGTAGGTAGTCTTCAATATCTCTCTCTTACTAGACCCGACATTGCATTTGCTGTCAACAAAATTTGTCAGTTTATGCACTGTCCAAAACTACCTCATTGGCAAGCAGTCAAGAGGATCATCTGATACCTCAAATACACTGCTCACTATGGCCTTCTCATACGCCCTTCCTCTTGCTACAAGCTTCATGCATTCTCAGACGCGGATTAGGCAAGATGCCCTAATGATCATCGCTCCACTGGCAGTTTTTATGTGTTTCTTGGTTAAAATTTAATTTCCTAGAGTTCCAAGAAGCAGTCCACAGTTGCAAGATCCACTACAGAAGCTGAGTACAAAGCATTGGCAAACACCACTGTTGAACTACTTTGGCTTCAGTCCCTGCTTAAAGAACTTGGTACTTTTCTCTCTTAGCCTCCTACCCTCTGGTGTGACAATTTGGGGGCTACATATCTTGCGACTAATCCTGTTCTTCACTCACGCACAAAGCATACGGAGATTAATTTCCATTTTGTACGTGTCCGTGTCACTTCCAAGTCTCTAAAGTTGCCTTCACTGCATCTCGAGATCAAGTCGTTGATATATTTACCAAACCCTTGCAATCATCTCGGTTTCTTCAATTAAGAACACATCTCACTCTGGTTCCCATCATGGACTCGCGGGAGGGTATTAACAGCTCAGCGCAACCAAGATCCGACTCCACCTCATCGAAGAAAAATTTCACAGCATCCACCTCAGTAGTACACACAGCAGTCCAGTCTTCTCAACATGAAAACTCTTCCAATAACTTCTAGAAAACACTTACTGAAATTCTCTTGTTTTGGTTTCTGTTAATCCCTTGTAAATGGCATCTTACGATTATAACAATATTCCTATAAATAGGTTATAACAATATTCCTGTAAATAGCTCTAGGCAAAACGCAAACCATGTGCTTGAGTAAATGTCTAAACTATCCTGTAATTCTCTTATATAAAGGAGCCTTTGTAAACAGTTTAGATATGGAAATAAAGATAGATACTCTTTAATCGTTCACCTATTATCTTCATTGTTTGAGATGAAACTGCATTTGCTAACATCATTATAAACTTGAATACTCCTTTGTGTATCAATTTATTTGGTTACACGAAGTCCTATCCAACATTATCTAGCATTATACCCTCAAATGTCTTCTCAGTCAATTGTTGCGCGATCCTACTACTGTATCTATATGCAACTTCCTCCTCTATAGCAACTTAATAAAAATGTCTCCCTTTAACTTTGAATGTGGCTGTCATATGGATCTTTTTTCTCTTTACTTCCCTTTCACTTTCGCGGAGGAGAGTAAATGTAGACCTCCAATTGATGGATATATTAAAGAGAGGCGTTTTCAGCCTTTCTTTTCTATTACGTACGTATCACTGCAGGTTATTACGGGGCTTTACTGGTACAGATCTATCCATGCTCTCTTGTCGGTCAAGTGGCCCCAAAGTTAAGGGATACTGTTCATTGTTCATGCTTCTATCTGCAACTCCCCGTCTGGGAGTGCAAGTAGCTCCCAGTATTGAGTTTAATGCTCCCAGTCACTGACTGACAAAGGTACCTCTCTAATTATTGTCTCACTATATACATAAAACTCAATTTCAAAAGTCACCATTGACTTTTCAGGTTGAAGCATGATTTTGATATTATCGACACATGTAAACTACTCGTTTTACCTTATTAATACATGGGTACGAAGGACAAGCTGAGATTTGAGAACCCTTTTCCTTCCTGTTAAAAGGTATATGTGATCGAACTATGAATAGATGTGAACATAGACCAAGGATTTATAATGATAAGATGGATTAGTATCATATACATACTGTTAGATTTGTTGGATATTGTAAGTCGTTTGTCTAGAAAGCATGTAAGATAACTACCTAGGCCGGCATTTTTTATTTTCATATTTTATGTGCTAATGAATTTTAAAAAATTTATAGCTTTCCAATTCATATTTCGCGCTTGCACCTTTCTCTTTTCCCCTTTAATCTTTTAAAAGCAAAATAGAAAGATAAATGTTTTAGGAAACTAAACTTTGTTAAATAAACGATGATGTTTTGTGACACATTATAATTACTTAACTGTCAAGTGCTGCAATTTCGTTAGACAAAAGAATGTATAATCAATTGCCAAAAAGGAAACAAATCTATTACCCACAATCATTTCAATCTATTACAATCTTGATTGATGCTAATTCGGTAAAGTGAAGTCCATCTCTCTAATCATATAGATACAAAAGCAAAGAGTGATGGGGTTCTTTTATTTTTCCCATCTATCAATGGCACCTAGCGTTAAGTTAACTGAGGAGGGAAGGATGAATCGAATCAATATCCGTTGGCAGTTGACAAGATATGAAGATGTTCCTTAACAGACATTGTGAGACTGTTCGTGCCATGTTAATCACAGTAAAACCCTAAATAAGAATCTCCAAATAAGAAAGACCGGGAAAAATAAGACTCACTTTGCATGGATAAAAGCTACAACAGTACCTAGGCTAGGACTTAGTTGGACCAGATGTCATGGAAATGCATAACAAGGATTACTATTCAAATCACTGTTTTGAGAAAGCAAAAGTCATTCAAGAAAAACTGAAAGGTAATCTTGCTTTACATTTAAAAGCGTCCAGTTAATGGAATTAACAGGATCTAAAGCAACACGGGACTCACTTTAATTTCTAGACCTTGGTGACATGAACTGTGGGTGACACAGTTCTAAGTCAGTCATTCTTCCACATAACTAGTAGGTATATAGCTTTTTAAGATATGATTACCTGTAAGAAAATTATTGTTTAACTCGGAGGCTTAGATTGTAATCATGTTTGTTCTAAGTTTGTGGAGCATACTACAGCATGATCAAAACTGTTTAATATATTTATATTAAAAGGTAAGAGGAGAGCGCCAGCAACTTGTTCAATGGCTACATGATCTACAATAGAAAGATCTTAAAGGGAATATTTCCTAAACGGGTAAATGAAAAGGAGGTCTAAACAAAATCATGATCGTGCATTGAATATTTTTTTTCTCGTGACTAGAATCTAAGAAAAAACAACGAGAGAGAGAAGAAAGAAGAACCAACCAAATGGCTCATGACTTGTTAATGGCAAGAATCACGTAGTCATAGCAATAAAATGAGTTTGTCGGGTCACTTTTGAAGGCCAAGATTGGAAGGAGGCAGTGATGTGTTACACTTTTTGTCGAGAGAGAAACATTTCGATTATGGCCTAGCATGTAGCAGAGGATGTAGCAGAGGATAAACATTAATAAACAAAAAGAATACTAAATGAACATATAGATGGAGAGGACGTGACAAGACGGAACTAAAAGTCATGATACGACTCAAAGAGTGCCAAGAAAAATGTCAATTAATAACTGAGAAGTTCTCTTTTCATGGGGGTTAATTATAATTAAAGGCATAGAATAAATTTCCATGGTTTAAGTGTAGTCTTAGATTCCTTTGAATTGTTGTTCAATGTTCCCTAATCACTAGGAAGAAAAAGCGTATTCATATGCACCAAAGTGATGATTTAGACGGTGTTGAGTTCATCTCCAATCTTAGATATCAATCTCTTACTGCTTAGGTTAAACCTTTAAGCACATCGTTTCTTGTCCCCAGTTAAGGCAGCCAAGGGTGACCCACGAATGCGAACACGCCGCTTGACCACAATTACATTGAAGAAAAAACATAATTCTCTCCTCTCTTTTAGATATTGTGATTGCACTCATATGGTTGTGGGTTTTTTTTTTTGGGAGCTTTCCTTCCTTTTTGTTGTGCCATTGGTGTTTCATTTTGTTTAGCTGAACATATTTTGTTTTTCGTTTTTTGAAAATTAAGAGATAGGTAACGGAGATAGACAGGAAATGGAGGATGCATGAGAATTGGATGCTGGAGACCAACTAAGGTGGGGAACATATTCATATGGATCTTGAAAGAAAATACATAACATGAATGTATATGATAGATAGGAAAATAGGGTGAATAAATGCCTTCCCTCACTTAAATGGGATTACGGGATTAGCAGATTGTCCAATAGGCACAAATTTGGACAATCCTTATTTTTGTCGAGATAGTGCTAAGGAATATGGAAATAGAAGCATGTTTTCCTATTCGTTTTTCTTTCTCATTTTATTTGACTTGTATTCATGAGGTGATTTGGAAGATAGGGGCTTGGAACATACTAGGTCCCAGCAGCAAAATCACATAACAAGGGAGGTGGTGTGTCTTGTCCCCCTACAATTGACCCCCCTGAAGAATGGAAAGGGAAGTGCATAATAATGCTAGCACAGCATTGCAAACATCCTTCTCTTCGATATATTATAACTCTTCTATAACAAGTCAGGCATGGACTAGCAGCATCTCGACTAGACAAAAGGGTATAGTACTAGTAGGCTTATACCATAGCCAGACTAGACCCCCTCCATCACCCTTGTAACTACTGTAATTTCCTTCTCTTTTGTCTTACTTTTCTCTCAAGCTCATTAACAAGAAAAACCATAACAAAAGTGAAAAAAAAAAAAACAGATGGAAACAGCTGGGCCTTCAATGCCACTTTTCATTCAATTTGTAGCAAAGATGTAATAAAAGGAGATACAAGGGTTCAACTTTCTCAAGGCACAAGAAACTTCAGACATTTTGACAAGCAGTGATGTGGTTGAAAGCCGTATTCTTTCATATGAAATCACCTCTGTCCACTTTTGCTGTTCCAGCCTGTGTGGATGAGATGAGAGTTAGAACAGCAGGGTGATCTGTTATCGTATGCTTTGATGCATAGTTGAGGAATTGTACCTCTCAGGGTTTTATGACCAAGACAGATTTCTCGCTTCCTGAAGTGACCAATGCAACCATGCCAGTTGGTGATATTGACATGTATGTCACTTTCTCTGCTGGCCGACATATTGAAAAAGATAAATGCATCATGTTTTTTTAACTGTATCAGAAACCAGGCTGCGCACGCCCAACGTAGAAATCAGTGTCAGCATATTTTGCTTTCAGCTTCCGCCAAGAGACATGTGGAAGCCCACAGAAATAACTTCAGACCTTACATATTAGTATTACGCCAAGTAACCATTACGCTACAAAGCTCGAAGAAATCTAATGAAATTAAGAAATTGCAACAGATCCACTCCAACAGCACCAAGCCATTACATTTCTTCGTATGCCTTCATTTTCCCGATTGGTTCTGACAATTGATAGCTCGATGGAACTATCAGAGGGGCCAGAGGCAAGCATCATGCCATCCAAGCAGAAGTTGCACCTGACCCGCATGGCCTCGATATCTGTTAAAAGGGGACTTCTTGAAAGAGTGCAATATAGTTTACTGCGGCTAAGAAATCAAGGTCAGAAGGTTCCACATAAACTTAAAAAAAAAAACATAGGGCACCATTAGTAATCAAGACTATTACTATATCATTGTTGTGTAAATCTTATCAACATACTGACAAGAATCAACACAATTACTTGTATCTTTGAGAGAGAGAAGACAGTAGAAAATTATGTGGCGACCACTGTACTCTCACCTTTATTTTTGTGATTAAAACTTGGATACTTGCTTCTGTCTTTACAATTATCTCCTCAGGAATTCTCTGCAGAGATTCATATACATCAACCTAAGAAAAAAATCCTGGCATAATACTATTTTAGGCTATCATCGTGTATTCATAGTTCACTCATTTTACAATAGTCTTTCCATTAGAAGTTCTCACAATATGTCTAACGTGAACTTCATTAAAAGATCTTAATCATACCTTTAGATTCGGAGAGCTTTATTGTCAAATTTAACAACAGAACACTTCGATCAAAAAAAATCAAAGTGCTAGGACAGTAATGAAAAGGTACAATAGAAAATTGAAATAATTTTCCCCTTGAATTAAAGTTAGGTTGAACGATTTCATCGTATTTTTGAAGACTATCATGTCTGAAGTCAAATAAGGAAAGGCTAAAGTAAGAATGGTATAGGGAGAAGAAAAAGTAAAAGGACTGAAGATCAGCTTGATTTCAAGTATCATCAAATAACTGAAAGGTATGACATCTACCTAAGCACCCCAACACTGACAGTTAAGTTTCGTCTTCAGATTCAATTGTTCACAGAAGTTTAGTGATAAATAAAGTGATTGTCCTGTGGGTAAGATGACTTCACTCTTTTTATGAATGTTAAACAGAGATAACTAGTTATTCTGAAGAACATGCAGCTAATGTCTACTAATCATCTGATAACTTCACACTGAAATTGCAGTTAGCATGGCATTCATTTTAAGAGGCTTAATCTCAGAAGCTAGACAAGGAATTGCTTGTGCCAGCTTGGCACTGTAATCTTTCACCAAAGGCTGGAAAATTGCACAAATATCACTCTATTGACTTTTAACTAGATAACCAGTTTCTGGGTATTAAGTATAAGGCTCAACAAACATCCCATGCAATCCTGAATAAATAACTAAGGTTTTTAATTCATTTAAATAGGAATGGGTTAAAATTCATAAAGTTGGGGATGATTCATGACTTCAGTTTATCCACACACACACAAAAATAAAAGAGTCAAAAAGTACAAGATAATCACTCGAATTTGAAAACATTGCCATGATTAAAACCACTGACAAGACCTGGAAGCTGTATATGCATTATCTAATCTATGAGATCCCTTACATGTTAACTATCACATGAGTTTACATATGAGATCCCTTCATATCAACCATCATACGAAACCATTATTTGCATGCAAAAACAATGTGTTGGGTTGGTGAACTTGCCTATAAGAACATTCTAGTTTTATAATCCACATATACACAACATATTGCTTCCATCAGATCCAACATAAGTGACAGAGTTGATAAAAGGTCATAGACAAGTGACAGATACTTTCTTTTTATAAAATTAATTAAGACTTCTAACAGAACGGGTAAATTGCGAATAGCCAAAATAACTAGTTTTTTGTTTAAAGGAATTAGGAGCTTTCTTAAAAAGCTTAAACTAAAAGGGATCATTTCTCCTTTACCCTATTAACTATCAAAAACAGAAAATCAACAATTTACTGAAGTAGATCAGAGAGGTCCCCTCAAACTCCGAAGTAATATAAACATCATTAAGCCATCCTGCCACCCAGATGATGCAATAGATACAGCTACGTAACGGTTATGACAAAGGATGCTAGGAACGGATATAAGAGGATGTAATATGTCAAGAAAGAGAGTATATCATGATTATGAGGGACATTTAGGCATTAACAGCATCGGTATGACCGCACAAATCTACGGACAGCTTTTAGCTATTTAGCTATTTAGCTTAGGACTGCACAGCACCATCCTTGCTTAAAAATGCCACGAACTCAAGGATAGCTTTGGGTTAGTAATGCTTCCCAAAACCAAACAAGAAGAGAACACCACAACTTCTGAAGAAGGATGCTTCTGGGTTTCAACAAGGATAAGAAAATTTAAACAACTGATTCCGAAGTCACTTGCATAGTTTATGAATGTTAAAACATACAAGAGACTTCACAATAAATAATGGGAGAATATTACTAGCAAATGCACATTACCAGAAGTAAAAAGTATATTGAAAAGAAATAGATATGATCTGTACGTACATATAAACAGCTTGAGTGAAAAACAATGTAAAGAATACGTTATTATCTTTCTCCAGTAAAGTGATGATATCAATCACTCGGCAATCTCTGAAAAGAATAATATCCATTTTACTAGTTTTCCCCCCCGCCAAATTCATCATTTTCTAGCCGTATCCTCTTTTGTCAATAATCCCAATAATCTAACAACATACCAAAGCTTTAAAAATGATGCTAATCAAATTTACGGAGTTTGACCAAGTGCTCTAGTTTCCAAGGGTTCTACTTATCATCTAAATCAAGAGCTCAACTAATTCAACGTCATCTTCTAAAGGGAGATGATGTTAAAGAGCCAAGGGGAAATGAAAAATAGAAACCAACTTTAAATTGTTAAGCAGAGACCCAAATGCAGCAAGATGATAGGTAATGAAGGAAAGGATACACTCACAGCATAACTCAAAATTTTGTCCTCATACATAACAATTAAACAGGTTTGAAGATAGAGGGAAGAATAAGTTATTGTCAGATTGTACAAGTTCATTGCTTTTCTTCAAATTGGTACTTCTCATAGAGGTACTATCCCATGGCTACAGTTTCCAGGAATTCTTCCATAACCATGATGTGGCACAAGTAATTACTCTATATCATCTCCATTCCGAAACTTGAAAATCAAATATCTCATATTTTGAAGAAACTTTGCATTTCTTGGGGCGGAAAAAACACGTACGATAATAAACGCTTCCTACTTAGAACAACCAAGAAACATACAGTTTAAACCACATTACAGAAAGAGTCCTATAACGACATGATCTTTTTCTACTTCAAAAATCATTTTCTTTCTAGCTCACAAGTTCCCCCCCATACCAAACAACTAGAGCCACAGGTTATACAAACCTTTCGGGCAAAATCGTGAGTACCCAAATCGAGAAATCACTTAAATGCACCATTTTCTAGAACGGTAGAGAAAGAAATGAAGATGACTTTTTACCGCATTCGAGTTCGGGTTGGGTTATTGAACCAGAGCAGGTTGAGAACGAAGAGGACAGTCTGGATTTGGCATGTATCTGCTGAGAAACGGAGCTTCTGTTGAAACTTTGGGTGGGTTCTCGGGTTTCGGCCGCATGGAAGGGTAAAGATAGTGGTCTGGTAAAAGTAATCCTCCGGTATGGGCCTCTTGGGAGTTAAATGAGGCGTATTATATAGTCAATCGAAATTAAAAAAATAGTATAGGAGTTTATTAGTTTTCTTGAAGTTGGTTAGAATTTAAGTTTTATAATTTATATAATTTAGTTATGAATAAAATAACTACATATTATTCAAATAAAAATATTTTATTTTATATAATTTTAGTTAACCTATTATCTAATAATTCTATGAATTATACAGTTCCTTTTTGTTTCTTATTAAAATGTAAAGTTAAATTTAAATTATAAATATATTTTTTAAAAGATTAAAAAGCTATATGGTTAATGGTGTAATTTAACCTAAAATTAAATTAGCAGAAGAGTGAGGATTTTTCTAATAAACTAGACTGATAGTGATTATTCAAAAATTGAATTATTATGTCAGAAAATTGTCCAAACTCGAATCATGCAATTCAAAATATAAGTGAAATCTATTTAGAATTTGCAATATATTTCATAATTTAATTTAATAGGTAAATTTTCTAAAAAAATTATTTCTTAAATTATCTTGAAATAAATAACAAAATGAACATTTAAGACTAACCTCGATACAGTATCAATTTCTACGAGAACTTGATAAAAATAATGAGATTATTTGCTCAAATAGATAAATTTTTGAGATAATAATAAAGTCATTAGTTTTTGTCAATACTACATTTTAGATGTATGATAAATTATTATTAAGTACATTAATCACAAATTTTGTATTTTAAATAAATTATTTAAGGAATCAATAATTTATAGTTGATTAAAAATAGTGATATTTGCATATTTCAACATGTCTTTATTAATAATTGTTTGATTACTTTCATTTTTTGTTGTTTTTTATTAAAATAGAAAATTTAAACAAAAAAACCTCTAGTGCTTTATACCTCTTCAATATTTCAACAGGTACGGTACTTCTACATCTTTATAATTAGGTCACATTTCTTCGTTCTTTTATGAATTGAGAATAAAGTTATAGCTTGTTATAGATTATAACAGAGAGACAATGATTGGTAAACCCTGAGGACTTAAAAAGTTCGAAATGGCAAGCATATTAGAATATTTATTTTAACTATTACAGACATCCCTTACATTATAATACCAATTTCTAAGAATCCTAAATTCCAAGGAAAACTGAAGTACAAATACTTCAAGTGAGTCAACTTTGAGAATGAAATCCTTAGCTAAATGGGGGAAGAAATCGTCTGTTCCTCTTCCTCTATTCCCATTCTGTATGTATTTATTTATTACTTAATGTGTGGATGGTATGTAGGGATGTCAATGGCCCGGCTCGACTCATTGAAAATTTTCTTCGAGCCATTTCAACCCACGGCCCGGGCGGGCCGCAGAGGGCCGGCTCGTGGCCCGGCCCATGCGGGCCGAAATGGCCTGCCGAAGTGGCGGCCTGCGGAGAGGCCCATGGCCCTGGCAGGTCCGGGCCGCTCGCGGGCCGTTTTGGCCCGAAATTTTAAAATAAAATTTTTTAAAAATAAATTTAAAAAATTGTTGTTTTATTTTTTAAAATTAATAAATTATAAACTTTTTTATTTTATTTTT
>JAOTAY010000191.1:44969428-45018072 GCA_025629805.1 Erythroxylum baracoense
TACTTCCATTAGACATTTGCCTCGTTGCTCAACAATTCTGGGTCAGAAGGCAAGAAAGCGATATCCTTGATGAACTCGTGATGCCTAAGAGAGTTTGTATCAATATGTGATGAAGATCAAAGAGAAATTTAATTCCCAGTTTGCATTCATCTGCCTTAAGCAATTAAATTAAATTAGTAATATGGCTGATTATACTTCTGAATTCTTAATAAATATGGTGGCGCAGACTGTCATATTGAGGTTTGGTATTCGAGATGGTACTTTCTGGTCCCTCCGATGATCACCAAGGCAATGTTTTTCGTTGCTTTCTATGATTGCAGTTTTCCTTACCCGTACTCCTTATTTAGCCCCTCATCATTTAACTCCTCATCAACCCCCTCATCTTGGTTTAACTCCTTACCTTGGCTTAAGTACGGGGTGAGGGATCTGTAAGTGTTTCAGGTAATGGCTTGTTTGCCATTTGAGAAATGCATTAGCAACAATTGAGATTGTTAAATTTTCTGCTTCTGTTTTAGTATTTAAGTAATCATGTTTTATGAGTATGAAAAAAGTAGTTGGTTTGTAATTTGGATCAAAATGAGCACAATTCTTTTATTATGTTTTTCTTCTCTTACAAGAAAAACGTTAGAGATGAAAAATAAAAATTCCCACCATTGATTACTTTACAAAAAAATCATTTAATTTGATTCCAAGATCCAATATTGCAATCATCCTCCAATTTCGAGCTGAATATAATTGTGCTATCCTATATGCTTAGAAAGTGATGATTGATCCAACCTATTCTATTAACTTGGGGTTAAATTGGTTTAAATCGAACCATTTTCAACATCTTCTCAGCTTTTGATAAAGTTTTATATTGTTTTTGGATAATGAATCTTAAACCTCTAAGCCTGCCTAAAAAAGTTACTTTCCAATTTGAGTAATCATCACGTACATATTGTCACTCCAGCGATAATCAATCCTACATGTGATTGTAATCAAAATGATACTGTAAACTTGCAAAATTAGAAGGTGATCCTACTAGTATTAAAATAAATTATTAATCATGAATCAAAATTATTAACAGCATCGGTAATATTAACAGAAACAATGAACTAAATAGGAATCGCCTATCTTATGCTTGTTGACAGTTGAGACGTGGATGGTTTTGTTGCTGTTCGCGTCGACAATAAAGAAATCGCAATAATACGTATCATACTGATATAAGAGCCACCTCCCCATCCTTCTCGGTTCAATCTTCAATCTTCACCCTCCGCAGTCCTCACCCACTTCATAAATGATAAACACCAAAGCCAGAAAATGAAAGCTGTCGTCATAACCAAACCGGGTGGCCCAGAAGTGCTGCAAGTACAAGATGTTGAAGTCCCACAAATCAAAGACGATGAGGTACTCATCAACGTGGTCGCTACCGCCCTGAACCGGGCCGATACGCTGCAGAGGAAAGGCTCTTACCCGCCGCCCAAAGGAGCCAGCATGTATCCTGGTCTGGAGTGTTCCGGCATCATTGAGGCCGTCGGCGAGAAAGTTTCAAGGTGGAAAGTCGGCGATCAGGTGAAAGTTTCAATTTTTATGACAGGATTTTACGATCAGGAAGTCGGTATTGTGTGAGTTGGGTAGTAGAACTCGTTTGTATATTGATTGTGTTATGTTGGTGAAAGTTTCAATCTTTTACGGGTGAAGGTTCTGATTAGTAAGTGGGAATCGTCTCTCTTTAGTAGAGCCTTTTAATCTATTGATTGTGTTATGTTGGTGAAAGTTTTAGTTTTTATCAGACAACTTTGTGATTAGGAGGTGGGAAATCGTGTACGTTCTTTAGTTTATGTTAATGTATTAATTGTGTTATGTTGGTGAAGGTTTGTGCTCTTCTTAGTGGAGGAGGTTATGCGGAGAAAGTGGCTGTTGCGGCCGGGCAAGTGCTTCCCATTCCGGCTGGTGTGTCGCTCAAGGATGCGGCTGCTTTCCCTGAAGTTGCTTGTACTGTTTGGTCCACGGTTTTTATGACCAGTAAGCTCTCCGCTGGAGAAACTTTTCTGGTATGTAATGCTTGGCGGCTTGTTCAATCTGTTTTCATATTGCTCATTTAGTCTCATTGAGATTTACAAAATTGGTGCTTGAAAATCATTTTGGGATCAAGACGACATCTCTATGCTACTTTGAAACAGTCCCTAATAAGTATTAGTTCAAAACGTGCTTATTCTTTATTTTGTTTGTCCCTATATCCATGAGTCATGATTTATTGTTTACCGGTTGTTTGACATTAATCATTTCAGGTTCATGGGGGCTCTAGCGGAATTGGTACGTTTGCAATACAAATTGCGAAGTATCAAGGAGCTAGAGTGTTTGTGACAGCAGGTCTGGCTACAAGTTTTGCTTATTTTGTCTTGGGAGCATTCCTAGCAAGTATCTTGACTTTAATTCTTGATCGTCAGGGACTGAGGAGAAGTTGGCTGTTTGTAAGGATCTTGGAGCGGACATTTGCATCAATTATAAAACAGAAGACTTTGTTACACGTGTAAAGGAAGAAACGGGTGGAAAAGGTTTAATTTTACCTTGATGTATTTTAGCGTGCACAAAGGATTCCCCCTATCTTTTTATTCATATTGAAGAGAGTTAAACCTTTTCTTTTCTAACTTTCATATCTTCAATTGCAGGTGTTGATTGTATTCTGGACTGCGTTGGAGCTTCTTACCTTCAGCGAAACCTGGACAGTTTAAATATTGATGGGAGACTTTTTATCATTGGCTTTATGAGTGGAGCTGTAACAGAAATAAATCTAGGTTCTGTGTTTGCAAAACGCCTAACCGTGCAAGGTATTGAAAATGTAGTTGATGCTTCTCTTTTGATCTCCCTTAAACAGTTGATTGAATTTTGTTCTAGTGGTTACTTTCCCCAGATTTTTCATTCTACCAACATCATAAGAATTGGATACATATGTATACCAGTCGTTTTGAGATGTGTAATTGCCACTTCATGTAAGCTTATAATGTATTGTTGCAGTTAAAATCTTTGATGATAGAAGAAACGTGTCTGAAGAAACGTGTCTGATATGTTAATCAGGGTTATCTTCTTGCTTGAATCTTCGTTGAAAAGAATTGTCAGGAACTCCTCTTCTAGTTAACTTGCTTTTATCAGCTTTTTCTTATTTTGACTTCCAAGAGGTGGTAGTAGTTATGTCTAAAGGTTGCTTTGTTTTCATATTGAGAAGTTGTAGAGATATGTGCACATTTCTGTTTGATTTTCATAGCATTACAAGCTAATTTAAGTGACAAATAAAGATCATAGAAAGCTCTACCTGTTGTCATGCGTTACTTTGTGGGGTTTAAAATATGCTTGAACAGCAACAGGGTAATGCAACTTTCTCATGATCTTTATGTGCTCTTTGATCTATTAATGTTAAGAAGAGTTTATACATCCTAACACATGTCCTCTGTGTGGTTGCAGCGGCTGGATTGCGAACTAGAAGTCCAGAAAACAAAGCACAAATTGTCCATGAGGTGGAGAAGATTGTCTGGCCAGCCATTGCTGCAGGCAAGGTGAAGCCAGTGATCTACAAGTGTTTTTCATTTTCTGATGCTGTGGAGGCTCATCGGCTCATGGAAAGTAGCCAGCACGTTGGCAAGATCATACTTGTTCCATGATGCTAATAATCATGGAGCTTTTGGATGACAGCAGTTGATATTTGTATCTTCAGCTAAATGATGGTTTCTCTTTGTTATATCTGTAATTGAAAATAATGATCAACTAGGATCGTGTGTATGGTTTATGCAAGTTCTACCGAACTGATACAAGTTCAAGGGCGTCGTTTTATGGTTGCCTTGTTTTACTTACCCAAATATGAGGATTACAATTCGTAAAATGATGCCACTCCCAATTTTAATATGCATAATATTAGTATGCCACAATACTATTCTTGTGATTAATATAGGATGATACGCTATTAGATATTATTATCATGGTGATTAATATCATGTTGATTATGTGTATATTGAAAGCTTTTGTAATTTGAAGAGAATTATGATATATAAACTCAAGAAAATATTGGTTAAACTTTTGTAATTTGAAGAGAAGAATAATATATAAGCCCAAGAAAACCTTGGTTGATAAAGAGTTTTAAGAATAATTTTTATAGGCTCAAGTATATATAAATACTAAAAGTTATGTTTTTTATTTTGCAGCTAACAAAAGACAATAGGGGCATGATGAATTAATTCTTAAGGATCTTAATGAAGCACAAGTGCGAACGCCTAATTTCATTTCTTAAATTTTATTGTTCTTTCAATTTTTTAATCAAAAAATTAAGAAAATTAAAAAAATACATGTTTAATTTGTACCTTTATGCTTATCTTAGTTCAAATTTGTTTTTTTTTATTTTAAACAAATTTTATTAATTAATCATGTCAAAATTTATTCTTGTTTGATTTTTATTTGCATATTATGGTTATTTGTTTGAATTTCATTTAATTGGTACTTAGTCTTATTTGTTGTAAAGTAGTATTGTTTTTGGGCATTAATTTCAGATAATTTCTAGAAGAATTTTGGTTAATTTTGAAACGAGAGTCTTGAGGATTACAATTAGTAATTTAGAAAAATATTGCATTGATATATTATCGCCTACACCGAAAAAAATAAAACTTTACCCTCAAACATTATATTTATATAGCAGTGAATGTACAAGTTGATCCTATAGAGAAAATCTTGCCCTCTTTTGTACTTGTTAACAAGAATAAAATAAAACTTTATCCTCAAACATTATATTTATATAGCAGTGAATTTACAAGTTGATCCTATAGAGAAAATCTAGCCCTCTTTTGTACTTGTGAACAAGAATAAAATGAGGGTTAGATTCTTTATGTGAGATTGACTAATACTTTTGCGATTATCTAGGTTTTGAAAGTAAGGTCTATTTTTTTGGGTGTAAGCAATAACATACAAATTGTGGTAAGGTCTAATTTTTTGGGTGTAAGCAATAACATACAAATTGTGGTGTTAAGGAAGTTAATCTAGTAATTTTTGTGCTCGTTATTTTATTTATTTCACTTTCTTATTTGTTACTTATATTTGTTTCCCTAACCATATATCGTAAGTACTAGATCTTCTCATCAAGGTGAATTATAGTTTCATCTAGAAATAGGAAGAACATTGTGCAGGTTAAAGAGTGAAGCCAAACAAAAGTCACAAAATGACAACTTAATTCTAAATCCTGTATTATCAAACTTATGAGTTAGATATAGAAAAGACTATAATCAAATATCGGACCTTAAAGGAGTTGGTTGCTCCTAATTAAATAAATAACCATTGAGTTTTTTAAGTCAAAAGAAACTTTTGAATTGAAAGAGGGACTAATACATTTATTGCCTATTTTTTATGGTTTTTCAATAAAGATCGACATAAACAATTAAAGGAGTTCTATGCAGTATATTCTAGTATGAAGCCATAAAACAATAATGGATAAATGGATTAGGCAAAGAGTTTTTTTCCTTCTCTTTGGGATATTTTGCTAAAGATTTGATGTGTTACCTATCTTTGGGTTTAATCAACTCATGGAATGAGATGAAATATTTCTAGATAAATATTTCTTCGTGTCCTTAGATGTAAACATAAAGAAAGAAATATGTGACATGAAGTGATATAATGGAGAAACTCTTTATTTATAAGTACTAGAAGCACTTCAAGAAGCTTTGTGTAAGTTGTCTATACACTAAATTAGTAACCATCACTTAATTCAATATTTCTATGAAGGGCTACTTCTAATGGAGGGAAATAAGTTAGATGTCGTAAACATAGTACCACTAGTAGACAAAACCTTTGAAATTGTTAGATATTTAATTTAAAATATAGTCATAAGGTCCTAATAAGTTGGTATGAGACACAATTAACTAATAAGAAAAGTGAATAAAGTAAAATAAATAATTTGGTACGAGGCATGATGAACTAATAAGAAAGATGAATAAAGTAAAATACTTCCTTTATTGAACAACAATTATCTTACATCACCTCTCTCATAGACAAATGGCTATAGAAAATATGCAATAGATTAATGCTTACTAAGTATATGCTAATGTAAGGCAACCAGCTTGATGTGAGCAGGACCAGGGTGACACCAAATAGACCAGGCATGGATGTTAGAGGCCCAAGGAGCGAGCTTGTCATGCCAAAAGGGCCCATGACCAAAGTTATGGCCAAAAGACTTGAGGAGGCTCTTTACACGCATGTGGGATTTTATTTGGAGAGGGTGGAGAGTTCCAAGCCTATTGGAGGAGAGTTTAGTGGGTTACAAGCCTATTAGAAAGAGTCAATTGAGAAAAGAAGTCAATCGAGAGACTGAGAAAAACATGAAATAATATTACCTCATTTGAGAAGTTAGTTACTTAAGAATTTTGAGAACTAGTTATAGGCACTCGAGTTAATTGTGATACCTGTAAGGGTTCACAAATGCCCAAATAGCAGGCATGGCAGTAATGAATAAAGTGTTCCAATTTTATTTAAATCGATTAGTGACTATGATTATGGATGATACACGGAATGCATTCGAAAGGTTGAGAAGAATAATTTGGACACTTAAGCTCAACCTTACTTATCATGAAGGAAAAACAATTACATGTCAAGTTCAATAAGAGTGAATCTCAGCTTGATTAAGTAATATGTTGAGTTATATAGTATCTGAACATGATATATTGGTAGACCCAAAGAAAATAGAGGTAATAATGAAGTGAGAAACTTCTAAAAAAAATGTTTCATTCAGATAGACTAGTGAATGTAAAAAGATTTTTTAAGGAATTAAAAACACAGATTGATTACAACACCGGTGTTAGATATTTTCATTTAGATATGAAGGTTATGTAATATATAGGGATGTTTCATACCAGAGATTAGGATGTAATCTGATGTAGTATAGTAAAGTGATTACATATATGCATCAGGACAGTTGAGGTCTCATGAGTTTAAATTATTTGGCATATAACTTAGAATTTGCTGTAATCAAAATCATTTTGAAATTTTGGAGACATTACATGCACAGTGAAACATTTTGGATATATGTATATATAAATATATACAGATCATTAAAGTTTGAGGTAACTATTGAGTTTGAAATAATTGAATACGAGATTGAGAAAATAGATAGAGTTACTTGAAGATCATGATGTACAAATGATTATTACCCAAAGTTAGTGTTGTAATCTGAAGCATTAAGCAGAAAATAATATAGAAGTGTAGCACAAATTTAGATATTGAGGTTACCAAATCTAGTGCAATGAAGAGCCTAGAATGATTGAGTTGAAATTGAGGCAAATGAAGTGTCATTAGCCACATTGAAATTAAGACCAGTTTTGCATGGAAGGACTAGAAAAGCTCAAAATGAGGATTAAGAAATTGTGAATCTTATTGAGAAAGTGAAAATGAATCCGAATTTGTGTTTGAATAGGAAAAATGATACTTTGTGATTGTAGTAAAAAGATGTGCACTCGATACTGATGATTGAGCAAGGAGATTACTAGAGAAAGCATAAATAGCGACCTATATATTACATCCTAGTAGGAATACACTGAAGCAGTATCTAGTGGCCTATAATGAAGACCTAAGTGACCAAATGTATAACTGAATGATTGAGTTGCCGACAATTTTAACTATTGGAAATATACTTAGTGTTAAGTCAAGAGGACTTTAAGATTATTAATTTTGGTGACAATCAAATAATAATAATATTAGAAATAAATGAACTATTTTGATAAGTGTGTTAAGTGTGCAGAAAAACACAGAAGAAGTGAAAACACAGAAGAAGCGTAAAACACAGAAGAAGTGAAAATACAGAAGAAACGGAAAACACAAAAGAAGTGAAAACACAGAAGAAATAAAAACACAAAAGAAGCGGAAAACACAAAAGAAGTGAAAACACAGAAGAAGCAGAAGAAGTGAAAACACAAAAGAAGTGCAAAACACAGAAGAAGTGGAAAACACAGAAGAAGTGGAGACACAGAAGAAGCAGAAAACACAAAAGAAGTGAAAACACAGAAGAAGTGAAAAACACAGAAGAAATGAAGACACAGAAGAAGAAAACGCAGACGATACAAAGATGAAGATACGCTAGTACGTCGGACAGTTAGTTAGTTGAAGTTAGTTACAGAACTCAACTGAATAACGGATTCTATAAGAATGAAGAAGTAGTTAGAGACTTAGGCTATATATAGTAGTCGTAGTCGAAAAATAAACATTTGATTTATCTTTTGAGCTTTCAAGTGTTTACATATAAAGAAAAATCCTGTATTCAAAAGTGAGATACTAGAGAGCAAATTTTACTGTAACAAAAAGCTCACAATATCTTTCTAGTGAGAGAAAGAAAAGGCTAAAAGCCTGGAGAGGCTAAGATAGCAAAAAGAATACTTTGTGTAAGAGACCTGAAGAGGTTCTGGAAGGGAAGAAAGAATACTTATAAAATTGTCGAAGTTTAGTGAAATCTCAGACGAACTCTGAGGACTGGATGTAGCCCATGGTTTGGGGTTAACCAGTATAAAAATCACAGCGTCTATCTTCTAACCTTTTACTTTATTCTATTTTGTTTTAAACAAGTATATGGAAGTTATTTGCAATTTAACTACGTAACTAATTTTGTATAACTGTTTGTGGTATTATTTTAACAAGTTAGAGAAGTTCTTAACAAGATAAATTAAAGATTTGGTATTCACGAAAAGAATACACAATTCAATCCCCCTTCTTATGTATCTCGTATATTGTACGTGAATTCTATATTAACGTGTGATTTACTTCAGAAAGATCTCCTTAAGAAATAGAATGGGATATGGTGGAACATAACTAGTAACTCAACACTATGTTACTATCGTGTTTTTAATCCTAAATTCATAGCTTTTAAAGTTACTCCAAAGTGTCTTATTCTTCTTCAAATTCACTCTCTTTTCATTATAGATGTTTGAACAATACCTGAAACAAAATATAACTTATTTTGAGTGCCAAATCCTACAAGAATACCTAAAACACATTATAATGCTCTAAAAAATCATGTTAAAACTATATAGCATATATCATCCAACAACTTTCACTTGATTCATCCCATATCCAAGATCATATTAGTAGAGATTAACTTTACTATACGTAACAATCCAAGTTTAGAATAGTTTAACTATAATCTTATTTCAGATTTAAAAGGATCGTAAATCCAAAAATGAATAGATGTGAGTTAATAGTAGTTATGTTTCTTTTTTAATATAAGATTTAATGCTCACTTCTTAGTGAAGTGTTGTAAGCACTTATCACATTTTAAAAAGAAATAATGTTTTATTAGGCGAAAAAAAGATCCACATCTATTACAAGGTTATTATTTTAGCTTCAATATAATAATATATCCATATCTATTACAGGGTTATTATTTTAGCTTCAATATAATAATATCTCTCTTTTCTATAATAACAATAATAATAGCTTACAAGTTAAGATTCAAGAGAAGATGACAGAGGTACTTCTTTATCCTTTTCAATGAAGACGTAGAGAATAATATCTCCCTAGGTGATTTTAGCATGTTTGAGAGGTATTGTAACTTTACTTGTGGCCAACAGGTTACAAGGGAAGAAATTAAAAGGGTTTTGAGGGACATGAAGAGTGGAAGGGCTATAAGGCTAAATGAGCAACCTATAGATGTGTGGAAGGGCCTCAGAGAAAAAGGCCTTACTTGGCTAACCAAATTTTTTAATTTCATACTTAAGTCCGCCAAAATGCCAAATTAGTGGAGACTTAATATACTAATTCATTTATACAAGAACATAGGGGACGTTCAAATTTATAATGACTATAGAGTTATCAAACTACTTAGTCACATCATGAAGTTAGGGGATAAGGTGATTGAGAAGAGAGTGAGAAAGGATGTTACTATCTTAAAGAACCAGTTTAGCTTTATGCTAGGAAGGTCCATGATAGAAGTGTTACATCTCCCTAGAAGATTAATGGAATATTATAGAGAAAGATAACATAACCTACACATGGTTTTTATTAATTTAGAAAAAGCATATGACAAGGTACCTAGGTAATTCATGTGGAGCTGTTTAGAAGTTAAGCGAGATCCTATGACCTATATACTGGTTATTAGTGATATGTATGTAGGTGTAGAGACTAGTGTTAGGATGATAAGAGGAGATCTAGAACATTTTTCTATCAATATTGAACTTTACCAAAGTTCCTCATTGAGCCCCTTCTTGTTTACATTAGTGATGGATGAGATCACCAAGAAGATCCAAGGGGATGTGCCTTGGTGCATGTTGATTGTTGATGGCATTGTTTTAGTGGATAAGACAAAAGAGCTCTAAAGGGATATGTTAGAGTTGAAAGGATTTAAACTAAGTAGGACTAATACTGAGTACTTAAAGTGTAACTTTTTAGGCCATTGGGTGGCATCTAATGCGGCGGTAAACATTGGTTCAAAAGTTATACCACAAATAGAGTGTTTAAAGTATTTATGATCTATCCTCCAAAGCAATAGAGAGATTGATGAAGACATAGTTCACCATATCAGATCAGGGTTACTTACATGGAGAAGTGCATTAATATTTTTATATGACAAGAAAATACCACTCAAGCTTAAAGGTAAATTCTATCGTTTAGCGATTAGGCTAGCCATGCTCTATATGGCGAAGTGTTGGCCCATCAAACAGGTGCATAGCTAACAGTGGTAGAGATAAGGATTCTCCATTAGATGTGCAAACTTATTAAAAGAGATAATGATAGGAATGAAATAGTGAAGTACAAATTAAAGGTGGCTATTAATGGTAAATTAAGAGAGACAAGGCTTAGGTAGTTTGGACATATTAAGAGGAGACGCCCTAACGCTCCAGTGAGATTATGCGAGAAGATTGTACTCAGAGACTGTAAGAGGAAAAATGATATGACTCTGCTAAAACTTGCCAAGGACATGTCCCTTAATAGAAAACTATGACATAGTAGGACACAAATAAAGGATCTAGAGTAGAGAAGTCCTTCTCGTTCTTATAAGTCTTTTCAAAGGTTTTCTTCAAGTCTCACGCTTTATATGTAAATTATCTAATATGTAGTATTTTCTTCTAAGTTAGTTATCCCAAATACTTGCCTACTTAGCCCATATATTTTCTTATATTAACTTGTTGGATTTGTTTATTAACTTGTCTTTCTTTCTGTTTGTATATTTGTTTACTTGTCTTAACTTTTATTTTGGTTATTTACCTTGATCTATATTTATTGTAGTATTTATTTTATTTCTTATTTTTATATTTTTATTTATATAAATTTATTTATTAAATAATTCCCTACTTAGCTTAAATATTTTTTAATGACTTGTTGGATTTATCTATTAACTGATCTGCTTTCCTTTTTGTGTATTTATTTACTTTTTTATTTATATTTTAAGTCTTTACCTTATTTTATATTTATTTATTTGTATTTTATTGGTATTATTATTTGTTAGGTTTATTATTATTATTATTATTATATGCATTTTTTCTTTGTCATGTGACTCTACTAGAAACAAACTCTCTACTAGTTAGGGATAAGGATGCATATTACATGACCTTCCGAAGCCTTGCGTTTTAGTGGAATGTTTACTGGGTGATTGTTGTTGTTGTTAAATAACAATAATCAATTAGATCAATCAATTAATGAAACTTCTCTTCGTGGAACCATGAATTCAGATCCTTTAAGAAAGTTCATAATAAATTTATATGAAGAAAGTAATTGATTTCATAAACTAAAGTATGAAAAAACTTGAACAAATATTTAGATGCTTGTTAGAGAATAAATTCACTAAATTGACCCAATATAAGGATTTCTAATATTACCTATATGTCTATAAAAATTCTTAAAGTGAAAATTATATAATTGCTTATTTAACTTGAGATCTTTAAATATCTCATACAGGGAATGGTATACTTTAGTAATACTTAGGACCTATCATATTCAAAGGTAGCTAGATTAGTAGTTATTAAATATGACATGAACTATAAGGAGGTAGTTGAATGATTAGTATAAGATTTGTCACCTTAAAGTAACTATAAAGAATGTTTTGTTATGGTTTTCTCCTTCTTTGCTTGCATCTCCCCCTCTATCCCCTTTCCTTTCATTCCTTTGCTCCCCCTAAACCTTCCCTATTGTTGTTAGTTCTCTACTATTTTCCTCCAAAGGCATTTTTTCCACCAGTCTTACATTCTTCATGCCCTTTAACCAACTCCCTATTCATAGAAACAAAATGTTAAATAGCTTTTTATGTCTCTGGTCTTTTTCCTATTTACAATAGGATGGCTTCTACTTTAGCTGTAAAGCAACTTGACACATGTTTTAAATTCCCTTACTGGCCTCCAAAACATCTCCACTTCCTAGTTCTCACCTATAGTCATCACCCCCTACTATTCAATCCCCTCTAGCAAAAAAATGATATTCTTCTTCCTTAATAAGAAGGAGAAGTTAGAAGCAAGTCGTTGGTGAGGATAAATTAAAAGCAAGTCATTGGTGAGAATAAAGAACTCTTCCTTCACTACTCCACTCATAGAGCGGATTGAAGTATACTTATTGTATCTTCTGAGATGGACATCTTACAAGCTGGAATGAAGTCTTAGGAAGCTTCTTTAATAGTTTTCTTCGCTAAGAAGAGACCTCCCTTTCCTCTCCTTCAAAAATGGGCATTCACTGTGTGGAAGAAAAAAGGCCTTAGCAATGTGCTCTTAGCTAATAATAACTCCATTCTTTTTACCTTTGCATCTAAACCTCAGGCTCTCAAGGTAATGGAAGAAGGCCCTTGGCATATGATGAACTTTCCTCTTTTTCTTTAACTTTGAGAACCTAAATTACAAAAAATTTAGCTAGCTTTCAAACAATGGATTAATTTATATAGCATTCCTTTAGAATTCTAGACAATAAAAGGGTTAAGCATAATTGCTAGTTTTCTTCGAAAACCTATATATATGGATGAGAATATTTCCAAAAGAAATGGAATAGGATATACTCATATGTGTATCAATATAGACATCTCAAAGGAGCTACTAGATTAAATACCTTTAACGAGGCTAGGGCCTAATGGGAAACTTTGTAAAGATTTTGTATCTATTAACTTTAACTGGAAGCCCTATTTAAGGCTACATGTTAAGTTCTTAAAGCCTACTAGGAAATTTTTCAAAAGAGGAGATTATTTTGAATTAATAAGACATGGAGAGGAAAAGGAAGTGATGGAGGCTGAATCTGGCCCTATTAGTGTTGTTAGAAATATTGGTAAATCCTGGGTAATTGATGATATGCCATCAAACAAACTAGTTTCAACCCAAGAGTTTCATCCAAATGCTCTTCTGCAAATAAAAAGGATTGAAGAGTGATGCAGTGACAATTAAGGAGATTGGTATCTTAGAGGATACCTTAGACAAAAGTGAAACCAAAATTCCCTCTCAATCCCTTATTCACATTACTGATAATAGTTCAAGTAATGAATCTGAAGGGAAATTTCTGAATGTTACAAGAAATGGGGCTAGTAAGAGTAGCAAAGGCAAAAGCTCTAAGGATGAGCCTTTGAAAAAATGACGTTCTTTATATAGAATATTAAAGGCTTAAATTTCCCTAAAATGTTAATTATGTTGAGGGATTTTATCTACAATATGAATCCATGTATTTTTGCTATTTTGGAAACTACAATTTGATAAGAGAATCTCATAATTTTAGGCTTTAAATAAAGCATGCTCACTAAACATTCATTCCATTTTGCATGTAGAATAATAATTATAGATGATCTTGAGTTGGTTGATGTTGATATTATTAATGCTAGTGCACAAGTTATCCATATGAAATGGAAATTCATCAATGAAAGCTTTACTATTTATTCCTTAATAGTGTATGACTCAAACTGTGCATTCTAAAGGAAATAATTATGAGAGAGTTTAATATGATTTCAAGGTAGAATGGATGGTCCCTGACTCATTTGCGGAGATTTCAATTCCACATTATACATATCAGAAGCTAAAGGTCATTTCTCAGTAAGAAATTTTTCTTCTAATTTCAAAGATTGTGTGAAAAATCTCGAAGTTGTTGACTTAAAGTCCTAAGGAAAATTCTTCACTTGGAGTAACATGCAATCATCTGATTAGTTTATAAGGAAAAAGATAGATAGGGTTATGATTAATCTAGAATAGCTACAATAGTTTCCTAAATCTAAGTCCTCCTTTTTAGATCCTCTTATTTTTTTATCATACTCCTAATATGCTTATAGATATGTTCTTGCAGATAAAAAGAAAATATCCTTTCAAGTTTAATAACTATTTGTTCTATAATAAAGGTTTCATAGACTCAGTTAAAAGGGGATTACAAGATAGAGTTTTTGGAACATCCCGATTCATTTGTGTGCAAAAGTTCAAAGCCTTTAAGTTTGAACTTAAGTTATTCAAAGCACACAAAAGATCTAACACTCTCTTTGTAGTCAATACAACTAAAGCAAACTTAGTGTCTATTCAAACCAACTTGCAATTGTATCCTAGTGATAGCTCCTTATTAAACCATAAGAAAATTCTCTTAAATGAGTATTTGCAAGCCCTAAACAATCAAACTAGCCTATTAAAGTAAAAGGCAAGGAAAAATTGATTGAAGTAAGCGGAAAGAAGCACCAAGTGCTTTTTCAATTCTATCTTGGCATGTAGGAATCATAATAGGGTTTTTTTTTCTTTAAACTCCCATAATGGTAATACCCTCTACTAACAAAAAGACCAATGGTAGAAAGTTGAAAAGTACTTTATCTCTTTCTATGTTCCTCTCAAAGTACCACTACCTCTTCTCTATTGTTGCTCTCCTTTACTAAGAAAATACCAACTATTATTCATATTGGTTCCCTAATCAGATAAGTGGAGAAAAATGATTAGATCAATATTATTGGGTTTTGTTGTTATTGTTATAGTTTTCGAAATGAAAGCTAGCAAAGCTCTATCATGATGGTTTCAATGGTTTCATTTTTTAGAAATCTTAGCCCTTAATTGATCCTATAAGGAAAGCAACATTGGGGGAATTCTTTTCTTTAGAAATCCTTTTAAGAGAGATCAATAAGACTTTTATATGCTTCATACCTAAAATGAGTAGTCCTGCCTCTTTCAATGATTCCAAACTTATTACTTGTACAAATATTCTTTTTTAAAATTAATAAAAAGATTCTTAATAATGGTCGATTTAACTAGATTTTACCTTAGACTAATGGTCAACGTCACTAGATTTTACACGATGACAATCTCCTAGATGTCTTATCTTAGTTGATCTGCCACTGGAATATAAACAAGGCAGACTATGTGGTCTGCCTAATTTCCTTTGCTACATATGTTAAGGAAATATGATGGGAGAGGAATAACAAGAAATTCAAGAATTAGACATATAGTCAATAAGAAGTCATATATGTATTGATGATGAAAATTAGGGAACAACTTATATCTTCCCTATTTGTCACAGATTGTGGAAGAGATTAGGCAATCTTATAAAAATTAACATGACTATCTAGATTTTCTCTACTACTTATACAATCTAAAGGGAAAATATATAGAAAGGAGGAAATGAGCATATTAATCGAAAATACCGCTCATTGTCTGGAAAGGAGCAGATTAATCTAAGGAGAGACTCATTGTCTCTAATTCTATTTAGAAAGCTCTAGTCATTCGCAACCCCAAAGGAGCTTTCTGTTGGATATGGAACATTTGTGTTTTTAGGTTTTTATTTTTATGTCTAATCCTCACTTATGAACTCAAAGTGACCGCTGCTTTAGTTTCAATAGTGAACCTTTTAATAGGGTCTTGATCATCTATATACAACCTTTATTTACTAATATTATTCATTTACTTTCTTAATTGAAAAAAGATATTCTATTGTTCTCGATTAATATCAATTTTAGAAATTCTTAACCAAGTTGGAATGACACTTTAAATATAGTTTTTACATGTCATTAAAAGAATATGTTACTAACACTAGAGAATTAATAGATCAACTCTAATAGAGTAGACATTCGATGCATACTCTATTTCTGATTGGAATATTATATTTTTAATATTTAGTTAGTCATAATGTATTGTTAAACTCTAATCTTGATATATGGATATACATTACTAAATTAGAAAATTAGAAATAAATTAAAAGACTTTAATTTATCAAATCTTAAATATAATTTGGCATTATAATTTAGATCAATTATTAACACAATTATGAACCTAATGAATCATGATAGTTGTAGATTGCATTATGTTTTTATGGGTAGTTTAGTTTGTATTCAGTTGTTAATTTGATTGTTTAGTGTGCATTTAGGTTAGAATTGTGTTAGTAGATATTTGTGTTTTAAGCATTTTGTGGGTTAGAACATGCTTTCAATTTTGTATATTTGAGGTGCCTCGATGGGTTTGCTAGTGTTTTAGGGCTAATATCGAAGAACAGAGGAGTTTCAGAGGAGACCTGAATGAAGGCAAAGGCCCACGATCATGGTCAGTAAGCCCCAATCGTGACAGAAGCAGCCTTCATATTCTCATATTTACTTTTCTATTTAGTTTTTCTTTCTAGTTTAATTATCCTTTAGGGCCTAAACAACTTAGAATTTGATTAGTTCACCAACTGCTCGAGGGATCGACACCTCTTATACTACACTTGCAACCCATACGCTTACGATATTTTGAGGGTTTTAAATAGATTAAAACTTTCTCAACAAGTTTTTGGTGCCATTTTTAGGGAGTTATAGGATTAGTTAATTCTTTTAGGGTCTGATTGGTTGGAGGTTTAGTAATGGAACGAAATGGAACGTAACACACTTCCATCGTTTGGTTGAGAGTTTCATAATAGAATGGAACGAAATGGGATGGAAGCAAAAAGTTTCATGTTACTTTCCATTTCATGCTAAACAGTAAAAATAAGAAACCTCCGATTTGGAGGGTTTAGGATGGAACGTAAACTAATAAATACATCTACCTAATATGCTCTCAATAATTTTTCTTAATACCAATTATTTTTTCTAACCCTAACCCCCTTGTCTATAATTAATAATATTTTTATATTATTTCTCCTTAACCTAATAATAATATTTTTATATTATTAATTTTATATAATTAATAATAAAATAAAAATTAATAAAATTTTTATTAATGAAAATAGAAAATATATAAAAATTATTCTTTAATTGTTTGTATATATTTCTATATAAATAAATAATTTTTAAATATAAATCACGTATAATAGAATAAAAATTATTAAATAATTAATAATATTATTTTTATATAATTAATAATAAATTGTGTATAATTAATAATATAATAATAAAACTTTTATTATTTTAAAATATAAAAAATTTATTTGTCAAGGTCGTGCGTAACTTTTTAATTGGACATGATTTCTGTTTTAAAATCATAGCATTAAACCTCTTGCAACAACCATTTTAATATCAGGGGTATAATAGTCATTTACTATACGTTACATTTCATTCCATCAATCTTCCAAATAATGTTTCACTATGTTACATTATGAACTTTTCCATCCCTCCCAAATAACGTTTCACTATATTACATTCCATTCCATTATAAATCGTTCCCTTCCGTTCCATTCCATTCCATTAATTAACATCCAACCAAACAGACCCTTATTTTAAGGAATTATTACCGTTTCTTGTGATTTTGGTACCCAATCACAAGATATATTAGAAAATGAAGAGAAGGAAGTTTCGGGCTTAAAGTAGAGACACATCGAGACGTCACAAAGTAAAAATGAGACATCTGAAGAGCTAGGTGCTAAGAAGAGAAAGAAGGAAGGATAATGAAGGATATATATTATAGGGAGTAAAGGACCCTTATGGACTTTATTGAAGCACAATTTAGTTGGGGAAGTCATCATCCTTGTTTGAACATGTACAATCTGGGATGGCAGAACCACCTGGATTTATGTTGGTCTAATAATGTAAGGACTCCCATAGGACATCAAAACCTATTAGGATTTTAGCAAGATGAGTCCAATTCATGGGATTCTAAAGTGTACAAGATCCTAGATAAGCTCGTGAACATGGAAGACGCCCAGAAGAGACTGGAAGAGAAGTTTGAGCAGGTAACAGAAGACCATGCCTCTTCTATTCACAGCCTAGAGGTTCAAATGAGACAGTTTTCTAGTGAATTTTGTAAGCGAAATGTGGAAAACTGTCTCCGCAACATAAAACTAAATTCAATAGACAATCACACCTAGGAGGAGGGAAGAGCTAAGAGAACCAACAGATAGAACAACTGAAACCCAACTTGTAGAAGCCCAAGAGAAGCATAAAAGGATAAAGAAAAGAATGAGGACCCTCCACACATTCCTCCTACACCTTATACACCAAAAATACCATTTCCACAAAGACTCCAAAAGAACAAATTGTATACCCAATTTGTAAGGTTTGGAGAAAAGTTGAAGAAATTGAATATTACCTTGCCCTTTGTGGACGTTTTGAAGAGCACATCGACTTACACAAATTTCTCAAAGACATATTCTCAAGCAAGCGGACTTGGGATGATAATCAATTAGTAGCCGTAACAGAAACCTCCAGCTCCTTAATTACCAACCATATGCCTTTATAATTGACAGATCCAAGAAGTCTTACAATACCCTGTGTAGTTGGTAACTTAACGATTTCAAAATGTTTATGTGACTTAGTTACACGTGTTAACCTTATTCCTTTGTCAATTTTTAGGAAATTGAGGATGGGAGGTATGAAATGAACTTCTATACTTACCCAATTAGTGGACCAATCAATCAAGAAACTGTTAGGCTTGGTGGAGGATGTACCTGTAAAAGCGCACAAGTTTATCATCCTTATGAATTTTATCGTGTTAGACTTTAAAGATGATCAAAATTGTTCGTTAATCCTTAGCTTACCATTTTTTACCATCAGAAAAGCTTTGATCAATGTCTATGAAGACAACCTCATCCTTCAAATTGGAGATGAACAAGTGAAATTTAGCATGAACAAGGTGTTCAAGAATCCGATGGAGAGTAGCTCATTCAGGAGAATTGATGTGTTCGAATCTTCTGAGGAATAAAAGGACAAAGAACAAATGACAATGGATATAGAGTTTGAAGCATATAAGAAAATCTCTATTCATGAAGTGGAAGCTGAAGAGGAGATGAGGGTGACTGAAGAAGAATAAGAAAAGATTACCTTCATACAAGGAAAATTGTTGGATTCGATGAAAGATTTAGGGAGTTTTGTTATTTCCTATTTCGTTGACAGTTTGTTGTTGAAAAGGAAATTACTAAGCTTATTAGGTTTCCTTAATTTGATAGATTATGACCTTTTCATTATCTCTCAACATGTAGCTTATTTACAAGCTATGAAGCTGAAATTGGGAGGCATGGTTGGTAGCAAACCACTCATAATTGATCCTAGTTGAGTTTTTGAAAGATGTAAGGTCAAGATGATGATTATAAATTAGAACGTTCCGTAGTTAGATTTAAATTTTTGTGTGTAGTCAGATTTGTTTTGAATTTTTAAAAAATAAAATTTTAATGATTTGGAATGGTTTAGGATTACTAATTCTCTTACTATTATTAAGCAATTATAAAATAAGACAGCAATCTAAGGCATCAAGCGGATTTGGTCTCAACACTATCGTTATCACCACCTCGTTCACCATGACGATTATGTGCTCTTAACTCTTATCTTTTCATTTCTGTCTTTATTTTGTTCATTTGTTTCACTTTACTTTATATGTTGTTGTTTGTTCTTCTCACATTGAGGACAATGCGTTGTTCGAGTGTAGGGATGGATATGTATTGTAAGCTTTTATTTTAAATGTGAATTTTACATGTTAGTTTGTTTTAGGGTGTATTATGTGATTTGTGTGACTGTGTCAATGGTTAGGACTTAACAGAATCGATTTAACTTTGAACATAGTCTTTTTATTTGTAAAGATTTATTAGCTTGTGAAATTAGTAACCTAGGTTACTTTAGCTAAATATACAGGTTAATTAGGATATGATGTTAGTTTATTCACCTTAGGAATTTGTCACATTCATTTATAATTTTAGGTCAATCGAATAAGTAGCATCACTTGTACTTTTTTATAAGAATTACTAGCTAAAGAAATGAGGTAGGTAATAATTAAAAATAAAAAAGTAAAAAGTAAAAATTTGTGTAAATCATAAGCAAATAACTATTTTGCCGACCTTTAGGTTATGAATAGAGCTAGTAGCCAGTTGAGAATATGATGTAGCTGAGTAACCAGATCAACATTCATCACAAATGTTTACCTCTGCGTAAAAAGGCTATAATGACATTCTAACCAAGTTATCTAATAAAAACATGACCTAGTTGAGAAACCGAATAAACATTCACCAAAAAAGCTTGACTCCATGTAAAAAGGCTAGGTTCGCGTCTATAAAAGTGATAAAAAGAATGTTTGTCAAATAAAAACCTACCAAACTTGTAAGTAGCTTGACTTTTCATGAAAACTTACTTGGGAATAATCACAAGTTTGATTGACCAAATAATTATCAATGAGTGTGTACAAATGATAAGGGTGAGTAAACTTGACATCTAGGTCTTGATTAATATGTATATTTAGTCAAGAGTACTTAGACGTGGATTTTTCAAGTTATTAAGTTAGAACAACTTGAAGGATTATGATTAGAATTAAATTATTTTCGCAAAGTTTGATGTCATTGCCTCATTATTGCATTTATGTGTATGTTATGTTTACTTGTTTTGCTTGGCTTATTTTGTTTTGTTTGTTGTTTTGTTTTCTTGAGACCAAGCAAACATTTAAGTGAGGGTATGATGATAGTTGTAGATTATATTGTGTTTTGTGGGTAGTTTAGTTTATATTCTATTGTTAATTTAATTGTTTAGTGCGTGTTTAAGTTATAATTGTGTTAATAAATATTCAATTTTATGTACTTAAGGTGCCTCGATAAGTTTACTAGTATTTTAGGGCCAATATCTAAGAATGGAGGATAGTATTTCAGGGCTAATATTGAAGAATGGAGGAGAATCGAACCAAAACAGAGGCCCATCATGACAGAATCAACTGCAAAAAGCCATGATCGTGGCAATTCTGGCCACGATCGTAGCTTGCACCCAGACAGACATAGGGATGCTTCCAGTTTTAAGTTTTCAAGTGACTTTTCAGACCTTTTGAGCCTAGAAAAGACCCTAAAGTCACCTTAATTGGAAAAACTATATAAAGGAAAGATATATCCCTAAGGAGAGCCTCCATTTTGCTATATTTGAAAAACCTTCAAGAAAGAAGAGAGAAGAGGAAGGAGAGAGAGGAGTGGGCAACTGCAGCTGCTACATTCTCGAGCCATCTTAATCCTTTCCAAGTGACATTTCCATTTCATCTTGTTATTCTTTTCTTTGAATGTATACGATATGATGATGATGATTGGATTGGATGATATTCTAAACTCTTTATCGATTTTGAATTGATTAAATGTTAATATAGTTATCTTTTGTGTTGATTAATTGGTTGTTATGATTAATTAGGATGCTTGCATGTTTCGTTAATAAATTGAGAGGGTGAACCGAATAAAAATGATTGTGTGGGATTAATGAGAGTTAAGTGACTTGACGGATCACGCGATTAATCAAATCGGTAATTTATACGGAGAGAGATCCTGAGGGGACCCAATTGTTCATTAGAAAACTTAAGAACTAATTAGGTTGTAGGTTGTAGGTTGATCGTTAATTGAGAGATTACGTTTTCATTTACTTGACTTAATTAAGGATTATCAATTTGCGTCTTAGTGATTATAGTTCAAGAAAGAGTAATCCACCCCTCGATAGTCTAGAACCGACACCATATTGACACATAAGTGACTAGATTAGTATTAATGATAGGATAAATCCCCCTTCTTCACAATCAATCAATTCTTCTTGGTTGATTTTTAATTGTCAAATTGGTGGTGCTCAATTTAATTTCCTTGCTTAATATAGAATTATTGTTTCTATCATTCCATATTCTCGTATTTACTCTTATGTTTAGTTTTTCTTTTCATTTTAATTATCATTTAGGCTATGTTTGGTTGGACGTAAGGTTTTTAATGGAATAGAATAGAATAGAATGGAATGGAATGGTTTATGATGGAATGGAATATAAATGGATGTAATATTAGAAAATTATTGTTTGGGAGGGATGGAAGGGTTCATAATGTAATATAGTGAAATGATGTTTGGATTAAGGGTTTATAATGTAATATAGTGTAAATTTGCTTATCATTTTATATTCTATCCTAAACCCCCTAAATCGAAGGTTTTTTATTTTTACTATTTAGGATGGAATGGGATGTATTATGAAACCCTCCTTTTCCATCACATTCCATTATAAACCCTCCTCCCAAATGATGGAATAATATTACGTTCCATTACATTCCACTATTAAACCTCCAACCAAACATAGCCTTGTGCCTTAGACAACTTAGAATTCGATAAGTTCACCAACTCCTAAGGGATCGACACCTCTTATACTATACTCGCGACCTATGTGCTTGCAGTATTTTGAGGGTTTTAAATAGATTAAAACTTGCTTAACAAATCACATGTAAAGGATGGTTTTAGATATAAATTTTAATTTAATCAACTTAAACGTGAATGTAAAATTAAGAAAATTTTAAAGTCAAGTATAAGATATCTAAAAAATAGGGACCAAATTTAGATATTGGATTTTATTTGAACTTAATTGATATTTAATTAAGATACTAAAGATCCAAACTTTATTATAAATAGGCGTAGATTCTACGAGAGTTAGCACTTTTAATTTACACCTCTTTACACCACTTACTGAGTTATCTTAATTCATTCATATGGATGTGTGATTATATTAGTTCATAAAACAAGTGAATTCGAGGGAAGTTACAAAAAAAATCAAATTTCATAGTAAGGTATGATTTATGATTACAATTAATCATATTATAAAGTTAAGTGACTTTGACTTTTTTCAAATTATAAAAAAGTATTTTTCTGTTAGGCACCGAATGAGATTCTATCCTCATTTCCTAACAATTTAGTGAGAAGAACTTTTGTAGAGAATATTTGTCTACCCTTTACTTAGAAATAAATAAAAAACTTGTCAATTAGGACCATAAATCTTGTTATTATAAGCTATAAATGCTAAACCTTGTTATTATAAGCTATGTGTTAGACCCCTAAGTCATGATAGCATAATCATTCGACCATTGACAAGCTTTGACCAATGTTTGACACGTGGAATAACAAAATAAGGCAAAGACTTGCGAGGAGGCAAGGACGAAAAGGGGCAATGTCTAGAGTTAACATGTAATGGTACATATTGGCGGAAATCTTAGACAAGATGCAAAATTCAAATGTATGACCAAAAGAAGACTTGAGATAGACATTGAGTGGAAGGTTAGCTAGATCATATGCATGATGGGAATATGCGAGAGTTCCAAGGTAACTTAGCAAGTAGATCAAGTATGGTGTGAGTTTTGGTAGAGTTTCGATCCTTGTACGAGTTAACTTGTCTAAGACTAGATTCTTGATGGACTAAGGACTTAGTGTGTACTCAAATGGACGTACCATGACTAATAGATTTGGCATGGGAAAGCATTGGACGGACCAGTGTGTTATTGGGTTGGATGACTCATCATCAACAGGTAGAGAAAAGGGGATCTTGGATGATATGGCAGATAAGATCAAAAGGGATGAACATTAGCTATAAGAGATAAAATATGGATGGATCATTTGAAGATAGGGGAGATCATCGTAAATATGGATAGATCATTTCTATATAGGCGTAATATTTTATCTTGTTATTGTGATGCAACTTAATCCTATTAGATAGAGTCCTAATTGGATGAGGATGTCATTCTATTGATTAGTGTGATATAATCTGATAAGGATAAGATAGGATAAAATGTGATCTTAACTAGTAGAGTTCTAATAAGATTCTAACTTAGTCATCTAAAGGTGCCTATAAATAGCTCCTTTGAGCCTTGTTCTTCTCAAAGAGACACAGAGAGGGAGATGTGAGAGAGCATTGCTTTGTATATCTTGAGGGAAGTAATAAAGGTTAGCGTTTTCCATATCTCTTTTTTGTTCTTAACGTGAGATTGTCGTGCAAAGGGGCTAACGCAACTAATGAATAAATTGGTGCTTGAAAAAAACCTTTGTAACATTACTTTGACCAAAAAAAAAAGGATAAAAGATGTGAGGGATAAGATAGGGTCCAATCCATTAACTCAATTCCTTTTTGACTATTAAAGTCTTACCGTTCTCAACTTCTCCTCCTCATGAAATGAAAAAGATTGATAACATTTTATTTTGCTAATTGAAAAAGAAAAGTCAGCGTAAAAGGGTGATCCCGAGAACTACTTTGTTATATCAAATAAATGGATAAACATAATTCCAACGAACTTTAGTTTAGTTGACACCTTTTTCCCCTTATCAGTTCCCATAAAAATCAACTTAGGACCTCCATCTTTCTGTTACTTTATGTTACTTAATTTATAGAGAAAATTGGTCAGGAGAAAGAAAATGGAAATAGATGTGGCAGATGTAGGCATCAATTCGTTCATTCAACATTGACGTGAGGCACGGAGTTGATTCTTGCTCCAAGTTGTTGGAAGAAACACAAATTTGACCACTACGACGAATTACGTACGGCCCCATCTATTTGTTCTGAAAGATGCGTGTTAATGTAATGTTGTGTGTCAATATTATATTCCAAGAGACTCGTCAAGTACAGCCTCCTGTCACACTTGAGAAATTGGCCAGAAAAGAGACTATTTGGGCTCTGAGGCCCTTATCACTTCCTAAATTGTGAACCCCTAAGAGATTGCCCCAGGTTACCGAGTCTGTAATGGCAGCACACGCAATTGTGGCTAATCGAGAGGAAAGATTGAAAGAAGCAGTAGACTTTCCGTTTCAATTCTTGTTCAATTTTGCATGTTTCTGTTTCATGTCGGATATGTGGTTATTGTATTTAATATAGAATTACCTCTTTTTCTAGAAAATTGAGGGAGGAGCAGACATAAATTACAAGAGTTCTACTTTACGAATAATTAAACATACAGTTACTTTCATTGTTGTAAAGCTGAATAAGTTGAACAACAATGCTGATCTTTTATGCACCGAGTGATTTTCGGATAATTTAAAGAGTAAACACGCTACATATTTGTCATGTGATAAAACCTTTCTACCTTTCTTTCTGTTTTTCTTGTGTAAAATTCAATTTTGTAATATTGGCCTTGGCTTTTTTTTGTTGGAAAGTAAGTAATAATTTATTCAATCAAAAGATGATAATTACGGCGAGTGTTGAGTTATTATTCATACATTTAGAGATTGTATAAACTCTAGCTAAATACACAACTTTTAGAGCCTAGCATTAGCTTTTTTTATATCCTCAATTGTTTTTTTATTCAATTAGAAGTGAAAGGTAACTGACATGATTGCCATTCTTAGCTTGAGGTAGAACTCAGTTTAGTTGTATCTCTTATAATCTTTTGATTTTTTAAAGATCTTCGTGTTTCTTATTCTCCAAATGAAATGAACTAATATAGCAAAACCATCCTGGAACACTCTTTGATCCCCTTTGCAATTCCAACTTAGTCCATTTATCCATAACAAGCAATCCATCTAACTAAGATTTTTGCCTTGAAGATTAAATATGCAGAGGAATTTTTTTAGTAGTTGTCTTGTTTGACTACACCTGAAGAAAAGATGATCTATTGTCTCATCTTCTATAGAACATATCTTATCTCTGGTACTTAACTTTTGCCCAACTACTAACCAGAGTATAAAAGAGTGCGCTTGGGAAATTTCATATACCCATATCAGCCTAGAGAGTGGGGAGTTGATGAGTGAACCAAATAGTAGCTATTTACAAGATTGAGCAGTGAAGTTGTGTGAATTGTGTAGCTCCCCTCTAATCTCATCTTCCTGCATCTAATCTAATAAGTAAGTTGGCATTTGTTCCACAATTTTTCTGATTCCTTTGGTCATATGAAATGGCCAATTCTAGCAATTATTTTGGATAAGCATCTGTACCTTAGTATCCTCTGGAATGGAGCGACTTAAAGCTGAAAAGTAGTAAGTGTACAATGAAGGAGCTAGAGAATGCTAGTTATCATACTATAATTTTTTATTTTTCCCATCTCTAATATAACGCTTGTTGTGAGAATGTATGAATGACTTGGTGAGGAGGATTTGATGGAAGGTGTAGGATTGTGAGCTTTTCAGAGAGATGGTCCATATACTCCTTTATTTGATATGAAATGTGTGTATCTATTTCACCCAAAGATTCTCTTTGTCCCAACAAATTCGTTATAGCCTTTTGGCTAACAATATCTTGTTCATTCTACAAGTTGAATTGATCCATAATCCACCATTTTCTTTAGGAAGACATATAACACTCCCTTTTACTTTGGATATCTTTATGTCGTTTGCATTCAATCTATGCCATATGAAATCTCTTATACTTCAGTCAATTTCTTCAAAAACTCTTTAGGGATTGCCAAATGTGACAACCAATAGATATGTAGATTGTGAAAAATAGAAATGGCTAATTGTAACCTACCACCATAAGATAGAAATTTGTTGCTCCAATTTGTAATTCTTTTATGAATTTTATCAAGAAATGATCTACATTCAACTTCTTTCAGCTTCCTTATGGAGATAGGAACTCCCAAATAGGTGAGCGATAATTGGTGAATGGTAAGTCCTGCTCTTATAATCATACTTAATGCATCTCCACTTTCCTCGGAAAGATAAGCTGAACTCTTTTGTGGGTTAAATTTCAGTTCTGATACTTCTTGAAATCTTTGCAATGAGGTTAAGATTGCTCCAATTGAAGTAATATCATTAGCAAATAGCATGAGCAAATCATCTGCAAAAGAAAGATGAGAAATATTAGTCAAAATATAAAAAATATAGAAATATAAGAATTATGTGAGAAGAATTTAGAACTCTGTTTATTTCTCTACAGCTAACAAGTACATATATGCAGTGTACAACCTATATATGGAAGATCCTAAGATTTGGGGATTACAAGCACTATTCTAGGAGGTCAATAGTTACCATATATACAAAGATACAAAGAGGATTTTTTTACATAAAATCAGTGAAGCAACTTGGAGTTAATTTCGCAAATTATTAACACTCCCCCTCAAGTTGGTGCATAGATGTCATTCATGCCTATTTTGTTGAGATAGCTATAGAACACTCAGCTTGACGCTGCTTTGGTGAGCACATCTACAAGTTGATCTTGAGAATGCACATAAGGCACTTCAATAATCCTAGCTTCTAGCTTCTCTTTAATAAAGTGCCTATCAATCTCAAAATGTTTGGTTCGATCATGTTGAACTGGATTGTGGGCAATATCAGATGCTACCTTATTATCACAATATAACTTCATAGGACTATCCTTCCCAACTTTTAACTCCAACATTAGATTTCTAATCTATAGTAATTCGCTTACTGCCTTACCCATTCCTGTATACTCAGCCTCAACATTGGATCTGGTAACTACCTCATATTTCTTACTTCTCCATGTAACCAGGTTCCCACCTACAAATGTAAAATATTTGGATGTCGATCGTCTATCATCGATAGACCCTACCTAATCGGCATCAATGTATCCCTTGATGTCCAAGTTATCACCTTTTGTAAATATAATACCTTTCTAGGAGATGACTTCAAGTAGCGCAATTTCAGGATGACAACATTCATATGTTATTCACTTGGATAGTGCATAAACTGAATGACAAAACTTAGTGCATAAGTCAAATCAAGTCGACTATGAGCAAGATACATCAATCTTCCAATTAGTCTTTGATAGCGTTCTTTATTAGCGGGAACTTGATTTGGATCCATACATAGTCTTAAATTTGCTTCCATTAGAGTGCTAGCTGGACTACATGCTGCCATACCAGCTTCATTTAGCAAATCTAAGGCATATTTCCTTTGAGACAAGAAAATACCCTTTGTCAATCTTGATACTTCAATCCCTATAAAATACATCAACTGGCCAAGATCTTTCATTTCAAATTCATGAGCAAGATGGTCTTACAATACCTTCCTTTCTTTAGGATCATTTCCAGTCATTATAATATCATCAACACACACAATTAGGGAAGTAATCTCTTCTTTATTGTTCTTTAAGAAAAGAGTATGGTCTGAATTACTTTGCTTGTACCCGGAAGACTTTATAGACTTCTTAAATCTTCTAAACCACAGCTTAGCGGATTGTTTCAAACCACATAAAGCCTTTTTCAATCTACAGACTTGGTTAATATTTTTAGTCTGCATATTACATCCAGGAGGCAACATCATATAAACTTTTTCTTGGAGATCTCCATGCAGGAATTGGTGTAGAGACCAATCAAGGTTCACAACAAGAGATAGTAAAATACAAATAGTATTAATTTGGGCCACTGGTGTAAATGTCTCCAAATAATCAACTCCATAAGTTTGAGTATACCCCTTGGCGACCAGTCTTGCTTTGTAGCGTTCAATGATTCCATCTTATTTGTATTTGATGGTAAACACCCATCTATATCCAACAGGTTTCTTTTCTTTAGGTAATTCAACTATCTCCCACGTTGAATTCTTTTGGAGAGCCTTCATTTATTAATTCATTGCTTCTCTCCATTTGGGATCCATCAATGCTTCCTACGCATTACTAGGAATAGATACAAGAGATAATTGATTCACAAATGGCACATTTTTCTTTGACAGCTTATGATAAGACACTTAATTACTTATGAAATATTTAGGTTGAGATTTGAGTGTAGGTTCATATGTTATTTTTGGTATTCCTCTTGTGACTTAATTAGGAAGAGTTTTTTTTCTGAAAGGTTTCATAATTTTCTTGGGACTCTGAGGTGGAACTAGCTTGAGAGGACAATTGGTTAGATGGTACATCATCATAAAGTGGAAAGGCTGCTAGTGATGCTTCTTCTGGGAAAATTGTTTCTGATGCTGCTCCTGTCTGTTCCTGACTATTCTTGCTGTTTTCATCCCTATTTTCATCCTTCTCATTTCCATTTTCTAAACAACAGTCTGTAGTATCCACTCCAAATTCTAAAACGTGTTCAGATGCATCTTTATTAAGACTCTCACTACTGGCACCGATCAATTCCAAGGTATCCAAATGGTGATTCAGAGTCTGCAGTTCATTCCTAATCCCCCCATGCAGTGGAGACTCGTGAACAGGATAATACATAACATCCTCATGAAAAACAACATCAAGTACAACATATACCTTTCAAGAAGGAGGATGAGAACATCGATAGCCTTTTTTATGCAAGGCATAGCCAACAAACATTTCTAAGAGCTCGAGGTTACAAGTTATTTCTCATGCGTTTGTGAAGATGCACAAAGGCAATACATCCAAAAAACTTATGAGGCAAGTTTGTTTCGATGGGAGCACTTAAGACATTTATGGGAGTTTGAAACTGCAATGTACTAGAAGGAACTCGATTGATGAGATAGGCTGCAAGAGTGATGGCTTCACCCCAATAGCTAGTAGGTATGTGAGCTCCGAACAAGGAAGCACGTGTGACCTCAAGAAGATGGCGGTTCTTACGTTCAGCAACCCCATTTTGTTAAGGCGTGTCTGGACACATTGTTTGATGAATAATGGCATGTAAACTCAAATATTGCTTCAGATATTAGCTGATGAATTAACCACCATTATTAGTCCGGAGAATTCGTATATGAGATTGGTATTGAGTGGCTATCATTTTGTGAAATTTTTTAAAAATTAAGGCAACTTCACTTTTTGATTTCATTAGGCAAACCCAAGTTATACTACTATGATCATCAACAAATGAGACAAACCATCGTTCACCACTCAAAGAACAAGTTGGTGCCAGACTCCACATATTAGAGTAAATTATCATAAATGGTACAAGAATTTTATTGATGCTCATTGGGAATGAAACACGATGGCTTTTAGCTAGTTCACAAGTATCACACTTGAAATCTGAAGTAGTTACTTGAGAAAACAAATTTGGAAATAACCATTTTAAATATCTAAAAGATGCATTTCCTAACTGTCTATGACACAACCAAATCTCTAAATTTTGGGGTTTGCCTAGTATGTCCACATCAAACACCTGAGCTAATTGATTGGAACTTGCTGACATCAAATTAAGGTAATAGAGCTTTCCCTTCCTAGTACCATAACCATATGTCTTTCTCGTTTGAATATCCTTGAAAACACAGAATCGCGATGAACACATGCATAAGTCTCTTCAAGACCCAGTGCAGGATCTTTTATGAGAATTTCACCTTAGATTTGTTCAAACTCTGCATCTGGCCCATTCAGAAAAATATGCACTCGTAATCATTCAATTGATTTTGCATAAGTAACAATATCATCGGGATCTTTCATTTTAATTTTATCAAGGTGATCTAGTTCTTGAAAGATTTCTACAAGGTCACCATAATAAGTGGACAAAGGACGACAAACCTATTTTGTAGAGAAAGCTCGTTGGTTTAGTGCAAAGATTTTTGCTTCATCTGACCCATCATAGAAGGCTTTGGCAAGAGCATTCCAAATCTCATGTGCAATACGCAGCCGAATATAATGATTCATAATCTCCGACGACATAAAGTTCAGTAACCATCCTTTAACCTTCTGATTTTCAACATACCACTTTACATAAGAAGCATCAGTCTCCTTCAGAGGATCTGCCTTCCCCATAATATATTCCAGTTTCTCAAGACCAGCAATCTGCATTTCCATAATCTGGGACCATAGATCATAATTAGTTTCGGTAAGAATAACTTTAGCAACAAAGCTGGAATTTTCGAGTTGAACATGTATGACAAGTACAGAAGGTGATTAGATTATTTATCTAACATGGTGTTTCGGGGTGCAAGAAACCTTGTCTCTTATACTAAGTAAAAAATGCAAGAAATATAGAAATATAATAATTATGTGAGAAGAATTAAAAACTGTGTTTTGTTTCTCTACAACTAACAGGTACATATATGCAATGTACAAGCTATATATGGAAGATCCTAAGATTTGGGGATTACAAGCACTATTCTAGGAGGTCAATAGTTACCATATATACAAAGATACAGAGAGGATTTTTTACATAAAATGAAGTGCAGCAACTTGGAGCTTATTTCACTAATTATTAACAATATTAAGCTCTCTACATCTATAATGGAACTTGAAACATGTGCTCTTTGAAATACATAATTGTGTTCTTCTTTGAAGAACTTCTATAGTGATAGCAAATAGGTAGGGAGAGAGTGGATCTTCCTGCCTTAATCCCCTAGCTACCTTAATCTCCTAGGTCCGTTAAATCATATGAACTAGTATTTGTTTTATAGGGTTTGTCTCTACAAAAATTAATATGAACAGAAAATGGAGGTAACTACCTTAAGCATTAATCATGACTGATGAAGAAAAGGAATGTATAAGGACCCAAAAGTAGGTCCGCCGACTCTCTCTTCATGTATTATCATTATCAGCCCTTCAAGAGTAGCGCTCTCCCGTGAGAAGTCTCTTCCTTTCTTTCCTTTCTCAAATCCTTAGACATTAATCAGACGGCATTAATGAGATCCTTCAAAACATCATGCAAAACCGATATGGCAATTGGCAAAGCTCATATCCTTTCATTTATAGTACAAAAGTCAAATACAATGCTACACCGTATGATAATATTGCATGACGTATCGTACTAGTGGTACTTGACATAGATAGATATAATATGGATTTACAAAAAAATCTAAAAATGAATGGCGCCCTTCAGTTAACGAATGAATTATATATGAAGGAAGAGTTTCACTTGCTATTCTCCTTGCCTGAAATTGCTTTATGAGGAAAGCATAAAAGGACAACCAAGCACATCGGCATCAGTGACCGAATTTCAACCCATATGTTGTCAAATATTGTAGGATAACGCATAGGTGGGGGCCAATGACCCAAAGAATGTTTCATCAAAGAGAGTCAAGTTCCATGTCAACCCCACCAGAGTAGGGATGACTAATTTGGTGGACGAGACATAAGCCCACTAGTCAAATTGTTTAATTTAACTTGGAAATGTATTATAATATCATCATTGCTGAAACCAAAGTCCTTTATGGTTGAATTTGAGTGGTACAATTTTCAATACCATGTATTGAAACAAGTCAATGAAAAGAAAGATTGGTCTTGATTTGGTTCTCTATCAAAAAAAATTTTTTTTTTAAAAGCATGGGTCTAAACTTGAGCTTAATGATGAAGTGTTAGAGGAAGGTTGGTGAGGATAACAAGTATATAGACAAGTTAAGAAAGGGAATGTTTTCACAATCAATTGTTAATTAGAACGAGAGCTATCACATCCTGAGAGCTGCTTAAATTAATCCTTTGGTTTTGTTGTTATCAATAGACTACTTTTTAAGCCACTACCAGATCTTACTAGAATAAGAAACAATTGATCAATTATCTATTTTAATGTTCTGATTGAATTTTTTTTAATTCTTAATTTGAGTTTTACATCCATGCCCTTCATTGTCTCTCGCGAGTAGCCAACTTTTAAAAGTTCGGGAAATTGTCTTTTGGCTATTATACAGATTTAGGGTAACGCATGATCACGAAGTGGAACCTTAGCTGGTATATTAGGGTGGTTAGAGCGGCAATATAGCAATATTTTTTTTGTTAGACTTATTTAACATAAAAAAAGGAAAGAGAAAAAAGAAAGAAGAAGATGGCAATAATGATAACAGAAAGCATGTAAAGAGAGGATTAGAGAATTCACGTATAAACAGAAGAATATATAGTACATAATTTTCTACACTGTCTTCTTCTGTCTTGCCATAAATTGCCAGTTGTTAAGGTTTTACATAGGTCTTTCCTTAATTACCTATATTATGGTTTCTCAGCATTAAAGAAAAAGTATATATGTTTCACTTTAGCCTCTTATAAGGATTGCAAGCACAAATCTTACTTCATCGAGTGCTTGCAATTCTGCTAGCTCTAAACTAATGATGAAAATTATGTTTTTCGTCATCGAATATGAAATAATCCTCGTTAGCAAAGTCAGACTGAAAGGTTGTCCTAATTTAAACATTTGTTACATTATTAAATTTATTATTTAAAATGTAAAAATTTCAGAAGTAAATCAAGTCGAATTTCATAAATTTTGAGACTGACCTATTCTTATATAGCACAGGTTTTAATGATGTCATAGTTCAACTTGTATTTTAGGGTTCTGTTTATCATGGCCTTAGGTTTTATAAGTAATACGAGATCATAATATTTTATCTCATGGATGATCCTTAGTTTTCTTTAACACATTAATTTCTAAGTAACATGCCTACCGTTTTCAGTCATTATCATACCTTGCAAAATTTCTTCACTTCTGCAGAGTAAGGGAGGAGAAAAGAAATATCTATATACGGACTACAGTCATACATAACATGATTGTGTTTTTATGAACAGCATGAATCGACTTAAATCTGAAACCCCAATTGGTTAAAATCCCTAGTCATAGGCTCTCAATTAGGACCATCCAATTTGCACTCTCAGATTTTCCCTTCTCTTAGTCAACCCCTCAAATTATGCCGGTTGATTACTACTCTTGCATTTACACATCACACATGGTTTAGAACTTGTTGACTTATAGTATAGCAAAACCTACAAAGCTCACTCATTGGATGACTTCTACAAGAATATATCAAACAGAAACAACATCAATTATCAAAGTCAATTTTTTTATTGTATTGACTTACCTCTCAATTAAAGTAAGTGCATTCATTTAGAGATATTTGTAGACGAAAGTAAACCAACCCATTATGACATACACGTGTATGATTTAATGTTAAAGGTTTGTGGTTGACTTGAAGAGGGCAGAAAATAACAGAAAGGAAAAATATTGATGAGTATTCAGAGTCTAACGAGAGGAGCGCGTGATAGGATTTGATAGAAACACATACAAAGGAAGCACTTTCGTGCTTTTATATATAATAATATATCAAACTTTCTTTTCTCTGTAGCAGCGTGTGACACACACCGTCAAATGGTACCCCACATGCTCTGTCTTGTACTTCATTGAACTTGCGGGTATGGTTAATATACTTATTCATTCCGATCTATCCGGTGCTTTGTTCCCCGTCCATCACTCTATGCACACACATGGAGGTCACTACCTCGTGTCCAGATCTGAGTAAGGTTGTCGAGCTTGTCAGCTTTCACACTAACTAGGCTGAGAGCATTATGACATCATTTTGATGAAACAATGATTGTGACATAAAATTCGGAATTTGGGAATCGGGGGCCGAACACTAATCTCCCAATTCGGTCGTCTTAGTCGGCTTTTTCTGCTGTAATTTCGCATTTTATAGCTTATATATATATAAATGATATACATATCTTAGTATGCTTTTTCTGCTCTAATTTCTCATTTTATATCTTAGATATATATATATATCTTGTTGATTATATAACGATAGTGGAATGTGAATATATTTATTTTAACTATCTACTATTGTTTTGCAGATATCAAATTGTTGAAAATAGTTAAAATTATGATACATAAAGAAAAATTGATTTTCTCCTCATTATAAAAATCTTGAAATCAATAATTTTCACATACTTGGATTCAATGAAGAAGATATGATACCTTATCTGGACAGAAAATAAAATTAGTTTCCCTCCTCCCCAAAAAAAAAAAAAACGGTTGTCTTAGTCGGCTTTTTCTGTTGTAATTTCTCATTTTATAGCTTATATATATATAAATGATATACATATGTCAGTATGCTTTTTCTGCTCTAATTTCTCACTTTATATCTTAGATATATATATATATACATCTTGTTGATTATATAAGGTTAGTGGAATCTGAATATATTTATTTTAACTATTTACGATTGTTTTTGAGATATCAAATTGTTGAAAATAGTTCAAATTATGATATATAACGAAAAATTGATTTCCTCTGAACAAGACATGATACTTTATCTGCACAGAAAATAAAATTAGTTTCTCAACCCCCCCCCCCCGATACGCTCTATCAGATGGATATTTAAAGTTGTTCTTAAAAACGTATATAAGAGGGTAGAGAAAAGATCAATTTTATGTGTGCCTTTCTTTTAATCTGATATGTCCATCAAGTATCTATATGTCATTAATTAACGGATGAAATTTTTCTATATTAATAATTTCCCTAATAATATCATATTAAGTAGTTATATCCAACTGGGAAGTTACTAGCCTCAATCCCTAAGTTTTAGGCCATTTGGAAAATTGTCTTATGGCAACTTCCAACAGTCTCTTACTTGGTCTAAAATTGGATGAAACTAATGCATAAGTATAATGCATTTACAATTAAGCACTAAAACTCATCCTTAAAAAATCATAATTATCTAAATATGATAAAAACACCAAATGTGATTATTATAAAACTAACCTCTATATACCAGAAACACCAATATTTTACCATACTAGACCTATAAAATGATACATAAATTTCATCATGGTTGATAGTAATGTTTCTAGCAAATTCAAATTATGACATGTCATAACACAATTATGTGCACGTTATAACTAGAAACAATAAATGGTTTATATCAAAAACATATCAATGAGCTCAAAGTGTCAACTTCATTAGATACATCAGTCAAAAGGAAAACCAAGTCCTATTATTTGTACATGTTCTTTAAATGTCTTTGGTTGTAAACCTTTACTCAACGGATCTGCTATCATGAGTTATATTCTAATATGTTCAATAGACACTCTTTGTTTCTGAACCTCCTCCTTAACGACAAAATACTTTGGCTCCATATGTTTGGCACCTCTTGAGTATTTGTCGTTTTTAGAGAAGAGCACTACTACAGAATTATTACAATAAATTTTCAGTAGCTTAGTATCGGTGTCGACAACTCCAAGTCCTGAGATAAAGTTTCGCAGCCATAATGCGTGTATTTTGACTTCAAAACATGCCATAAATTCTACTTCCATGATGGATGAGGCAATGACATATTGTTTAGCACTTTTCCATGATATTGCTCCTTTGGCACGAAATAACAAATAACCATAAGTTGACTTTCTGTTGTCAATGCATCCAATAAAATCTGAATCCGAGTATCCAGTCGCTTCCAAATGATTAGATCTTTTATACATGAGCATGTAATTCTTTGTGCCTTAAAGATATCTTAAAACTTTCTTTGCAGCTTTCCAATGATCAATTCCAGGGTTACTTTGATACCTGCCTAGCATTCCAACTGCAAAACTAATATCCGGTGTTGTACAGGTTTGCGCATACAATAGAAACATAAGGAATTGATTCCATTTGCTTTCGCTCTATATCATTTTATGGATATTGCATAAGATTAAATTTATCTCCTTTTTGAACCGGAACAATTCTAGAAGAACATTTTTGCATATTAAACCTCTATAGAAATCTTTCAATATAGGCTTTTTGAGACAATCCCAACAGCCCTTGTGATCTATACGGAATATTTCAAATCTTATTACATAGGATGCCTCTCTCATGTCTTTCATTTCAAAATTTTTTAGAGATAATCTTTTGTCTCACGTAACAATACCCAAATCATTAGTCGTAAGCAAGATATCATCAACATATAGGACTAAAAATAAAAATTTTCTCCTACTGATCTTTCAATTTATACAACGATCAACAACATTTTCTTCGAAACCGAAAGAGGTGATGATACCATTAAACTTAATATACCATTGCTTAGAAGCTTGTTTGAGTCCATATATTGATTTCTTAAGTTACACACCATATGGCTTTTTCCTTCAATTGAAAAACGTTCAGGTTAATCCATATAAACTTGCTCTTCAAGATTTCCATTCAGAAAGGTTGTTTTCACATCCATTTGGTGTAAGTCTAAATCAAAATGAGCTACCACTGCCATAATAATTCGTAATGAGTCTTTCTTTGAGACAGGTGAGAAGGTCTCTTTATAATCAATGCCATCCTTTTAAGTATATCCCTTAGCAACAAGTCTAGTCTTAAATTGTTCGATATTTCCATTCGAGTCAAGGTTGGTCTTGAAAACCCATTTACACCCAACTTGTTTGGAACCTTATGGCAATTCAACGATATCCCAGACTTTGTTATCATTCATGGATTTTAACTTTTCCTTCATAGCATCAGTCTACTTTTCTGACTCAGCACATTCTATAGCTTGTGAAAATGAAACAGAATCTTTAATAATGCCAATATCAAGACCTGATTCTTGTAAATAAACTTCATAGTCACTTGAAATAGCTGATTTCCTTGTTCTTTGAGATTTTCTCAAAGATATTTCTTGTGACTTATTTGCTTTAGATCTGTGTGAGTTAGTTTCTTCAGGGGATATTTCATCATTCAAATATTGTTCATTGTTGTCAATACGTTCTTCAACAATTGGAACAATAATGGATGAAGGAACACTTATAGATAAAGGAACATTTATCTTTAATTCCTTTATGTCCACAGTTTGTTCTTCCTTACTCCCACTAACTTCACCATTTTCAATAAATCTTGCATTACCAGTTTCCATTATTCTTGAGCTATGGTTTGGACAATAAAATATATACCCTTTAGATTTCTCTAGATATCTAATAAAGTAACCACTAACAGTTCGAGAATCTAACTTTCTTTCATATAGATTATAAACTCTTGCTTCTGGTGGGTAACCTCAAACATGTAGGTGCGTTAAACTAGGTTTCTTATTTGTCCATAACTCAAAAGGGGTTTTGGGAACTACTTTACTAGGAACTTTATTCAGCAGGTATATGGTTTTTTTTAGTACATACATCCACAAGAATTTGGGTGATGATGAATTTAGTCATTATGCTACTAACCATATCCATCAACGTTTTATTACGCCTTTCTGCCACACCATTTTGTTGATGTGTGTATGGCATAGTGTATTGTACACATATGCCATGTCTTTCAAGAAGTTTAGCAAATGGACCTGGACATTGCCTTGTTTCATCATATTTTCCATAATATTCACCACCTCTATCAGATCTTACGATTTTCACTTTCTTGTCTAATTACATTTTAACCTCAATAATGTATACTTCTAAAGCATACAATGCTTGAGATTTTTCTTTAAGCAAATAGACATTTCGATAATGTGAAAATTATCAATAAAGGTGATAAAATATTTTTCTCCATCCAAAGATGAAGTATCAAAAGGTTCACATACATCATTGTGTATAATTTCAAGAAGCTGAGTGCTTCTTGTGGCTTCTTTATTGTTATATCTGGTTTGCTTTCCTTTAATGCAATCCATACATAAACCAAGATCAGTAAAATCTGGATTTTGTAGAATCTTATTCTTTACTAATCTTTCTTTGGATATATGACCCCAGCTTTTATGCCATAAAAAAGTTAAACTTTCATTAAGCATACTACACTTAATTCCAATACTTTGACGCATAGTAAATAAGGATTTAGAAAATTGTTCATCAAGTTTCAATTTATATAAACCATCAACAAGACTACTAGAACCAATAAATATAGAATTCTTATATAAATTGAAATAACCATGCCCTATAGTAAAATTAATACCTTAATCATCTAACTTTGGAACAGAAATAAGGTTCCTAGAAATTAAAGGTACATAAAGAGTCTTTAATAGGTCTAAATAATAACCAACATCTAAAACCAAACAATAAGTCCCTATGCCTTCAATTCGAGCCTTGTTCTAATTTCTCATATACAGGAAATTCTCACTTTGGCTTGTGGTTTGGATCGTTGATAAGTGTAAATTGCATCATGTTTTAGAGCTTAGTTTGATATGTGTTTAGTTAGTAATTCAATCATTTAGTATGTGTTTAGGTTTTAATTGTGTTGTTAATTATTTCTGTTTAAGTATTTTTATGGGTTATTACAAGTCTTTGAACTTAAATATTATGTTTTTAAAGTACCTTGATGTGTTTGTTAATGTTTTAGGGTACATCAAATAACGAAGAAGTTTCGGAGACATTCGGGTCAAAACAATGGCCTATAATCGTGGCATAACAGGCCATGATCATGACAGAAGTACCAGAGTTGGCCCACGATCATGGGCTATATGCCACGATCATGATAGAAGCCCAGGAAATGGACCACGATCGGGCCTGCATGCCACGATCATAACAGAAGGCTCAGACGTGGCCTGCATCAGGCAGACACGCAGACACTCAAAAACGTCAAGTTTCGAGGGATTTTTTAAACTTTTCAAACCTCAGAAAAACCCTAGGGCTACTCAGAACATAAAGGATATTTAAAGAATAAGATAGAAAGGCAAGGAAAGAGCTTTTGCATTAGCCACCTTGAAGAAACCTAAGGAGAATTCATCGAGAGATAGAGGAAGAGAAGAACGAAGAGAGAAGAGGAGAAGAAGCTAACTCTACGTGCTTTCCAAATTAGGAGTTTTCTAATGTCGCTACCTCCCACCATCTATTCAAATCGTATTTCCTATTTATGTTTATTTTTATTATTGTATAAAATTGGATTGAATAGTTAATGATAGGATCTTGAATGAGGAGGATGTTCTAAACACACCTTCGAAGTTTCATTCTTGAATTAATGAAATCTGATTGTTTTGTAGTTATTGGAATTGTTGTGGTTTAATTCTGCAAGTGCATAATTCGATAATAAACTGAAAGGGTGAAGCAAATGAAAAATGATTAAATTGGTCTAACGAGAGTTAGGTGATTTAATATAAATTAGAATTAAATCAAATCGGTAAATTGTACTAAGAGAGATCTTGCATAGGTTTCTGAAAGTTTATTAGAGAACTTCAGAACTAATTAGGGTTTTGGATAGGTTGTTAATTAAGACATTGCAACTTCCATAATTTGATTAGGTTTTATGATTTAGGGTTAATGGTTATAACTCGAGAGAGAGTAATCAACCTAAGGATGGTCTAGAACCAACAATCCGGTAATTCATAATCATTTAGGTTAGCATTAAGGATAGGTAAAATTTCCTTTCTCTCAATTGGTAATTTCCTTAGATTGATTCTTGGGTGTGTGTTACAACTGTTGAATAATTAATATTTTTGTGTTCGATTCTTAATTTAATTGATTGAATTAAATTCTCGTTTTTAGTTTCTTACATTTTAAACTTATGTGATTTGTTTCTAGCCTTAGATTTTAGGATTAGATTATTCCTTCTCATGGGATCGACACCTTAGGTACTTAACTAACGAACCGTGTGCTTACAGATTATTGAGGGTTATTTATTAAAACTTACACACACCACACCTAATCAATTGTAAGGAATCCCTGCATTGTATTGGATATATGAGTAATAGCTCTAGAATCAAGCCACCCAATATCATGAGGAACATCAATTAAATTAGATTCGAAACATACAAAAGTCTTATATATACCTTTCTTTTCAAACCATGCCTTATGTTTAAGGCAAACTTTCTGATAGTGTCCTTCTTTCTTATAGAACCGACACCTATCGTTATTTTGTTCCTTCTTTTCAGCCTGAGACGCTTTAGAATGCCTTTTTGTTTTCTTAAAACTTTTGGCTTTTACCTTTGGTGCTTTACTAGCTCCTTGAAATGTGAGGTTGACTGAATGACTTCCTATGTTCTGTAGTCTATTTTCCTCTTGAATAAGCTTGCTAATCAATTCATTAACATCTCACTTGTCCTTAATAATGTTATAGTTAATTTAAAAAGCACCATGTTTAGGAGGCAGTGAGTTCAAAATAAACTGAACCAAAAAGGAGTCATCTACAGTCATACCTAATTTCTTCAATTTTATTGCAATATTAGTCATCTTAATGGTATGTTCTTTTATACTCTGTGACCTATCAACTTTATGGTCGTGGGTTATGCCATTAATGTACCAACAAGTGACTTGTTTGTAGAACGAAAGTGTTCTTCCACAAACTTTAAGTATTCCTTTGCATTTTCTATTTGTGGGATAATAGTCTTGATGTTCTTCGCTATAGTCATTTACATAAACATAAGGCTCAATCTGTTAGACCGTATCCAAGCTTTATATTTGGACTTCTCTTCTTCACTACTTAAATCAGTAATAGCAGCTGGTTGTTCTTCCAAAAGTGCCAAGTCAAGATCCAATAAACCTAAGTGGAAATTGACTTATTCATTCTATTCATAGAAGTTCAAACCATTAAATACGGAAACAAAAGAAGCTTACGAATGAAGCGAAATTGATGAAAATAAAACATAGATACTCATTATTAATTCTATGATAGATTTAGATAAAACCTTAGAGTATATTATATAACGCCTTTGGGTATATACTACAAAGCACAATCATAAATAAATGTCATTTTTCATCATTATCAAGAAATTAAAATTCTTAACCAAACATATATGTCATCTTTGGATAAACAAAATATATTTGACTTAAGAAATTTAATTTCTTCAATCATGCTCACGAATCATAAAATAAATGATTTTTCTTTGGGCAAATCCTAAAGTTTTAATAATCAATGAACGTCATTTATTCATCAATTTGCCTAATTGGTATTTTATGAGTGCCACGAATAAATGACTATTTTATGCATGATATTTTCATCATTTATTTTAATAAAATTAGTTTGGTCACTTTGGTAATTACAAACTAATTTTAATCAAGTCGTCAAATAATAATAATAATAATAATAATAATAATAATATATCCATAAGATGAAAATATAATTTTAGAAGTTATTTTGGATTAACGGCTTTGCGAAAACCACACACTTCGGCAAAAACCAAGTTCATATGGTGACTTTGTATTAATGCTTCTGCAAAAACGAAATTCATACGGCAGATACCACTTCGAAAGTGTTTTACGTTGAAAAGAACAATATCCAAAACATGGCTTTTACAAAAGAGAGGTTGTTTTTGCTTAGTACTTTTATCCGTATATTGATACAGCACGTTAAATGCATATAAGACCAGAAGACAACATAACGACATACATTAAATGCATATAAGACAAAAAAACACATAATAAATGCTAGAAGAGTGCATGTGGGAATCATACATTGTGAGAGAAACACCAAAGGACAACTACAACATACATTAAATGCATATAAGACAAAGCATCACATATTAAATGCCTAGAAGAGTACATCTGGAATCATACATTATGAGAGAAACACGGTTTCTTCATACTGTTACAAGTGCGAAGATTTGAACACATAAAAGTTCATAACCGAAACATAGGTGGAAGACAGTAGACAGGTTGTTCAATACTCATTATTCACAATTTGCGATGGAAAAATTATAAAATTTTAAACTATGCTTTAATACCACATGTAAGGAGAAATTGATTTTCTCTATATTATAAAGGATCTTGAAATCAATAATTTTCACATACCTGTATTTGATGAAGAAGATATGATACCTTATTAGTATAGAAAATAAAATTAGTTTCCCTCCCATTTTCCCTTTCTTTTCTCTATACGCTCTTTCAGATGGATGTTTGAAGCTGTTCTTAAAAACGTATATAAGAGGGCAGAGAGAACTAATTTTATGTGTGTCTTTCTTTTAATCTAATACTTCCATCAAGTATTAATATGTCATTAATTAACAGATGAGATTTTCTATATTAATAATTTCTTTAATATTATCATATTGAGTAGTTATATTTGAATGGGAAGTTACTAGCCTCAATCCCTAAGTTTAGGCCATTTGAAAAATTGCCTTGCGGCAACCTCCAACATGATAACCATAATCAATTCTCTTTAACTTATAACTGAGGCTCGAGCATGACGTTAATGTTACATTAATTAGGCTAGTGGTAACGTATGTTATGAAGCAAAATGTTATACTGAAACATTTTTCAATTGGTCATAATGATCGTTGCTCAAATTTAAAGATCGTTATCGTCATGTCTTAGGCCAATAAAGTTGCTATTACGTATAATAATAAAAAAAAGTAATGAAATTTATCAATTAAAATATTGATACCAATATGAGCTTAGCCTTTAGGTTTAACTATTAACACAAATTCTTAAAATTAAAGATTTATTTCACCTAAGTTTTAGATTGCGATAAGAAATAATTTTATTAGTTACTCCACAGCCTTAGACATGACATCAACGACTCTAACGAATACTTAGAAGAGTAGGCATACCATAAAATTTATGGTTGATTAGTTTCTGGAATTTTCGTGTACAAGATGTTATAAAGACATGTCATACGCATAGTCAAAACAATAGATTAAGGCTATAATTATATGTATAACAATATTGAACACGATACAAGTCATACACAGAGATTGATAACTACAAAGGATATAGAGGATAAACTCTAATCTTAAACAATAATAACAACCTTAATAAATACATATCTGTCATAACTAATATTATCTAATATGCCCCACACAAAGTGAAGGGCAAGAAAAACGCAACCGAAATTTGGGGGAAAAATGATTAAAATGTTGCTTGGGAAGTGGCTTCATTAGAACGTTAGCTAATTGATAAGACAAAGAAATAACACCAATAATTTCTTCTTTACGAGCAATCAGATCATGTATAAAATGAAAATCAATTTTAGCTTAGTATTGCACGGGAACAGTTTCATCTTTGAAGTACTTTTCCCTTTTAATATTTTTCTATTGGAGTTTCCCTCATTCTTTTTGTCGAGCAATGTTTTAAAAATCGGACTGGACATCAAACTGATCGAAGAAAATATTTAAGGTTTAAAGCTCAACTTATATTAACCCTTATAAAACTGGTATATAGCAACTAAGAAATAAAATTTATAAAGTAAGTAAAAATAAAATATTTTATTAAAATAAAAAATACGCCAATGTCTATTAGTATATAATAAACTAATAACAAATAAATATGAGTCTAATAAAACTTAAAATAATAATATAAATCAAAATTGTATTTCTAAAGAAGATTATGTCTCATCATCTTCAAAAGCTCCAAATTCTCCAACGTAATCTAAAAACTCGTAAACTACGCTTTCATCCAAAATATTTGCATCAAACAATTCTCTTGATGTATGAACATTCCAAAACAGATCTATTGTCAGGATATTCTAAGTCCAAACCTACTCCTTCGCTTAACTTGGACAAGGTGTTGTGATTACATCTTGTATGTTTATTTGATTTTTTTACTTAGTCATTTTATTTTATTATTTTATTTGTCATGTGTATACATATTCATTTGTAATTTTGTAATATCTTCATGACACATTACATGTGGGTCTATCGGAAATGACCTCTCTACTAAGTAGGGGTAAGGCTCATACTAATGGACTTCCCCAGACTTAGCGTCTCTGCAGGATTTCAACTGGGTGTTCATGAGGATGGTGAAGAATTCCATGCTGGATTGGACTTACTACGAGTGGAGGATGTGATATTCATTGAACCTTTTTCTGATAATTCCATATTCTCCATTATGATTTAACCTAAAAAGTATTTAAAAAATTATACTTGAGAATGTTACAAAATATGCATATTAGATACACTAATTTTGTAACTATTAAAAGCTTTGATTGTAATAGTCGATAGGAAGCATAGATCTATTTTATTTTTTTATTTTTGGCACAGATCTTGCGGTGAAGGATCAGCTTCTTTTTTCCTTTTATTAATACAATTACTTTCCCAAGAAAAGATAATATTTTCTTCAACAAGAGCATAAAGATGATATGTATAGATTAATTAGGAAGCAAGAAAATAGTCTGAAGTGGTGAATGACATAAAACAAAATTATACCTCAAGAAAATGGTTATTGTAAACTTACTGTTATTTTAAATATATTAATTACTTCTTTATAGTGCAGTAAATTCATACTATTTAGGGTTAATTATCGAAAAAATTCCAAACTTTCGTTAATTTTTCAATTATAGCTTAAACTTTAAAAAGTAGCAATAAAATGATCAAACTTTCAATTTTTTCAATTTTAGTCCGAACGTTAAAAAATAGCAATAAAATGCCTAAATTTTTAATTTTTTAAAAATTTACCTCAACTTTAGTGCTTTCGTTAAGTTTGCTGACTTAGCTTGTTACGTGTTTCAGAAATCTTAACTATTAATACACATCCGCCAAAATTAACACAACAAATGAAGATATCGTTTAATCATGTAATTAAAACAACGTGTTTTAAATACATGATTAAACGATATTTTCATTTGTTGTGTTAATTTTGGTCGTTGTTTAAAAATGATCTAAATCAGATTACACAGCCCCAATGACCTTATGCCCCAATGACCTCATGCTTTGATTTCAATTTTTTCTTCATTTTTAGTTTGTTCTCTCGACATCCTCACCCTTCAATTTTCAAATTATGCGGCCCCGATGCTCTCACTTTAAGGGCATCAGGAGAACGAACTTAAAACGAGGAGCTTACTACTACATTACATTGTAATGTGAGAGTAGTTTAGGATGTCAGAAGAACAAACAAAAAATAAATGGCTGAAGGCATCAAGAGAACAACAGATAACGCCGTGCAAGAATTGAAGAAAATTAAAAGTTTGAGCATTTTATTACTACTTTGGGCTACAATTGAAATTTTTTTTAAAATTTGTACATTTTATTGCTACTTTTTAAAGTTCAAGCTATAAATGAAAATTTGACAAAAGTTTGGTCTTTTTTTGGTAATTAACCCTACTATTTATAGTGCAAAATATAAATATTTGATGGTATAGTAACAGATGAGAAAAGATAATCATGAAAGTTTTTTACTTTGACAAAGTGATAAAGGTGTTTAAAACGTTCATCTAAATTAGAGGATTTGCTCTATAACTGATATAGACATACGTCATTTCTTAATTCAGTCGATATGAGACTCAAAATATAGCCAATGCTTATGAGCCCACCCTCTATCACACAACATAGTAGGTTTTTTTAAATCACTAATGCTTAAGGATAAGAGAGCACTTCTACTAATGATAACATATACAATGCTAAATCCTCAGGAATATCAAAAGGTCTCAAGATGAAGCTCAAAAACCATAAACTTATAACCTCAAAACCCAAAACGGTACTCATTTGATTTTTAATCCTAATAACAAGGCCATGTAAACAATCCCTCTATAGCTCAGCATCCATGTTTTGATTCGCTTTCTCTATTGTAAATTTCCCACCATTTCCCCCATCCTTTCTTTAGAAACCAAAACCATCAAACATAAAAAACAAAACACAACTGGCTAAACAATTAAGTAAACACAAAAGATGGAATAATTATGAATAAAAAGACATAAGCAAACAGCGGTAATGGTGACTATACATATCCACATAAACAAACCAATAGCAGAATGGTACTCAATTGTTAAACTTTGCTCCAGTAAATAGTTTTGTTATCTCACCAAAATATTTTCAATTTTGGTGTTTTAGATTAACAAATTCAATAATTCAAAGAGTATATATAACATAACTATCAAAATTAGATATTTAAATGAAATAGAGTTCTAACTATTACAGAAACCTAATTAATCAAGAAGTATGAATAAAGAAGAAATCTCATGAACCGACTACCTTATCCTTATCTCCTTATCTATAGAAAAAATTGGAACTCTATAGAAACTTGGCAACTAAATCACCATTTCACTCCACCCATTCATTAAATCTCAAAATTTTTTACTTCTTCTTAAACTCTACAACAAAATGATTCACAAGCTTGTTACCAAAGTCCTCACCACCAAAATGAGTGTAACCAGATGTGGCTTTAACCTAAAAAATACTCTCCTCAATCATCAACAGATAAACATCAAAAGTTCCTCCACCTAAATCAAAGATGAGCACATTCTTCTCTATTTTCCTCCATGCTTTTTTGTCCAAGCCATAAGCACTAGCAATAGCTGTGGGCTCGTTGATAATTCTCATCACGTTAAGCCTCACAATAGTGCCAGTGTCCTTTCTAGCCTACCTCTACAGGTTGTTGAAATAAGAAGCCATAGTGATGAGATCTGAGAAGTCAAATGAGGTTAGAAAGCTAGAAAGAAAGTTAATTTTATTGCGACAAGATCGAAGAAAAAAGAAGATGTTGGAGGCAAGGAGAGAGTTTGATTTGTGAAATATGAAGTTTTAGGAATTATCCATAGATTGACTGATTGGTTCGACTGGTTATCTAAAAAATCGGTCAGTTCGTTGGCAAATCGGCCGATTTTTATACATAGAGGTTATTAAATGAAATTGAACTAGACAATTGGTCAGTTTAGACTTTTTTAGTCAGACTAGTCAGTTTGGTTCAGTTTTTAAACCCTTGTTATCAAGCATAATGATGCAAATTGGGCTTTAATAAGTTCCAATATGCAGCGCCAAGTAGTTTCACTTTCTCGACCCAAAAAGCATATTATTGGAATTGGATTGGAAAGCCAAGTGGCAGAGTGCGAGCATGAAATATAAGATTCGAAGATTAAAAAAATGATCACAATATTATCACATCAAACATAAGGAGGTTAAGCAAGTTTCACACCTAGCTTAGTAAGAAGTTTCATTAGCCACTTAATTTCAACATAAGCATTTGTAAAAAATTTGAATTTAGACTTTGTAAATGATCAAGCAATAACATCTTACTTACCAGAATTCTATGCCAACAAGTTGTTTCCGAGGAAAACTAAAAATCCTCTAATAGAATGACAATTATTTAGGACACCTAACCCAATCGGCATCATTAAAGATAGTTAAATGATAAAAAAAAACCACTAGATATCAGTAAATATATGAGTAATTGTTTGAGAGCTTGAAAATGAGCTAAGGTCAATTAGTGAAGAAATTGACACAACTTATTGACAATGAATGAGATGTCTAGACATGTAAGAGTAATATATTGCAAACTACCAAAGATTTTGCAATATATAGTAGCCTCATGATGAGAGAGAGTTGTTCCTGAAAATTTAGGTAAAGGAATACCTACGGACATAAGAGTTAGACTCAATTTACAAATGCCCATTCCAATTTTCGGCAAACGAGTAAAATTATAACTTCTTTAAGATAACATTAAACCCTGAAAATGGGAAAACACATCTAGACCACGAAAATGATGAAGAATATTCAAGCCCCACAAAGAAAGCTCTTGTAAAAGTTGAGAGATAAGAGAGGCGACAAGTTAAGCATTACGACTAGTCACTACAAAATGAAAAGGCTTTTGTGTCGAATTAACACCGTTGCTATAGATGTGAAGTTCGTTACTAAAACTTGTAGTGATGGAAATTGATTCCGTCACATTCCGTTACTGTAGGGGGTGTTGCTAAAGGTTTCGTGACAGAATTTTCATGTCTGATACTAGATAAACTCTCGTCTTGCTTCGTCAATTTTTCCCGTTGTGGATTCTATACATTTAGTAACAAATCAATGCGTCACTAAAATAGAATATATTTGTTGCGAAAGGCATTTCCATTTTGCTAAAATAGTTGCTATAGCTAACATATAATTACGCAAAAACGGAGTTGTTGCAAGAAAGTTTCCTTTTGCAATAGATTTATCCGTTACAAGATTCAATAATATCCATGACAAAATATGATTGTATGCTGAACATAATTGTTACAAAATATTATGTTTAGCAAGAAATTAATTTGATGTTACAAAATCATTAATTAGTAATGCTACAAGAATACGTAACTAAATGCTTAATTTTGTAATAACTTAAAGTTCGTTACTAAAAGTAATAGCTTGTAACGAAACTTACTAATACAAAAGGTTATTGCTAGAAGTTCTATATGGTGATGATATATTTTTTGTTGCAAATTAGAATATATTGTAACACAATATAATCATTGCAAAAAATCCAATCAATGGTAACAAAGTGTTATTTTTAACAACAAAATAAATCAATATCACA
>JAOTAY010000191.1:45031900-45052681 GCA_025629805.1 Erythroxylum baracoense
TACAAAAACAGAACATATCATCATCAATCTTTATCATTCATAAATCCTAGTTCTTCTCATTTCAAGAACTACTCTTACCTCTTCTTTAACTTCAAAACTCAATCTAATTCATTTTTAAAATAACCAATAACCCACCTTTTTATACACCTAAAAACAAAACATATTTATCCATTCATTCATTAGAATTTCTACACTTATCATATACCATTTTCACTAAATCAATCCATCTCAAACTATCCCTATAGCAATTTATAGATTATTACTTATCATAAACACAAAAACAAGTCATCAATATACCCATTTCTTCGTCAACTTTCAACACTCATTCATCACCATTTTTATGATCATTCTACCTCTAACTATCATTTTATATGTTTCATTTAACAAAGCCATGAAGATCCATAATAATACACTTACTTATTTTAATTCCAAGCTTTGAAGATCACATAACCCTACCCTCAAGCATACACGATCATCAACAATTAAGGGTGAAATATGTTGGGTATTTTAGTAACAAGATGAAGAAATAGCAAGGATCTTGAAGCAGTAAGGTGAAAGATGATGGTAACTCAAATTGTGAGTGTAGAATGTGAGAGTATCGTGAGTTAAGAGAAGAAAGAAAATGAAGAAGAGAGTTTTTAGCCAAAGTAAAATGAAAGACAAAGATGGTTATCTTTCAAGTCAATGTATCGAGAGTGGGGTATGTGGTAAGTGGCTTGACACTTGTCACTTGCCACATGTCCTCCTCTTATGCTCCCCAATTAATCTTTTAACAACTAATCCATTTGTCTCCCAATTTCTAAACCAATTTTTACCAAATTTTCTATGTCACTTGTCAATAAATCTTAGTGTCACTTGTCAATTATTTCTATTGCCATATGTCACTTATTTCTATTACCACGAATCAATTTGTTTTACCACTTAACATTTTTCCTAGTCCAAAAATTTACAAAATTTTAGAAATCTTTCAATTTTCACCAAAAATTCTGAATTAATAATTATAATTCACCAAATCAATTTTCAAGACACAAAGATTCACAATTGACATTGTAATCATTTATATCCCATAATATGTCAATTGAGTGCATGTACAGTCTTTGCAATGTGTACAAAAAAATCAATAATCACGTGTGTGTATGTTTATGCTAGTGATATGCATGTAAATGTTAATGCATTTCGTATTTTCTCAATGATATTTCTCATATACAGAAATCTAGGGTTAACCCTTAGTATGGGAAAACAACATATTACATATTTAGTCATTGCCTTCTTAAATTGTGCTCTATCAACAAACTTCATTCCAAAAATAAATTTTAGAAGGTTATAACTTGGATCATACATATGTACCTTAAAATTTTTCATCACTATTATAATTCTCTCTCTCAAACTTATAATTAACTTCCTTCCTCATTAGAAGTGTTTGTTGGGTATTACCCATTTATAACTTGGATCATAAATATCAACTGTTTATTGGTTATTACCTATTCACCTTAACTTACAATTAAAACCCTTTCCTATAATCATGTATTACATACAATAAAAATCATCTTGACCCCTCCATAATTTAACTTTATTAAAACCACCTTAGTGACAAAACTTGTCTACATCATCAACATTAATAACTTTATTTCATCCACCAATATATTTATCAATTAGATTCCCTTCAACACCATAATGTATATGTATTGACCTATCCTTTATTACCATATTGACAAGTCCTAAAAGGATTCTTGTAAGATAATTAAAGCAAGAATTAGATATAAAAAGAAAAGGTTAAATCTTATGAAACAAAATTCATTAAAAGTATTAAAAATACTAAAAATTTTAGTCATGAAATAAAAAGAAACAAAACTTAAGCATGTAAATCTTACTAGAGACTTCATATAATCTCTCTAGAAAACCAACAAAAACATGTTAGGTTTGTTTCATCATAAAAGCAAAGAAACATAACCAAGATGTTTTGGAATCAACACCTATTTTGATATTAAGAAACTTTTTTCTTATGAGCTATCATAAAGGTCTAAAATCTAAAATCTATTTTAAGTTAATATATGTCCATACATTAAGCTTAAATAAAGAAACTCCATAGTCCAAATCTCCTTATTTAAAGTGTAAATTAAGTTAAGAGACGTACCCACTCCACAACTTACATAAACAAACACCACATTTTAAAGTTTAATCATTTAACATAAGTTGTAAAGCATGGCAATAATAATTGACACCAATTTCTCAAATTCTACATTTGATAATGACATTCACCAATGTTAAATGAATATGTTCAACTTTTTAAAATTTAAATATAATTAAAGTTACTATCAATTCATACTCTAAATTTAGAAAAGAAAGAAAAATAAACTAGATAGAAGAAAAATAGAGAACATAATATTTAAAAATGATGAAAATTTTCATATATTAGGGATTAAAGTCAAATGATTGCTATCAATGATCATAATCTTTCAATGCTTGATGATGAAATTGTGAGCTATTTAAACTATTTTATTTATTTATTTCTTCCTTCTTGTTTTTTCTATAATTTCTTTTGAAAGGGACATTACAGTATTCAATTTAAAGTATCCTAAACATTAGTTAAGAATTAAGTATAAAATAAATAAATAAATAAAAGGGCAATTATAAAAGAAAATCTTAAGACAAAAATAACAACAACAATAACGTCCCAGTAGGAATCCTATTGAGATGCGAAGGTAGTCTTACCCCTAACTAGTAGAGATGTTGTTTTCAATAGACCCATATTAGAAAAAAGTTTATGAAAATGGTTCGCAAAAAATAATAATTAAATACATAAACAATTAATTGCATAAATGAAAAATAAAATTAAAAATCAAGATCAAGATCAAAATAAGGATAAAAGTAAGTAAATAAATAAATAGAAAATAAAGAAAGTAAATAAGTAAATAAAACAAACAAACAATTATAAAAGAAAAATATGAAAGAAATAAATAAAATAACTAAAGTGCTATAAATAAAAAAGCATTTAGGCTAATTAAAAAAAAGAACTAAAGAAAAATGTTCAAAAGGCTTATAAAAAGAGAAATATCTCTCTATGTAAAGTCCTCTACCCGTATCCTAAATCGACAAAATTTCCTATTAAGGGTTAAGTCCTCAATAAGCTTTAATAAGTTCATATCATTCGTGATCACCTTTCCTTAATTCTTACTGGGTCTTCCTCTTCTTCTCTTACAGTTATTGAGTATAATCTTCTCACATCTACTTACTAGGGTACCATTATTTCTCCTCTTAATATGTCAGAACCACCTAAGCCTTGTCTCTTTTACTTTACTATCAATGTTAGCCTCCTCTAACTTGTCTCTTATCATTACATTCCCAACCTTATCTCTTCTTATGAGGTCATACATTTAACGAAGCATCCTCATTTCTACCGTCATTAACTTATGATTATGCACCTGTATGAAAGACCAATACTCTACTTCATTAAGCATGAACAACTTAATTGGAAAATAGTAGAATTTACCTTTTAACTTGAATGTTATCTTCTTGTCACATAAAACTCCTAAGGTACCCCTCTATTTAGGCCACCCTGATTTAACATGGTGAACTATGTCATCATTTATATCACCGCTGTTTTGGATGATGGATACAAGGTACTTAAAACAATCTTTCTGTAGTATAACTTATGTACCAATCTTGGTCTCCACACATCGAAAGCAATCCTATGACTTAAAAAGTTACACTCTAAGTACTTAACTTTAGTCCTACTCAATTTAAAACCCTTTATCTCTAATTTAACCCTTAAAAGTTTTAGTTTGACATTAACACTCTCTTTTGTTTCATCCATTAAAATAATGTCATTAATAAAAAAGCATATACCAATGCACATCTTATTGGATATTATTTGTAAGCTCATCCATAATTACTGTAAACAGGACATGATATAACAAGAATCTTTAGTACAGCCTGATATTAATAGAAAATTTTAAGACAAATGGACAATAAATAATTAAATTATTTTTTTTGTATTATGTACACTTGACAAGAAATAATATAAAAACTAAACAAGCCTGAGAGAATATACATAACAAACTCTAGGTAATCAATACAAATAAAAAGATATTTTTATGTAATCAATTAGATTTAATTGAACAATTATAAAACATGATAAAAATATGTTCTTACATATATAAGTTCCCCAGGACAATCTTCATTCTTGGATAATGAGTGACCAAATTTTGCCTTAATAAGTAAATTTTCTCTAAATAATCGCTTACAAATTTTATCAATAGTCTTCAATCTTATCTTGTGACAAAAATTTAAGGAAATCACAAAATTTCCTCGAAATAATATTAATAACTTTCAGTGATGGATAAATATTCAAAAAAATCAATAAATTTATAATAACCACTTTATCTTCAAAAATCCCCTATAATATCTTATAATTTTTTATGAACTTCAATTAAAAATTTTGGATAAATTACTTAAAAGATCGTTTCGTTCTACTTCTGTTTTTTTTGTTGTAGTTTTAGTTTTAGTTTTTAGTTTTTAGTTTATGTTTTTATTAGAAAATAAAAATTTATTTGCTTGAAATTGTTAATATAAAAACTGAAAATAAAAATTTATTTGATTAAAATTTGTACCCAAAAAAAACTAAGGAATATTTGATCTGGCCCATTTAAAACTAACAATAGAGTGCTTCGTCCGTCATCAGCTCTACTTTCGTCTTTGTATCCTCCATTTTTCAAGTACAAATTTCTTCGACTTCTCAAGGGTTTGGAAAAATTTTAAGGAAAAATAATTATGTTTCTGATTTTCTATGAATTGTTATAGTTTGATTGGCGAACATGGGTATTTTGTTTGCGTTTGTGTTTCTTTTTCATACTAACTTGTGTGCTTAATTGCTATTAAGCCCGAACCTCAAACTTTCCCATTGGTCGTATGTAAAGGTACTGCTAACTTACGAGGATGATGGAAATTAGAGAATCAAGGAAAACCCAAAAGTTAAAAATTTTGTCTTTCTTCCCATGTTTCTTTTAGAGATTGTATTATGCGTTTCAATGCTTTTATGGATTTGTTCTTTCGTTTTGAACTGAAAAAAACTAGGCATTTATGATTCAAGATCCAAAGTTTGTTGGTTGCAGAATTGGGTTAGCAACCATTGTGTTTTCTGTAAAGGAAGAGAAATCACATAATAGAGAAACTTATTTTTGAAAAAAAAAACTGTATTAAAAATTCAGGAAAACGTGATTTATATGTTTTCATAAAATTGATGTTGCCCCCTTATATTTGGAAGAAAAAAATGAAAAAAAGTTTCAACAAACTTGTTTTCAGCGTCTGTTTTTTTTAAGAAAACAACAAGAAACCAAAAATGGAACCAAACACTTCTTAAAAAATGGATTTCATGTATTTCAAAATTTGAAATCTCAAAGAAAGCCCTTTCATTCTTATTATTATTATTTGCTAAATAATTCTCGTTACTATTTATTTAGCGCTTACATTAGTAGATTTTCATGTTGCATGGCAAATTTGAGTGAAATTACCTAAGTATGCCGTATATTAATGTGTGAATCTGAGTTGATATTTATGTGCTTGTCATTTCATATGCTTGATGATATGAAGTGTCATGTATGTTTTTTCGTTAAGAGGGTTAATAGAAGGGATTTAAATTAAAAAAAAAAGAAAATGTTATATAATTATAAAAATAAAATGAAATGAAAATTATTTATCATAAAAGACAAAATATTAATATCTTAATTAGCAATAAAAGAAATCATTGCCGAGGTAAGGTTTTGACACAAACTCATTTTACAACTATAGTATTTCTTTTATTTCTTTCTTTTGGCCTGTCTCAACAGGATAGGCAGGCATAAGGGGGATATGATTTCACAAACAGATATGTACTTACCTCAACGAATGGAGATAATTGAGTTTAGATTAAGTGACTAACAAAAATATGAAAACATCTAAAAGCCGCAAATTACCATACTTGAAATAGGATGAAGGCTCTTGATATTTGATAACTAGTTCAAGGACAACTAACTCTACAACCTACAGAAGAAAAAGATAACATAATTACGAAACAGTTAAAGAAGACAGTGCAGTCGACTAATAGAACTGCAAACCTAGTAAAGTAAACGAGTTTAATTATGGGATTCTCGTGTCAAGTTGGCTGAAGATTGAGAGTCATCAAATTGACGGTGGGACGTTAATGTGTGGAAATGGTTCTCTTACTAGTTAATAGCTCCTACTTAATCATTAAACGTTTGAAGACGATGGACATTAATTAAACTAGGATGAGATTAAAGAGTAACAAATTAATTGGCAAGTCATTTTCCGGGCTGACTTGGAGGAATAGGAAGAAATTGGCAGGTGGACCCATATGTCGACGCACGCGTGCACGCCGCGTGGACCCCACCCTGGTTGACCTGTTTGGGCATTAAAAGTCATACTCTCTAGGTCTCTGACGTCGCCACTCCCCACCGCCGCCCCTCCACCACGTCTGCCGCCGCCCATCCCCTCACAGTTCACTTCTTCAATTTTGTCTCGTGAACATTTTCTCTGTAATTATCAATTTCTTTTGCACCACCCAAATTTAAGATTTCATTAACCTTTGGCATGTTTTTCCATCTTCTTTTCTTTTGTGTAAACATGCACGTATTAAAATACGAGGGAAAAAAAATATATCATACTTTTGGCGTGGTTGATTTAAATGTTAAATTTAGAAGAGAGTTGATAGTTGATAATGAATGACACATAACTACAAGTAAAATTAGTTGGTAGAAATTAGTATTAAGTATAAATTGAAAAATAAGGGAATAAGTATATGCATTAATCTCAATATAAGTTAAAATAATTTTAAGATTTATATTCACCTTAAATGTAAGATAATGAAATTTGAGAAATAAATATCAATTAATAACAGACAATTATTCAAATAATTTTTTTGGGTGAATTAGAGGATGTAATTGCTTTTGTTCCCTATTAACTCTAAAATACATACACCGTCTTTAACTTTTCTATTTTCTATTTACATACATTTATATCACAAAGTTGTGTGTTATTTTTATGTTCTAAATTTAAACTTGACTAATTTTATGTTAAGATTACATATAAATTATGATTTATATTTTCTATCCATATTGCAATTGTCTTATAACCTCTTAATTTAATATTGTTATGAAGTTACCCATAAATTCTTTTCAAGTAATTATAGACTGATTTGTGATCATTAAGTTAGTATAAACTTGAATACTTTATGAAATATTTAATCACTAGTTATTATTAGTAGGATGATTTCATAATTGAATCTTCTAATTTTTTATTTTTATCATAATAAAGATATCAAAAATTATCCCAACATTTTTTTTTTTTTGGGAACTGAGGAATCTATAGTTGTTATTTTTAAAAGTGCACTGGATAAATCTTCAGATTAACATAATAGTCTGCAAATTATGTCAACAAAATATTCTGTATTAGGCGAACCGTAAACGATAAGTTCGATCAAAAGATAGTAAATTAGGAAATTCAAATACAGGGCACTTAGTAATTAAGTCCTTGAGAAAGGACTCGATTTAAAAAATGTTAACAACATTATTATCTCAAATAAAAACGTGGGCAGTTATATCTTTTTCGCTGATTTGCTATTAGAGCCGGCTCTCGTTGACTAAGAAACAAAATTATTTCCTCGTATAGAGACCCACTATTAGGCTTCTGAGTTATCTCTGACTTATAGCATATGTCAAAGCATATGTCAAAATGATCTTATCCTTGACTTAAGCTAATATTCAAACTTACTCAGCACGTAATCATTGAATTCCAACATAATTGAACCATATTATGACTTACATGACATCTAATGTGGTAATTCATATATCTTCACCTACCTTAAAGAACTAAAATGTAAGTCTTGAATGATATCTCAAGTCATCTCACCAACAAATTCTCTTCTATGACAAATTAAAGTTTTGTGGTTCCATTAAAAGACAAAATTTTGGACGATCAAGAGGCCAAACTTTGACGCTCCCACTAATGCTTTACATGAGATGCTGAGTTGATTTCAACTTCCCTTCAAGTGTGATGTTCATTTCTTCTCAAACTCGTGACTCTGAGGAGGTCAATTGTCTTGTCTTTGAGATCTAGTCAAGCTTCCATTCCTATACGCATAAATAACAAATAAAATTCTACTCCATTTCCAAAACACAAACGCCCACACGCCCGCACACACGCACATATATACATGAAATAAACCCATGTTTGGTCCTCAAACTCTAGGCTATTTTCTAGTTTTCTTCCTTTCGTAAACATTCTAAACAAGTTTCAATTTTTGGTTCCAATTTTAGTAATTTTAGTCGCTGTTCTATTATTTTTATTGTAATTTTATGTCTCACATGATTAAATTAAACAGACATAGAAGGATAAGCTTTTGACTTCTTTTAATTAATAGTTAATCTATTATAACACCTATTAGAAAGTTGTGATTTAGCCACTTTTTTTTTTCTTCAAATCTTTGGCATGGAGATTTTGGAACGACGGATTTCGTAAGTTTCAAGATAATAAAAATCATAACTTGATAGGAATGGAGAAAAATAAAGATGTTTGAAAATATTTATAACGTTTAAATCTCTCATTTTTGTGGAATTTGAAATTCCATAAGAGGATTGGGTTCTAATAAATCCATTAGAGATGAATTCTAGCAAAGTGTTTTATAACCTTAATTAATGTTCTCTAACATAATTAATTAAAGAAAATAATACTTATTGCTCTAAGTATAACTTAGTAATTAGTTTGAAATATATGAAAAGTTCAAATCAAGCAATAATATTACTGAAATCCTATAACTTTAATCCATTAATCTGTTCAGATTGTTAGTAAGTACTCATATTAGGTTGAGGATTCGTGAACTTTAAATATTTGATGCCTTAAACCCCTAAAAGTAGATAATTCTCAATAGATTTTTGATACGTCAGCAAAAGAGAATAGAAGATTTCCATTTTCCACCCATCTATTTGCATATAGTTTTTCCACTTCCAATGTAAACAGAAATATTATAAAACGTAATTTAAGCTCTTTCATCATCAACCCAAAAAAGAAAAAAAGAAAGATGTCCGTAGAGTAATAATTGAAAGCTATAGGAGTTCTGGTATAAAAATTCCATGAGACTGATGAGAATTTGGTTTATTTATTTCATACAGCTGCAGAGGGAATGGAATATGGTTATACATCTAGATTACTAATTTAAGCTTATTTTGTCTCATCAAAACATTCCAAATCCATATTTATCCTACTAGCAATTATATTCTGTACTCTCCTCAAATAAGACATAAGTAGGTATTAATGTGAATCAACTAGTGCATGTAAGAGTATAGGTTTATTTTTTTAAATTATTGGTGGTCTTTTAATTTTTTTATATCGATTTGTTAACAGTTAACATTAATCAACATAATAATCAAGAATAATCCCTTCTTCCTTCCTTCTATGAGTAAGTGGAAGCTTACATGGCAAGAAGTGGTTGGGCATTGACTTATGGCTGTGTAATCTCTGCTTCCTCATCATCATTGTTGTTATTGAATGAATCCAACGGGAAAAAGATGCACAGCAGCCCACAAAGTAAAAAAGAAAAGAGAAAATAAATATATAAAAGGAGTCAAAAGACTCGCATAGAAAACACATTTAAGAAAAATGTTAAAGAGATAAGACAATTAAACCCAAAATTCATAAAGACCTTTCCTTTGTCTACTCAGGTGACCCTAGAAATGTCAACCGCACCAACAGCATTCCGGTTAGTTCTATTCTGTTGATGTTACGCCCGCAAGAACCAAAACAGTCTCCAGTTTGGGTACTATAAATACCCGCTGAGTTGCAGCAAACTGTTTCCTATCATTTTATGTTACCATACAACTACAAGCAAAACCTCAAAACAAAGACCAAAGCAACATCAATAGTACGCAAGTGGAAGCACAAAGAAAAGTCCAAGATTTAATCAAAATAGCTGCTAAGCTACAGCAATTTAACCCCAGAAACATGGCTGATGAATTCAACACAAGCACAAACTGGTGGGATTCCTCCAGGAACAGGTTTGATAGCGGGTCATCGTCTTCTTCTTCAGGGCTTAACACTTTAGGTAGCTTTGCTTGGCCAAGTGAAATAGTGGATGGCAAGGGAAGGTCTTCCATGGAGTCTGTGTCAATATCAGATAGCTCTGCTATTTATCATGATACCCAGAAGCTGCAACAAGCGCAGGATCATTCTAGTGACTTGAATATGATGGGCTTAGGCCTCTCTTCACATGCCATGGAATGGAACCAAACTTTACTGTAAGTTGATACACTCTTTGATTTGAGAGTTTTACTTCCGGTTATTTATTACTTTCTTCTTCTTTAAAGGTGTGTTCAAAATTCATGAACTGATATTTAATCTTTTGTTCTTAATATCGTTTGATGTCTTTCTGGCAGTCGAGGCGATAAAACTGGGAATAGTTTTCGTTCCATGTTCCAAGAGAACTTGAATTCGAACACGAATTATCAGCATGAACGTGGGATCGGATCATCTCATGTTCAATGGAGGGAGAGAATGCTTAGTAGAGTAAGTGGAGATTCTTCCGTGAACGAGTTTAAGAATATAAGCCAAGATTTTTCCCTAGATCAACCTCATTTTAGTCCACATGGTAGCTCCAGTGATAGTACGGTCACATGTCAGGGCTTGCAGTGTAGCTTTCAAATGGATTCATCAGCTATCTATGGCAATACTTCAACTGTGTTTCAAGGGCTATTAGGATCTGAAAATCAACCACGGCAGTCTTCGTCGGAGAACCGATCCATGAGCTATCAATATGGCGCAAATTATGGCATTAGCACCAATGAACTGCTGCCTTGGTCTAAAGTTCCTCAATTCTTGAGAAATTCTCCTCCCAAGCAACCTTCTCACAGCCACTTGCACTTCTCCAACAACGCACCCTTTTGGAATGCATCTGCCAGCCCCATGATTGATGTTCGACCGACTTTTTTCCCTTCATTGCAACCGCAATTTCCTGCATCAAAATTTGAAGAAAAACCAAAGGTATGTATTTCCGTAAATTTATGTATTTTCAACAGAAATATCACCAATCATATATATGGAGTGGCACGACTCGTTACATGCACTTGATGCTTGCATGATATTGTCACAAGCATAAGGAAGAGTGACTGGATAAATAGACACATGAAAAATTCCTAGATCGATCGAACTAACTATGAGTTTAGGGTGGGACTATTGAGAATGAGACATTTTTGGTTCACTCATATTCCAGCAGAATATATCTGAAGTACGGGATTCGAGCACAGTACCGAAGAAAAATGGTGGGAGTGAAGCAGCAACAAAAAGGCCTAGAAACGAAACTCCATCACCTATGCCACCCTTTAAGGTACAACCAATTTTGGTCGAAAAATCGTTTTCGACAAGATAAGGGGTACTAAGCTTTTTCCTTGGTGCCATTTGTAGAATTTATTTTGGTTTTTGATGAACATATAGGTGAGGAAAGAGAAGATGGGGGACAGAATCACTGCACTCCAACAACTAGTTTCACCTTTTGGAAAGGTGAGAAAATATTTCTGAATTTTCTCTTATCTTCACTTTCAGAAGAAAATTGGGACGACCTTGATTCTTTGAAATTTATGATTCATTTTCCTTTTCTATCTTTTGTTTACGGGTTTCTTCAGACTGATACAGCCTCAGTGCTTTCTGAAGCAATTGAATACATCAAGTTCCTCCATGGTCAAGTTACTGTAAGTTCCGTTAGAAACCTTGCTTCTCGGAAGTGGGGAATTAAAATAGTGCTAGGAAATCAATTCCACTTGGTTAAACAATGTATCTACCATAACCTGCTGTGAGGTATCATCCATTTTTGGCTCATATATTCTGTTTTAATATGTATGTGTCAGCTCTTAAGCACCCCATACATGAAAAGTGGAGCTTCCATACACAACCAACAGGTACATATGCAACAGATTCTCCTTCCTAATCGCATAAATGTATGCATGTTTTTTCTTAGTTAATGCCCATATCCAATTAATACATAGTAAAGTCTGTGGTCAAGGGTGAACTGTGAAGTATATAGTCAGGTTAATTAGGACAAGTAAAGTTCTCGCTTGTTCTTTTTCTTTTTCCCCATTAAATTTACGTAGATTTTTATCATGCTTTCTCTATGTAGAGTTCTGAAAAGTCTAAAGACCCTGAAGGACAAAAACATGATCTTCGGAGCCGAGGATTGTGTCTGGTGCCGGTTTCCAGCACTTTTCCAGTTGCTCAAGAGACGACGGTTGATTTTTGGACCCCTACATTCGGAGGCACATTCAGATAGAAGGGAAAGGAAAATGGTCGGAATTCTGGTGGAGGAACTAATTCTGTTGTATGCTACTAGTACTTACACATGTAATATTATCAGAAACCCTATCCAAGTTGGGAATGATAGATAAGATCAAAGAAAAAAAGTAACATGAAGAACAGAAAACAGACAAGGGAAGCCCAGATAAACAACTTATCCCTGGATATTGAAAGAAGCCACAGTGTAGAGAAATTGTGAAAGAGAAAGAAAAGGAAATGATCCTTCAAAGATACATGCTTGCTAGTGTAGGGCCAGTAGCCACAGGCAAAATAATATTGGTTGGCCAACACATTGGGATCATTTGGTATAATATTGATCAATAATTGTAATAATTAAGGAATAATTATGATAAGATTAATGTTGGGTCTATAGAATAAGAATAGATGCTGACTTTAGGAGGGGAATATGTTTTATGACAGGTTTTTTTTAGATAACAATAATTTTTTTTGTTGGTTCATGATTTAGTTTAATCAAGTAGAAGAAAGGATATAAAGGAGCTTTTGTTGTTTCTTTCTGCTGCTGCTGTATTGTGCACAGAGCTGGCACTATCTTTAGTTTTATATGAGAGGAAGAAGAAGGGAAAAGAAATAAAGAGAATAATTGAATTCCTGAATAGGGTAGGAGTGAGAGTGGGGGAATGTCATTTGATTGGAAATCTCTCACTTTTGATTTGTTTATGTGTTTGGAATATTGTGAGTGGAGGTCAGAAATTAGGCCACAGCAAGATTTTATAATTTTATTATATTATTTTTATGTCTATGTATGCTTTTGTGCTTTTCATCCAATGGTCACATCGAGGAGCTTTCATTGGAAGACTCTCTGTCTCTTTATATTCCCATAGGCTGTCCTGTTTACTCTCCGAAACTCAGATTTGTGGGCACTTACGATTTTAAGGGATGGTAAAAAAAATGCCAATAGAGGTTTAATTGGAATTTCACTACTTTCAATATTCCAGATTCTAGAATAAGTTCACTTTGAATAATTTAGAGAAATACATTAGTCCAACAAATCGAAAACTCAGGGACAAAATGCTTATTAGCAAGGGGTTACCTGATTCCGCCAATACGATCCAGATTGCATGCCTAACTAATGGGGTCATGCGGCCTTCAATTTGAGTTTCAAACAACTTATGCTCTCAGCCTCTTCTTCTTCGTCTTTTTTTTTTTCTTTCTGACATTTAGAAGCATTTAGTCTATGATATGAATTTGTGTAGTTAATCTAGGAATAATCACACAAAATGATTTCAATATTTTTTAGAACATACATCTCCTTTTGAGTCCCGTTAGGCAAGTATTCGTGTAAAGCTGTAACCACTGACTTTGCAGCTTTAACACCTATAATTATGACAAATCCTAAGTAACATAATACCGACTAAATTAGTTTTGTTGTATCAAGTGGAGAATGTTAGAGAATTTACAATGAAGAAATAAAGTAGCAAGAATATCTCTTATTCGATAATCCACTTGACTAGTATGTATCGACTCTACTTTACCTGTTATAGCTTCAGCAAGTAAAAGTGTTTGCTTCTGTTATCGCCTACTTGGTCCTGAGTTTGGCATCCTAAAGTCGATCACTTGAGAAATTCTTTTCTTTCTTTCTTCAAAGTTGCATCAACTTTGCCAAGAAGCGGAAATGCGTCAAATAGAAAGAATCTATATAGTCTTCCATGTGATTTAGGACATCAAGAATTTTACTTGCCAATCCGCATTTCTCTTTTATTTGAACTTCTTCCACTCTTCAATGAACTTTCTATCTACTGTCCTACAAGCTGAGTTTCAAAATCATTGTTGGAAAGTAACATTATTTTGGAGAGTAATTCCCATGTTGGTATTAATTCCTTATAATTTTGTGTGGATTTTTTTTTTCGTAGGCAAATAATACAACTGCAGAGCCTTGTGTACCGACTGCATGTGCTTCGCACATGCATTTCTTTGTGCAGCGAAGAAGCAGAGTAATACTTCCTACTCAAATAGTTAGGAGTACATTTCCACACGAAAAAGATACCAATGATTTTAACCCTTCCAAGATAGAATTTTTTTTTTTGAAATTTAAAAAGGAATACATTACCAAAGTAGAAACTTATACACAATCCTCCTCCAAGATCGTATAAACAGTAAAAACCTACACTATACACTAATCAAAAATAAGATTAACCATAACGATATGAGTTTTTGGCTAATGTTGTATTGCATCCTTTTGGCTATCATAATCTCTCTAATTAAGTTGACAATTATCTTGGTAAGTTCATATTTGTGCTGCTTATTTTTGTAAATTCTCTTATTTCTCCCCATAAATAACAGATCACCATTTGAAAAGAAGTCTTGATGATAATTTCATCCCTTTGACCTGAGTTAGAATATCAAATGATAGAGCTCAATGTTTCATTCCAATCAGAAGGGAATCTTAGAAGTCTAATCATGTGCAAAATTATGCTCCACAACGATTTGTTATATCCGCACTCGAAGAACAGATAGTTTCTACTCTCATTTACTTGTTTACATAAGACGCAAAGCGGATCGTAATTTCCAAACCAACGGTCTTTAGTTCTTAATATGTTCTTTATACTAAAATAGAAGTTAAATTAACAAAGGATACAAAAATAAGGATTGTAGCATAAGCTTCTTTTATTGAAGCACTACGTTAACATTAAAAGCATAACTTCTTATAGATTGTAAAACACGTAAAGTATGGGTAAGAATCATGTACTTCACTGCTGATACCGGCAGTTCAATGATGCTGAGGTAATTCTAATAATTTGAGGTTAAGAGTTCCCTTTCTCCATAATTTATTTATTATCTAAAGTTGTAGTGCAAAGTATGATGAAGCAAATCTTTACGTATTTAAGCCTCCACTCAAATGGGCAAATATAACATTGCCTGCTAATGCAAATGTATCATCATTGGGATTAGCGTTGAGTATTTTTAATTGGATTTAATCACTTACCTAAACTTTTCGTCACCCAAAATGCTGCCACACTATGACCATTTAAATAAAATTTATTCTGGACTCCATCTAATTAACTTTCTCCTGATTAGGAAGAAACGAAAACGACTTAGAAAAGTAAGGAAAGGAAAATTGAAACTATTTAAGATTGGAATGATTGGTATAGACCCTCAAATTTGAACCGAATATCTAGTTTTTTAAGCAGGCTAATGGAACAGTAAAACTTTTTGGAACATAAAGGAGTCAACTTGCACCCCCGCTATGCTGCTTTAGATTATATTATAACATTAACGGGAATCCATTTATGTAAGCACGTACATAAGCAAAGAACATTATATGAACTAATATGTTACATCACTCCATCAAAGTACTTATGCCCTCAAATTGAACAAATTGACCGGATATATTGTCTACAATAGCATATTTAAGTTAGACTTATAAAATTTTTTACCTCTTTTTTAGTAAGAGATTTTTTTGAAAAATGAAAGAAATTATATTAATCATAGCAAAAGCTATTACACTATTACAATGAGTCACATTGTTAGACTGCAACTAATACATACTGAGATGTCTATAGAGAGCTAAAATGATAAAAAAAAAACAATAAATTACAACTTCCAGCTGTTTTTCAACTTATTATTAAGTGCACTATGCTTGTTGTGAGCTATGAATGCGGCTCGAACCCAATTGACGGTTTGTTCCACAATTCGATATTTTCCTTCTTCGATTTCCTTATATAATCTCTTGTTTCTCTCCCTCTGAATGGAGTAGATGCTGGCAGTAAAAGTTGTTTTAATAAGTGTTTCATTTGGTTCTTCTGGCTTGGTCCTGACAATAATCATGTTAAGTGTCTCCCTCCATTCAAATGTAAACCTAGGTAGTTGTAGCACACTCATTATCCTACTCTAGATCGCCTGAGTGTAGCTACATTCAAAAAATAAATGATTCCAAATTTCTGCTGTAAGTTTACATAAGCACAAATGGGATCATAATTCCCAAACCACCTATTCTTGGTTATAAGTTGATTTTTGATTACTAACCAAGTGAAAATGTAAGCTTTTGGGTTTAAAGATTGTCTCCAAATAATATCAAACCAAGGAATCCGTTCAGCATCACTCGACAGTATCTTATGACAGGTGCTATTAAGAAATGTACCTCTTGGGTTAGAAAGTCAAATGATATTTTCCTCTCCCATTGCATCAAGAAGAGGAGGCAAGTACTCTGAAAGTAAGGAGAAATCTCTAAAATTGCTACCCCATTCTCCATTATGGATAAGTGAAGAGACTCTCGCATTCAATGGGATATGGTTTCTGAGTGGTGCCAATGCTTCTCTCTGAATAAGTGGGCTATACGATGTCTAATTATCAAACCAAAACTAAATGCTTACACTATTTCCCAACTGATGCTCAATGTAAGGATAGACCAAGCTCCTCAAGTTAAGGATGTAATTGAAAGTCTAGGAATATTCTCTAGAATTTCTAATTTGCTAGAAACTCCGATCCTGAAGATTATATTCATTTACCCACTTATACCATAATTCTTTTTTGTCATTGAAGATTTGCTATATTCTTTTGCATAAAAGAGCCTTTTGCATTTGTGAAATTGAGATAGCTCCGCGTCCACCTTGCTTCTTCGTTAGATTAATGTCACTCTATTTTACCTTGGCCTTCTTACTATTTTCTATTTTTCCGAACCACAAGAATGCTTTAAGAATTATACCATTGTACTTGTTAACTCGCATGACATATCATAATCTCTTTTTCTAAGACCCCTAATGTCTTCATCAAGTTTCCTTATTAATTCCTAAATCTACATCTAAAATCTTTCTTCTTTTTTGACATGGAACTAATTTGTTGTGTATGACTTCTATACACAAATGTAATATTAAAGTGTTTATGAAAGAATGTGAGAGTTTTTTAGAAAATTTTGAGTAAATATGGCCTGACACATAATCTCTGAAATACTGAGTTGAAAATAAAGGTTGAAATATGATCATGTTGGTGTGATCAAGAATTTTTAAAGGAGGACACGACTTAAGACACGAGTATGTCAGAGGCCATGTCTATATTCTAGAAAGATATAATGAGTTATATGACTTGAGATACAAAATTCTTGGTTGTGTTTATAATAATAACCTTATTGAAAAAATTTATTTTTAATGGATTTTAAAGTCTATAAGGATTTTAGGACATATTATAGTCAAGTTTACATGGATTTGGTAAATGTACAAGTCTTATATAATTGTAATAGTCAAAGTTTACAATTAACTATACTTCTATAAACCTAGTGTATCTATATCTATCTATCTATCTATATCTATACACACACACACACACATATAGTACCTTTCTCAAGTGAGTTATTGAATCAATAGTAAAATCATAGCTTTTGGCTTTTAAGGATGTAGGCACACCAAATAGATTAAACCTCATTAAAAATTTTCTTGGGTTATTATTATTTATTTCATACTACTTTATTTCTGTTATTAATTATTTCACAACAAGTGGTATCACAATATAGTTAAGACAATAATGATAGTGGTTGCAAAGTTTCAAGTGGAAAAGTTTAATGGAACTAAAAATTTTAGGTTACAGAAACACAAAGCAAATGATTTATTTGAACAGTAAGGCATGTTAAAGGGGTTACAAGTGAATAGGCCAAAAACATATGGACACGCTTGACTAGGAAGGGTTACAGGCATAAGCAACTGGACCCATATGACTATATTTAAAAGATAAGGTCATGTACTATATCATAGAGATTGCATCCTTCGTAGAGATATGGAAGAAGATAGTCAATACATGCTGAAGTCTCTCACAAAGAAGTTATGAAAAAGAGAATATACATATTGAAAATAAAGGAAGAAACAAAGATGGAAAAACATATTAATATGTTCAATCAAATAATTAGTGACCTTTTATGACTCGAAGTGACTATTGCAGTTGAATATAAAGAGACGATTTCCCTTCGCTCATTATGTCTATCTTATGAACACTTGTGACCACACTCATATTGGGTAAAAAGATAGATGGTATGGAGGGCATCACCATTATGTTATTGAAATATAACCAATATAGACTAAATACTAGTGAAACCTCTCAAGTTGAAGGGCTATATTTGAGAGAAAATTAGGATTGTGGAAGAAAGTAAGAAAAATGCTCATCTAAGTGTATCTTTTTTGATGTAAATCTAAAGGTAAAACAATAGTTCGATATTACAAATGTCAACAAACTACACATAACTCAAATTGTAATCATAAATATATGCTCTATGTTTCAATTAGTCAATTTTAGGACTCATAGATTTTAGATACATAATGCCATTATATGGCACAAAATAAGGATTGATTTATGTCTTATACATTAGACAAGTTTAGCATTATCTAAATGGGGAATGATAAAGTTTATGAAAATTTTAAAATAGGACAGGTCAAGATTAAGATGCTTGATGGTGTTATTAAAATGACTATGATGAAAGGGCTAATATTGGAAAAGTAACCTATAAAATGATAATGAGCATAATTTTAGGTAGAGAAGTTACAATAGTAAAGTTAAAGGAAGATAGTACTATATTATATCATATACGGCTAGGTTATCTCGATGAACAAAGGATGACAAAACTTCATAAGAGGAGCATATTGAAGGATGTAGACTTTTGTAAGTTTTATATGCATAGTAAAATTTTACGTTGACCTTTAAAGATGTAGTGTTTAGAAAGCAACATATATTAAAACAAACATGTTAGGATCAATGGTGAGTAATACTGATTTAAAGGTGGTACATATTAAATTAGAATAGCTTGAAAAAGATGCTAAAGAAGTTTAAAATTTTAGTCTAGGAAATAGAACAATGTTAGGAAGAGAACATTATTTCAATATAGCTATATATAAAGCAAGTTGGACTATCAAGTTATAAAGTAGATATATTTAGGAAGATTTGGTTACATATTCTCTTACCATTAGTGATAGAAGTTCAAGTACCTGTCATAGAACTAGGGAAAGTCAAGAGAATGATCGATGAATGAGTGCTATAATGAAAAATATCAAGTTTCATAAGATTAGAGAATTGATTGCTGCTGTTTAAATTTTGTTGTAAAAGATTCATACTCTGGAAAATGAAAATGACATGTTGATAAAGTTGGTTACTAAAGAGAAGTTTAAGCATTATTTGAATTTCATTAATGTCTCGGATGTTAGATATAGACACACCCAACCTATTTAAAGTATATTTGTCAAGGTGGAGATTATCTTAAATGGCTTATATATATATATATATAGATATATAGGCATTTTCTTAGAGTATGTTAGATGAACATGATATATTCGTCAAGAAGGTGATTATCTTATATAGCTCATATATACAGGTGTAATTTTAGAGTGTTTATAAAAGAATGTTTGGTTTTCTTAAAGTATTTAGCTAAATACAGTTTGGCACACGACTATATGTTAGGTTGTTTTTTTCATTAGAATGCTGAGGTGAAGACATAGGTTAAAACATAGTTAGAATACAGGCATATTGGTCTGGTAGAGGATTTTTCAAGGAGGGGAAAGCCTAGAACATATGCGTGTCAAAGCTTATGTCTAGGTTTTAAAAAGATACAATAAGCTACATATCCTGGGATATAGGCATCTTAGATGTTGTTTTTATATGTGCAGAGAAATAATAAGATATATAATTTAAGACAAACTAGTATCTCAAGTTATGTTCATAACAGGCACTACAACAACAAATTTTGTGGATTTCAAACTTTATAAAGATTCTATGGCCTATTAGAATCATTTAAAAATTAAATTGGGTTTGTTAAAGGGGTAAGTTATATACAATTATAGCAATTAGAGTTTATAAAGACATAGGGACATGTAATTGATTGAACCTCATTAAAATGTTCTTATTTTTTGTTGTTTCTTTTATATTACTTTATTTTTTCTACATGTTATTTCCAAACATAATTCATTCTTATACTTATCCAACTAAAGTATTATAGGAGTCACATATTGCTTAGGTCATATCAGTAATGCCACTCCTTATCCTCGTTGTCTCTAAATGTTATAAGCTCACTAACATTCACGTAGTTTTCATCGACCAAACATCATACTGGTAAGGATTTGCTTTAATACAATTTATAATAGCTTAAATCTAAACTAACCCTATTTATAACTTAAGATTCTATCATTAGTCCCACTCCTTTTCCTCCTTGTCCTTGGGTATTATAAGTCCACCAACATCCATTTAGTTCATCCTTAACCTAATATCATATTGGTAGAAGTTTGCTTTATTATTTTTTTAGCAACATTAATATAAATTGACTCAACAACACTTTATTTTAATGTTAAAAGAATCATAAGCCTGAAAATAGTTAGTTGAGAGTTAAATTGTAGTCTTTTCTATATGCTCATAAACCCTTTGTTAAGTCATCAATTTGCATTTATTTTGTACTTAATTATCTTTAATGTGTTGAAATAATTATCCGAAATTAATGGAATTATCTTATAATTGTTACAGATGGTTTTC
>JAOTAY010000191.1:45052781-45064096 GCA_025629805.1 Erythroxylum baracoense
CAAATGAATGATCAGTGTTAAGTGTTAAGTGATGTGACACGCCACCCTCGCGGGGCACGGATTCGGATATCACTGTCGATATCGGGTTCGGGTCTGGCGAGAGTGGGGTGTTACATTCTTATACTGCTTTCCAACTTTATTATGTCCAAAATGCTCTTTATTCCCTTCTGCCTTCTTTTTAAAAAATTCAAAACCCTTCTAATATGGGATCATATTGTAGACATAGTGCCTTTATCACATTTATAATTTACTTTTCTTGTAAATTAATATCGCTAAAATGGAAATAACACGAGGGTGTGTAGGGTCCGTTTTGGTTGGTCTAGGTGTAACACGAGGATATGTAGGGTGGCAAAGTAGAAATAGAAGCAACCACCTTGGAAAATGACCCTAACGAAGTGGCACATAAGTGTTGCGTTCTAGGATCCTGCGTCAATTCTTCTAAAGTTACTCTAAATTGGTCCAGTTTTTTTTCAAATTCGCTCTTTTTTTTTTTTAAGAGACAGAAATAAGACTTAAAACAAAATGTATCATTCTGAATATCATATTCTCTAGAATTGTAAGCAATATAGAATAAAAATCATACTAAAAATAATTTATGCTTAGTATACATCAATTAGCTTCCTAGCCTGCGATTTGGGGCTTCCCATGGTTGGGTGGAGGAATGCTGGTAATTGGCATCGCAAAAAGGCTAGAATGGAGACCGTTGGTTGGGACTGGGTATTCTACTTCTGGTGTGGGGAATGGTTAAATGCTGCCTGGGCTAGACGATAGGGAGTTTGTGGCGATTCATGATGGAAAAGATTGATGGGTCATCGAAGAGGGCTATCAGAGATCTAGCGGCTACCATTAGATGCCCTTATAGAGAAGGCCAAGTGCTAGTTGGTATGTGGCACTGCGGGAGGCCGGCTTGGTGACTACTAGGAGATGGTGGCTGGTTGGAAGTGACGACAGTGATATAAGCAACAAGGATTAACAGTGGTGTCTTGTTGTTGCTACGAGTATGAGAGATTGGCGATGGTACGTGGCGGGAATTATTGGCTGGCGGTCGGCATTGACAACGATGTGATGAAGGGCGATGAAAGTTAGAGCTATGGCGGCTGGTGGCTGGCGGTCAGCAGTGACACACTCTGCTATGGGTGGACGGCGTGAGAGGCGGGGAGTATGGAAAGGGATCAAATTTTTTCTGCCAGTTATAAAGTTTTTATCATGTTTCATTAAATTTTATTCACATATTTACACCGTACATAAATATATGGATGAGATTTAATGAAACAGAGTAACTAAAAAAAAAGATTTAACAAGGTATAAAAAGGGCGACGACACAAGATAACAAAGGAAGAATAAACTTGGAAATAAAATATTAAATAACTTTGTTTGTTTTTAAATTTATATTTAAAGTAATTTTGATTTTAATTTATTTTATTTTTTGAATTAGATTTTATTTAACCCTTAAAGTGCTATAAACGTAGTCTAAAAACATGATTGTCAACTAAACATCAAAGAACCTAAAATACTATAAAAATGGAAATGAAAAAAATATTTATAAAAATAAAATTGTATAAAGTAAACAAGATAAAACTGAAAGTTTGGGTTGGCTCCCAAGTAACTCCTTAGTTTATTGGCATTGGCTTGACTTGTCTTCTTTATTAATCATTTTAGACATAACCTTATATGTTTTCAACTCACCAAGCCTTTATAAAAAGGCTTTAGTTTATGGCCATTTACTTTAAATATGTTAAACTTTTTTGGAAAATAAATACGTTAAAAGTTGTTAAACTCTAAACTTCAATTACACTATTCGTAAACACATTAAAAACAATAAAAAGTTCAATCTAATGAGATCGTAATTTTCCTAAAACTAATTAAAGCTTAAAATGATAAAGGAGTACTTTTTAGCTGACATAAGATTCTTTCCTAGAAATCATTTTATCATGGAAAGCATTTGTTTTTTTCCTTATAAGTTGTAAAGCTTTCTTAGCCATCATTGTGAATTTTTTCTAATTCTTACATATGCAATTTCTTATGTTTACCACTTTCAAACAAATTCATATTGCATTGTTTGACAACCTAAAATGCTTTATCTTCTAATTCAATTAGAAGACAACATGGTTTACCAATTACCGACTTATACAAAGCATATTGATTATGTTATGTAGGTTGTTTTATATGCCTATAATGTATCATCTAACCTCAATCTCTAATCTTTTCTATATAAACTTACCGTTTTTTTTAATGATAAACCTAATTTCTCACTTCAAACTTTATAACACCGTAAATTCTTTCACAATCTATTAAAAAAATGCATCTCGTTTCAAACTTTATATATCATGAAAGTTTTTAAGTCTACAGCAAGTAACTGTTCTTCAAAAAATTATTCTAACAAATTGATTTTGATCTATACATGAATTTCAAATGATCAGTGACTTTACTTTTTGCTCCACTCTTATCTTTGATTTCCAAATGAAATTCACTAAAGAAGATTATCCACCTCATCAATCTTAGTTTTATGTCTTTGTCATCAAATAACTAAGGGCTACATAATTAGAATAAATAGTTACAATAGTACCAACAAATAAAAATGAAATTTCTATAAAGAAAAGAAAATAATTAGGAGCTCTTTTTTAATAGTTAAATAATTTTTATCATCATTTATGGTCATTGATGTGTAGTATATAATGTGTGGCGCTTTTTCTAACTTAATGACCCAAAATATCTCCCACAATATGATCATTTATGTGACTTATTATCTCGAATGGAAGACTTATAATCTGGCTATTAGATAATTGATGTCAATGTTAATCATTTTTTAACTTGTAAAGCACATTTTTGCACTCCTTATTGAACTAAAAAATCACATCTTTTTGTAGTAACTTACAAAGAGATAATATGGTTTGGGAAAAATCTTTAATGAATTTTCGATATAAACGTAAAATCCATTTAACCCTTATTGTCTAACAGCTTTAAAAATGATCCAAAATTTAATTAAACAATAATTTTAAAAAGGAAAGATCAACAAAGAAGATAACACAACATTCACGATTGCATTTAATCCAGTTAAATGCTTTTTATATAAGCTAATAATTTTTTATGCAATAAATTATAAACTCCTAGTCGCTATAAAGATTAAAGGGACTAAATATTTATTTATTCAATATTTAATCAAATTTTATTTATCTCATTCAATAAACTATTTGTGCGCATTAGAAATCAACAAAACAATCATAACATATAATCATAGAAGAACAATTCGCTACATAAATAGATAAAATAATTCAAACTAAGACTCAATTATCTCACAATTTGTAAAGTTCTAAAGGCTTCAATTCCCTTCAACCAAGATAAAAAAACTTAGCCATTAAAGGTCATAGCTACTACCAACATCTATTAATGAAAGAGAATAATAGAAACTTAGTGAAGAAGCTGGAAAATGAAAATTGAAGGGGATATCCCTTCCCCTCCTACATGTAGTTCCTTACATAATTAATTTACCTCACGTTTTTGTTGTTAATGATATCATCTTATTGTAATTCTCTAGCCCAAAAAAATCACAACGGCTATATTGCTCTCCAAATTTGATCAAGGTAGGATTAAAAATCCTAAAATATTTGACTATAAATTTGAATTCTAAAAGTTAAAGCTGCTACTAAACTTGCCCATGCCTAGTCGTCAAGAACATTATTGTTAGTTTTTATCTATTACTCTAGATGTACTTTAATGTGCAATTTTTTAAAATTTTTGAGCTCTAAATCTGCGGATGATATATAGATACAATAGATAAGTAAATCCCTTAGATTGAATCTTAAATTGACCATAAAACAAGGGAATTAAGACTTAAAATAACTACATTTAATAGTTCTATCAAATTGGTTATAGTGGTTCAACAAGTTATATTATTGGCTATATAGATTCTAATTATTGTGGAGATCTTTTAACAACGAGATAATTGATATGTTATATCTTCACCCTATTTGGATGTGTGGTTAGTTGGAAAGTAATACTTCATTTAATAGTTGCATAGAAACAGAACATGTTGGTCTTATTTATAGTTTAAAAATAGACATACATAACTCTGTTATTTACTATAATAGTCAGACTTCGCTAAGTTTGGCTAAAAATTCTATTTATCATAAGAGATCAAAGAATATAGATGTCAGGTTGAACTTCATTCAAAATGTTATTGAGGATAAAGTATTTTTCATATAGAAGATAGCCACATTTAACAGTATGGCAAATATGTTGACAAATTTATTACCTACAGAGAAGTTCGAGTATAGATTGGACTTGTTAAATATTTGCATAGCTTAAATCCCTTGGGATTTTGTATGGCAGAGTTATTTTTAGTTAGATTTTAAAGAATTCAAGTCAAAATGGAGACTTGTGAGATATGGCTTAAATTTTTTGTAAGATCAAAATTCAATAACCTTAGGCTTATGATGAAATAGAATTTTAACGATCTTAGATATATATGAAAATAAAATTTCACTTACCCAATAATTTTGATGAAATATAGTTTACTTTACCTTGAACATGTATTAAAATAAAGTCTTATTGCATATAGATTTCTTATATGTAACTCTATAGATATCTTATTAAGGGTTGTCTAAGGTGTGTTAGAAACTCTATAGAGGCATCTTCTTTCTTCCTAATTAAGTCTTCTACTATAATTTTCTTCTTTTTGTGTTGTTTTTATTTCTTATATGTTAATTTTGGGTTTGAGAACTTGCATTTGTACTGATATTTGGTGCCTGAAAGTATTTCTGCTAGTGGGTCTAAGAACTTTATTATTCTGAATCATTGTTAGGATTAAAGTTTCCATTTTATCTTTTTTCGATTGATATTTCTACTTAGTTACCTCGATTGGCTCAAATTTTCTAAAAGTTTGTATCTTTTTCTTTGGATCACTTATTGTAAGTGTTGACTCTGTTTTTTAGATGCTTAAAGGAGTTGATTTTTATAAAATTTTCTTTTGAAATTTTAGTATCCTTTGTTATGTGGTTGTTAGGTTTTTGGTTTGTGTGATAGTCATAAAACTCTAGTGTTGTGTCGACACTACTTTTGCTCCAAGTCGATTTGTTTCTCCTTGCCATTATTTGTGTTTATTAGTTCTTCTTATTACTAGACTTTTCAGTCGGGGTTGTCATAAAATCCTTTGGCTCATCATATAGCTTAGTTTTAATTGGGCTTAGAGTTATCCAGTGGATTGGGTATTGTTGGTGTTTTTGGACCTTTCACTTACTTTCTTCATTAATTTTTCCATTTGGTCTACGTTTAATATCCATATTGGTTTAACTCTTTTTGTTTATAATTTTCAATATTTTGTTTATTCTGATTTAATTGTTTAATACTAGATTTTAGCATTTCGCATAATCCTAATTGCTAGTAGTGGTTAAGAATTTGGACCTTCAAATTTTCAATTTGCTTGCAATAATGTGAACTTGTGATTTTCAAACCCATTTATTATGGTGCCTTTTTTGGAATTTATTATTAATCTATGGTTCCTCTCTTGAGTTATATTATAGTTGTTTAGGGACTTATAGGACTTGTCTAGGTTGTCCTCTTTAGCTTGTGTTGGGCATTAGGATAGGTGTGGTGGCTTTGACTACCGATGATAGAGCAAGTGTTAGTCCTTAGGTAAGTTTTGGACTTAAGAGAAAAGAAGATGTTGATATATTACAGATAGGTTCTTGGAATAGCAGGAACCTTACAAGGAAGTCTTTGGAATTAGTGGAGATTTTATACAAATATAAGATTCATATAACATGCATCTAAGAGACAAAGTGGATAGGGGCTAAAATGAAAAAGATTAATAGGTTCAAACTTTGGTATTTAGGGTATTCGAGACAATATAATAGGGTAGGTATCTTAGTTGTTAGGGAACTTATAAATCATGTAGGGATAAAAAGAAATAATTATAAGATTATATCTATAAAGATTGTAGTGAAAGGTGTTGTTCTTAATGTGGGGTGTGCTTATGCACATCAAGTAATTTTAGACTAACAACTTAAACATAAATTCTGGGAAGAACTAGATGAGGTGATTTAGTAGATCTTCCCTGATGAGAAAGTTATTCTAGTAGGAGACTTTAATGATCATATAGGGGCAACCTTGGACGGGTATCCATATACTCATTTAGGTTTCGAGTATAGAGATAGGAATGATAATGGGACTACTTTGTTGGACTTTGCGATAGCGTGAGTTAATGATAGCCAATTATTTTTTCAAGAAAAATGAGGAACACCTGGTGACTTTTAAGAGCAGAATCATGAAAACTTAAATTGAATACTTCCTTGTAAGGCGGAGCGATCAACCTAGGTGAAAAGATTGTAAGGTGATATCGAGCATTGGCTTGTCAACTCAGCATAGACTATTAGTTTTGGATCTTATAATTAAGGGATGGAGGAAAAAGAGAAGTCCTAGGAGATGTACTAGAGTCAACTGGTGGAATATAAAAGGAAACAAGGTGAAACAACTTAGGGATAGAGTAATATATATAGATGAATGGAAATTAGAAGAAAATGCTAAACAGATATGGGAGAGAGTAGCAACGCTTTTATGGAATACAACTAAAGAGATCTTGGGGGGTTTCTAAAGGGCCTAAGAGTAGTAAGATGGAGTCTTGGTGGTGGAATGAAGATGTATACAAAAAGGTTAAAAACAAGAAGGGTATCTATAAAGCTCTATTACATAACATCTCAAAAGCAAAGAGAGTAGCTAACAACTGGCAAAGAAAGAAGTGAAGAACACAATCTCAATGACTAAAAATAGAGCTTACAAGAAATTATACCAAAGATTAGGTACTAAAGATGGAGAAAATGACATTTTTAAGTTGGTGAGAGTTAGGGAATGAAAAAAACGAGACTTAGATTTATTTTATTGTATAAGTGATGAAGCAGCACGAGTACTTATGGTTGAAAATGACATCAAGAGAAGATACAGAGGTTCTTCTATAGACTTCTTATTAAAGGCATAGAGGAAAACATCTCTTTAGGTAATCTTAGCACGTCTGAGAGGTTTTGTAACTTGTCTAGTTATAGGAAGATTACAAGGGAAGAAATTAAAAAAGCTTTGAGGGAGATGAAGAGCATAAGGTAATAGGGCCTAATGAGTACCCATAAAGGTATGGAGGAGTATAGACGTAGAGGACCTTACTTGGCTATTCAACCTTTTTTAATATGATCCTTACGTCTGTCAAAATGTCAGATGAGTAGAGACTTAGTATATTAATCCCTCTATACAAAAACAAAGGGTATATTTAAAATTGTAACAACTATAGACACATTAACTACTTAGTCACACCATAAAGTTGCGGGAGGAAGTAATTAAGAAGAGAGTGAGAAAGGATGCACCTATCTCAGAGAAACAATTTGGCTTCATGCCAAGAAGGTCTACGAAAAAAGCTTTACATTAGAAGATTAATAAAATAGTATAGGGAAAGACAAAGTAATATGCATATGATTTTTATTGATTTAGAGAAGACATATAACAAGGTACCTAGGAAAATCGTGTGGAGGTGTTTAAAGGTTAAAGCAGTTCCTACGACCTATATGGAGGTGAATAAGGATATGTATGAAGGGGTAAATACTAGAGTAAGGATGATAGGAGGAGATACATAAAATTTTTCTGTTGATATTGGACTACACAAAGGCTCCTTATTAAGCCCCTTTTTGTTCGCATTAGTGATGAATGAGCTCACTAAAAATATTCAAGAGGACGTGCCTTGATGTATATTGTTTACTGACGATATTGTCTTAATGGATGAGACAGAAGAAGATGTCAAAGTTAAGCTAGAACATTGGATGGATACGTTAGAGTCGAAGGGCTTTAAATTAAGTAGGAATAAGATTGAGTAATTAGAGTATAACTTTTCGGGCCATAGAGTAGCTTCCAATGTGGAGGGAAAGATGGGTTCAGAAGTTATACCACAAAAAAGAGTATTTTGAGTACTTGAGGTCTATCTCCAAAGTAATGGAGAGATCAATGAAAATATAATTCACCGTATCATGTTAGAGTGACTTAAACAGAGAAGTGCATCAAGAGTTTTATATGAAAAGAAGATACTACTCAAGATCAAAGGTAAATTTTATCGTTTAGCAATTAGGTCGATCATACTATATGAAGCGAATTATTGGCCTATCAAATAAGTACATAGTTATAAGCTAACAGTAGCAAAGATGAGGATGCTCCATTAGATATGCAACTTTACTAAAAGAGATAGGATCAAGCACGTATTGATAAGAGACAAATTAAAAACGGCTAGTATTAATGAAAATTTAAGAGAGAGGAGGCTTAGGTGGTTCGGACATGTTAAAAGGGGACACTTTAATGCTCCAGTGAGAAGATGCGAGAAAATAGTACTTGGAGACTGTAAGAGGAAAAAATTGAAGGCCTAATAAAAACTGGGAGGAAGTGATCAAGAATGATATGGCTATGTTGGAACTTACCGAAGACATAACCCACTATAGAAAACTTTAGTGTACTAAGATACAAATAAAGGATATCTTATAGAGAGGCCATTCTCGTTATATTAAATCTTTTAAACATTTTTCTTCAAGTTTTTTATTTTATAGTAGCTTTAATATTTTGATTACATAGTACTTACCTTCTAGTTATTTGGCCTAAACAGTTTCTTACTTAGCCTAATTACTTTCTTGTAATAGCTTATTTGATTTATTCTTGTACTTGTCTTTTTTCTGATTTGTTTATTTATTTGCTTATTTTATCTTTTATTTTTTAATCTCCACCTTATTTTATATGTATTGTATTATGAATTGCATTACATTTTTAATATTTTTATTTACGTATTTATTATATTTTGTATTATATGTTGGTCTATCAGAAATAGCTTCTCTATCAAATAAGGATAAAACTACATACTACTAGATCTCTCAAAATCTTTCATTTCATCAGAAATTTCAATGAGCATTATTGTTATTGTTGTCGTTTAAATGTGAGTAATATCAATTTGTCAAATCTCATAAATTTGACAATAAAGGAAGTTATTCTTTTTTTAAAGGGTTACTCTTTATTTAAAGGAAGTTATTATTTACTTATTGAAAGAAGACCATAATAAATTAATTAAAAAATTAAAGGAACTGATGTAGTGTAAATAATTGACTGCATCACTAAATTAATTGTCTTCAATTGCAAAATTATGTTTAGTTATACCATTATAATTGAATTAGTTATTGTTAAATATAAAATTCACATATATTAATTCATCAGTTGATTAATTTTAAAAGATTATAATTCATCCTTCTCTTAATTTTATCACAAAGGAATAAAGATTTCATATCATATTATGGTCAACAACAACAAAAATAACAACTCTCAGTATAAATTTTACTGATACACGAGTTGGAAATTAATTCAAATTTTAGAATTGTTAAAATTCTTTAGAATAGGTCTTAGTTTGTTTTTAATCTTGCAGATTATGTAGGATAGCTTTCTAATTTTATTTTACTTTATTATGGTCAAAATATTTGATTTTGTTGAAGATTTGCTTTGATTTTCAGTTTATTTGTAAGTCTATATAAAGGCATGATCATATAGAATAAATGAATGAGTTAAGTTGCAAAGTTGCATCCCAAAAATTCCAACATGGTATCAGAGCCATAGATCCTTGAGGGACTGTGAGATTAAGTGAAGCAAATTTTTTTTTCCAAATAGCTGCTAAAAAAAAGTATAGTCAAGTGATAGCTTTGATGATAGTGATTCTGAGTAATCATCCGATGAAGATGAGGGTGCCACTGTACAAGTTGCCAAGAAGGTTCTTGATGTGGCTGAAGAATAAACTCTTTTTTGAAAGTTGGTGAGAAGTGCACCAAGATGTATTTGGAGAGGCATGCTCTAATAATTGTAGGTTAGTGAGAAGGGCATCAACAAGATAACGAGAAGTATATCAATTGGAGAAGAGAAGTGCTTCACATAATATTCTAAAGATGGAGAGAAGTGCTCCAGAAATTTTGAATTAAGAGGGAATGTTGGAAATTAATTCAAATTTTAGAATTGTTAAAATTCTTTAGAATAGGCCTTAGTTTGTTTTTAATCTTGCAGATTTTGTAGGATAGCTTTCTGATTTTATACTACTTTATTATGGTCAAAATATTTGATTTTGTTGAAGATTTACTTTGATTTTCAGTTTATTTGTAAGCCTATATAAAGGCATGATCAAATAGAATAAATGAATGAGTTAAGTTGAAAAGTTATATCTCAAAAATTCCAACAGGCACAGTTGCTAGGCACCTTCGGTGGGCAAAATAGCGAATTGGCGCAGTTGCCAATCATATTCAGTAGGCAAAACAGCCCGTTGCATGACCATCTAGGCACCTTTAGTGGGAAAAACAACCTGTTGGGCAACTTCGGTGGAAACATGACCCTTTAGCATATCTTCGGTGTGAAATAAAGCCCGTTGGCATGGTTGCTAACTATCGTTTATGGGAAAAATAGCTCGTTGGGCACCTTCGTTGGGAAACAAAACTCGTTGGCATACCTTTGGCAGGCAAAACAACTCATTGTCACGGTCACTAGGCACCTTTGGTGGGAAAACAACCTATTGGGCACCCTAGTTGGGAAACACAAACCGTTGGCACACCTTTGTTAGGAAAAATCACAAGATGACAGGGTCGCTAAGCACCTTCGATGGGAATAATAGCCTATTGGCATACCTTCAGTGGGTTACACAGCCTGTTGGCATAGTCGCTAGGCACCATTAGGGGTAAAACCGTCCATTAGTCTCCTTCGATGGGAAAACTAGTCTGTTTTCACACCTTAGGTAGGCAAAACAGCTCATTGGCACACCTTTGGCAGGAAAAATAGCTCATTTGACACCTTTTGTGGGAAAATTAGATCGTTTGGCACCGTTGGTGGGAAACACAGTCTGTTGGCACACCTTCAGTGGGAAATAGCCGATTGGCAAGGTCGCTAGGCACATTTAGTAGAAAACAACTCGTTGGCACAGCCTCGATGGGAAAATAGCCTGTTGACACAGTCACTAGGCACCTTCGGTAGGAAAGATAGCCCTTTGGCACACCTTCGTTGGGCAAAATAGCTTGTTGGAAAGGTAGTTAGGCACCTTTAGTGGGAAAAACAGACCGGTGGCACACCTTCGGTAGGCAAAATAGTGAGTTGCCACGATGGCTAGGTACCTTCGGTGGGAAAAACAACCAGTTGACATAGCTTCTGTAGGCAAAACTACCCATTGGCATAATTTTGATGGGCAAAACGTCCCATTGGCATGGTCGCTAGGCACCTTTGGTGAGAAAAATAGCCAGTTGATGCTACTTTGGTGTGCAAAACAGCCTGTTGGCATGGTCGCT
>JAOTAY010000191.1:45064196-45078130 GCA_025629805.1 Erythroxylum baracoense
ATTATGATCAAAATATTTGATTTTGTTGAAGATTTACTTTGATTTTCAGTTTATTTGTAAGCCTATATAAAGGCATGATCAGATAGAATAAATGAATGAGTTAAGTTGCAAAGTTGTATCTCAAAAATTTCAACAATACGTGGTCAACAAGATAATTATAAATAAGAATTAAATTTAACTCCAAAAAGTTTTTTAAAAAAACGTAAGAATATCATTAAGTAAATGTTGAAATGCTTAAGCAATGGCTACCAGAATTCAGATACATTTGCTAAAAGGAATATTATGACATTTAAATTATTAAAAATTATACCTTAGTTAAAACTACATAGAAATTTCAACTCTTGCCCTGACATTGCCGCAAGGAACCCTCCATTCACCCTTTTTTAAAAAAAATTTGTTAACTTACTCGTGGGGGAGAAGATTTTTGAGCAAGAACGCAAAATATTAAGATGGATATTTGTGATTTGCTCGAATTCCTGGTCATAACCAGGGATTTGGGGTGATAGTAATATCATAGGGGTGCTCAATAGTCGAGTCAGGTCTAGTGGAATCTTCAAAAAGGTATAACGAAACTTAGCTTGAATTCCTAGATCCTTAAGAGTAATACGGTAAAACCCACTCGTCAAGGTCAAGTCAAAGCTAAGATCAATGACAAGAAATTTTGAGTTTCCGAATTAGAAAACACGATTGGGGATGACAATTATGGCCGGCTCGTTTTTGGCCCATAGCTTGCCTATTTTTTCTAAAACTAAAATGACATCGTTTTGAATTTTTTTCCTTTAAAATAAATGGGCTAGTCGGCCGGCCGGCCCGCCCACCCGTGACCTGACGGGCCATAGCCTGGGCCACAGGCCGGTCAGCCGGTCAGTGGGTTGGGCCACGATCTGGCCCATCCCAACTTGCGGGCCACCATAGGAGAGGACGGCCGGGCCGGGCCGAGGCCCATTGACATGTCTAAACACGATCATATTAAACAACTAGATGTTCTACTTAAGTATGGGTCAGTTACCTAGCATCCACATTTCACTCAGACACAAATCTTATTGGATGAAAGGAGTTTACGGTATATCAAGATCAGCCAAGAAAGGCAGACACAGGGAAGAAGACCAAAATCATCTTTATTATCATCGCATGACATACGCATGGCACAGAAAAGGAAAAAACAGCCTGGAATCATAATATTACTGTATGACATTAGACACAAGGCAAGCAAGTATGGAGGTATTATTTTCCACAAGAGCATATCCTGTAGAATTGAAAAAAGAAAATGAAGACTGAAGTTTGTTCTGGTAATCAACCGAATTTAAGCAGCTCCCTTGAGCTTCTTTGTGATGGTTGCTAAGTACTTCCCCTGGTGGAAAGCCTGCTCTAGTTCAAGCTGGGTTGGCTGTCTTGAACCATCACCAGCAAAAGTTCCTGCACCATACGGACTTCCACCTTTCACTTTCTCCATCTCAAACATGCCAGCGCCAAAAGTGTAACCGATGGGTACAAATACCATGCCATGGTGAACAAGTTGTGTGATGGCTGTCAACCTGTGCCAATTTCAAAACTTTCATAAGAAAATTGGTATTCTTCCCCAAAATTCAGAATTATGAGTGACTAACCAAGCAATGGGAACCTACGCTGTAGTCTCCTGTCCACCGCCTTGTGATCCAGTGCTATAAAAGATTCCAGCAGGCTTGCCTGCAAGCTGCTGTGTTCTCCATAGACCTCCGGTTGCATCCATGAATGCTTTAAATTGAGCAGCCATCATGCCAAATCTTGTTGGGAAGCCAAAAACAAAACCATCAGCCTCAGCAAGATCTTGAGGTGTAATGATTGGCACATCACTCTTTGGTGGTGCACTCATTTTTGACAGCACCTCTTCCGGCAGTGTCTCAGGAACCTGTTTCACAAAAACGAACAGTTCGGGCATCAGTGTCTTAAATTCCAGAACCACCACTGACATGATAGCATACTTGCAGAGGATATAGTAATGAATTCACCAGACAATTAGATATAATTATCAGTAGCATTTTAATGAATGTAATAGTAAAGATTATACAAACAATTAAACAGAAGTACTATACAGCAGCATGCACAATAAACATAACAGATGATGAAACTGAAGCCAACAAATAGGATGCAAAACTATAACTGCATGTACGATTCAACTGCATATATATATGAAACTAAACCTAAGACAGCTGTTGAGACATCTGATGGCAGAAGGGGGGAACTGCACGAGTCATCAAGCACCTAAAGAGAATGTAAAAATCTAACATGAAATTGAGGTAAATACGGTAAACAAAACATAGTTGAGATATAATTTTAAAAGTTACAGGCTGAAACTGCATCTGAGAATGACAACATAGGAAACAAGATTTAGAGCATTATGCCAAAAGTTTAGACAAAATACTCCGATCAGCTACAGAAAGAGAAATACCAGTGAACCACCTTATCACTTGACAAGAAGGCAACCATTCATCCCTTAATTGAAGGACTTATTACGATGAAGGTCTCATTCTATTGAATTTACAACATTTCTTCTTGCATACAGTTGCGTCAATGGCAATTGTGCACATCAGAGGACTCGAGCAAATTAAACAGTTCAATATCATTAGAAGTACGAATTCTCTTACCTGCCATAGTTTCGGTTCAACACCTTCAACAGATGCAACCCCTTTCTTGATTTCTTCTGCCAGTTTCTCCACATGTCCATACATGGAATAGTAACTATAAAAGTAACAAAATTTTGGAAAATCTCAAAAGGGTAACCCAAGAAAATTGGAGGCTTTGAAAACTAATCAAATCTTACTCCCCACCCCAACTATAAGAAAAGCAACAAAAAAGTTGGGAGCAAAGGAGGGAGGGAGAGAACCTTAAAACAAACGGAATAGCGCAAATCGTAGTACAAGAACTTCGGTAAAACAACTGAACCACACTCTTGTCTTCACTTAAAAAGTATAACTAGCATTTCCTTAACAAATCTGAATCAGTTCTAGTATTCCTTGGTAACTTTAAATTCAGTAATTCCTTTCAATTTAAAGGGCTTCAACAACAGTTAATGTTATTGATAATTGATGGAATGAAAGACATTCAGATAATTGCATGAAAAGTTTAAACAACGAGAAGACAACAGCTAGGAGAAGTTTGTAATTATATGCATTCCTTGGTACAGACTTTAGAGATTTCGTAAGCATTGTTAGCGACATGAATCACAGACCAGTGACTTGATCAGTGCAAGATTAAAGGTAAAGAACGTTAGTTTTTATTAAATTATTAATAAGTAAGGGGCTGAATCACGTAGACATTTTCTGAGCATCCATGAAAAGAAAAAACAGAAGACAAAATATCTGACGCATCAAAATAGAAAAAGCCCATGCCACCGAAACAGGAACAAATAGGCAAATAAACCGATAATATAAGAGTAAAACACTAAAAATTACGAAGAAGAAGAAGAAGCTAAATTAAGAAATTAAAATTAGAAAGAAAAAGGAGAATAAGAAATGAAAGGTGTGTATATAAAGAAAGATAGACAGAAAGACATACACAATATAGAGTTTGGTAGCCATTGAATCGAGTTGGATTGAAGAAGAAGTTGAGAGGGAAGCAGCTTCAAAGGCTTTCCTTTTGTTAAAATGAGTTTTTGGATGTTTCAGAGAGAGAGAGAGAGAGAGCCGTTGACGCTTTCTCAGTGGACACAGATAGATTTATGCAACCCAACCAACCCTTTTTGTAGGAACCTTTTTCTTCTTCTTTTTTTCTTTAAAGTATTTTCTTTGCCCCCATGTGAGCTTCAATTACCTTTTCTTTTTTTTTTCATCGTCTTTTACTATCTTCTAAATTATTACGCATGCAATGAATCATGTAATCATGCTTTTACTTTTTTTTTTCATTTTGTGTTTCAATTTTAATATAAAATTTAATAACTCTTTGAGAATTGGTATCTGGATGATGATGTAAGATTTATGAAATCCATTTATGATATTGCTGAGCGCATAAATAATTTATTTATTGGAGTTGGGAGTTAATAAAATTATGGTTTGATTTTGATTTTAAATGATTTCTTTATATTAAATGTTTATACAATATTATATGTATCTATAATTTATTTAATAGATTATTATTATTAGATAAAATTATTGGTATTAGCGGAATATAAGTTGGTAAAAGTATTGCGGTCAAATCGTTGTGATTAAGAGGTTGATGATGATGATTTTAATGTCAAGCTCATCATGATAATTACGAAACGTGGTCGTTACAAGATCACCCTTGTCTCTAGAAGGTGTCAAGATTCGAAATTAGGTTAATTACTGTTACTATTCGGGTGTTTGATTGGGTGTGCAAGGACTTAGGAGAAAGCGCTGGTTGGTCTATCTGAGCAGTTGATCTGTATGTGTTTTTGGTAGACGCCGTTTTGACCTTTTTGATTGTTTATAGGTGGGCGGAGTGGGCGTGGCCGTATTTGAATGGATGACGTATCGTGAATTGCATGCTGACACCCATACTTAACAAACAAACAATGCCTGCCAAAACATATTCTAGAGCCTTTTATCATAGCACTACTAAAACACTTACTATTTCGGCTTTTAATTAAATTAATGAGGGTTTTGTAATTGTAAAATACTAGGCATTTATTCCTAACGCTAATACTGATAGTATTCTAATTATTTTATTATCATGCTTCACAAACGCTCGTCCGTCACCTGCCGCTGCCTACTTTCTTGGTAAAATTATTGAACGGAGTTGGTCGCTCCTTTAAGTTTTGTTTTGTTTTCTATTGCAGAGAGTCAAAAAACCCTGTTTAAGTCTTTAATTATTTGCATTCCCATTATAACAACTAACCTTGTCCTTTAATTTTGCCCTACTTTCTGCTTCCGACAAGTTTTTAAATCTTTAATTTTATCTCAATCCCCTACTATAATAAAATTTTTTAACAACGTTAACAATAAGGCTTTAGTAAAAATATATTTTAAATAGTATTAGGATCTGAAATATAAACAAGTTAAAGTTAGAGAATAGAAATTAAAAATTTTTAATTTGGTGAACCTAGAGCCTAAGCTCAAGTTATTTTTTTTCTCTTGAAAGATACTCATATTACTCTCTCCATAAGCTATAAACTATTTTCTTGTAAGTATATTTTACAAATAATAAAGTCACCAGAGACATTTCCTTTCTTGAGACTCAACCACTAAATTAGTTTTTGCCAAATATATGATGGAGCCATATTTTGCATAGGTCTTGGATTCAATACCAAACAGCCTGAAAGATTAGATGTTCCATTGATTCCTAGTAGTGAGCATAAAAGGTGCAAATATTTATAATTCTAAGGAACCTCTTCAATCTGTGCAAGTGTTGAGTTTTTCTTTAGTGGCTGACTAAAGGATGAAGGATGCTCTAGGTCATATTTTATTGAACCACACTATCTTATATCATCAAACCATATGAGCATGATACTTTATAAGCACATTATATGAATTCTTAGTAAATTTGCTAAAATAATACTTGCTCTAGAGAATGCCATACTAACTTCCAAGATTTAAAGAAACAACTAGAACTTTGTTGATGAGAGGAGGACTAGGTAACTCAGAGATCCCTAAAGTTATGTAAAGCCCTTCTTCAATCGTAGCCTGATTTGAAATGTCACTTCTTATAAAACTAAGTTCATCTAGCCTGCTTAAGGGGCCATAAATAGGCCAATTGTCATCCCAGAAGAGAACTTATTGTCAATCTTATGTTGGAACATTAGTGTTACTACTTCCTTTAGTTTGAGTATTACACTATAATCTAAGAAAGTCATGCTTTCGTTTAATGGACTAGAAGTTAGTATTCCTAAGATAGTGTACATGTAACCATCTTACCTAAAAGGCCTATTTATCTATAAACAACCTCTAGATTCTCTTAATTATAAGAACCTTATTGGTGGTTCAAATATACAAAATTTTAAGGCCTCCCTCATCCTTAGGTTCCATGACGTTCCTCATCTTTAGGTAAGCAAAGCTCTTTCTATTTAACTTTTTTCAAAAGCTCTCGTGTTTAAATAATCTGACCAAAGAAAGTCCCACATGATCCCCTCAATGGATTTAATGATGTTTATAGGGAAGAAAACATAAGCTAGCTAATACACATGAAAATTATTCAACACTAAATTTATTAATTAAAATCTACTCGCCAGTGTAAGGTTTTTGTTACACTTAACTTGATATTCTCTTATGAATTCTATCAATAAGAGATTCAGAATTCAAGGAAGTATGTATCTTAATAGAATTGGGAATGCCAAGATAGATGATAAGAGGATCTATCACCTTTAAGCCTTTTATGTTTAAAAGCCCAATTAGCTGATTGTAGAGCACTCTTCGATACTATTAGCTAGCTCTTCTCCTTATCAATAGAAAGACCCAACATTAGTTGGAATGTGTTCAATATAGACATGAGCGTATTGATGAAACTAGAATCAATCTTGGAGTACCATATGAGGTCATCCGTAAACTTTAGGTTATAAATCCTTAATCTTCTACATTTTAAGTGATATTTAAAGCACTACTCTTATTTTATCACTACTTTTAACAGCCTTATAAATACCTCTGTACTAAGTGTGAAGAGATAAAGATATTGTGAATCTCTTTATCTCAACCATCTAGCTCTCTTAATGATCCTTGTAAACTCACTGTTAGTTAAGATGCTATAGGAAATAGTGGTTATACATTGTTTAATTTATCCCACATAGATGTCAACAAACCAAAAGCTTTAAGAGTGTGCAAAATGAAATTCCAATCAATGTAAATAAAAGCCTTATGGAAGAATATCTTTTTGGACAATTCTTGTTTAAATTCTTAATTTTATAATTCTTAAATAACTCCTAAGTGAGTAAGATATTATCCCCTATATTCCTACCCTTTAGAAAAGTTCCTTAAGATGAATCAATAAGAGTAGCAAAGGAAGCTTTAAGCCTATCAATACGATGCTTTGAAACGAATTTATAAACAGTGCTGCAATAAGAAATAGGCCTAACTAAAATCAAAGGATTTATGCCTATTTATTGTTGTGTGTGTTGTTCTCTTTCCTTTTACTCAATTCTCAGCAAGGCGAATATGAGTACGTCCATCTTTTCATATACCTTAGGTATGAGGCAAATGATGATTATATTGAGCTCTTTTAACATTATTCTTTGCAAAAAGAATTCAAGTATTGCTTCTAGAATCAATGATATAGTGAGATGTCATGTTTTCTAGAAAAAAAATTGCATTAATGTCATCTGGTCTAAGAGCTTTATTGGGTTTGAGGGCAAAAAGAGTTGCTTTTATATCATGCTTATCAAAGGTTTAGCTAAGGAGATAACTTATTGTGTAGAGTTTTTGTCTTTGATGATAGAGTTTAAAAGTTGGACAACATATATGCTATTTATAAGGGAACCCAAGAAGCTGAAGAAGAAATGAAAGATGTCCTGCTTAATTTCTTCATGAAAGTTAATCAGGGAACCATCCTCCAAACTCAAGGAAGTAATCCTATTTATGTTTCTCCTTAAGAGGATAACTTTATGGAAAAAAAAACTAGAATTCCCATCCCCATCTTTAAGCCACAAGTTTTTTGAACTCTTTCATAGGATGGAATGATTGATTGTCAATATCAATTATACTTAAATGAAGCTTGTTTTTCTAATTCTTAAAGATACACATTAAGAGGAGATTGGAAAAGGGAACTCTAATTTATATTGAGCTCCTCCTTGGCATCATAAACTGCCTATGAGTATTTCTAAACCTCCTTTTACTAGGAAACTTCAATTCATTCTTTATTCATTAAAGTTTGCTTATGTAGAAGAACATCTTATACTCTCAAACTTATAAGCAGATTACCTTTAAGGTAGCTTCCTTAAATCCCTCTATCTCAATTAAAGTAGTTATCAAATTTGAAAAGAGAACTCTTTTGTGAATTTAATAAGTTCTACACTAGACTGAGATAATGGTATGTTATTATAGGATTTCCAAAATTGGCTTTGCTTTTAAGAAAGCCAGCTAACCATTGAGCATTATCTATAACCTATTAGTCTTTTTTCACAAGAACCAATGCCCTTTTTCTTATTAATCCCTATTAAGAAGTGTCTCTCCATCTTAAGCTCTATAACCTATATGTGGCTTGCATAGCCACAAAAGCCTGAGGTCTTACAATTCAGATTGGCTTTTACTTTTGAGGGAAATAACATACTATTGAAGTCCCCTAAGACGATCCAAGGGGTTATCATAGAAGATCCAATTTCCTTTAGCTTGTTCCATAAAGACATTATTTAAAAGGAATGGTTTAAAGAGTATACAAAAGTAAAATGAAATTTGGTGTTTTTTTGTTTCAAAGTGACCTCTATGTAGATCATCCAAATTGACATATTGACTTAGTGCCCCTCCAAAATGCCAGGCTTTAATACTACAATTATACTACCATAATGATAACAGTGATGATTAGTATAAATGTTTTTTTCACAAAACAAAAATTCTTGAAAATATTCTCCATAAGCTTGGTTTCCAAGAGACCTATAAGAAATGGTCGAGTTTTTTAAACAAAATCCTACAAAACTAGTTGCTTATTGAGGCTATTAATTCCCCTAATATTCGATGATAAAATAGTCATTAAGGGGAATTAGGGAGAGTACCTTTTTTCTTCCTCTTAAATTTCCTTCTAAAGACGCTTTTGAATTCCTTGTATGAGGGTGAGCCTTCCAGTTCCTTACCATATATCGATTCATCATAAGTCTCATTAGGAGATTCTCTTTCTGTAGGAATAGTATTAAGGGAATTATTTTTCCTTATGTTCACCACATTGTTGTCCTGATCATGCCTTCCTCAATAGCTAAAGAAACAACCTTCTTTTGATGGAGTTTAGTATTAAGATTGACTATAAATTGATTAGAATTAAGCTATTTGCTATCTAAGATAAAAAAATTACATCTTATATCTTTATTACAGTTACTTCTCCTTTATTGGTATCATTCTCCTTATTAGTTGAGTCCTCTTTATCATTCTCCTTAGTATAGTTTTTTAAATATTTTTTCAAACTCATTAGCTCTTAGAAATCACTTGTTAAGAACTTTCTAGTAAGGCACCAAGCTTTTTCTGAAGGAGATGTTTTTGGTCTTCAGGAGAAGGGGACTTTAGCTTCATCCTAATAATCTAATCATAATAGGGGGATTGTATCAAGAAGACTTTGTTGGGAATAAATGAGAACACATACCCTTGCATAATTAACTCTCCTCATTCTTGACGTAGCCTTATCCAAACTTAAGAACTTTCCTATATAACTAGCAAGATGATTAAACCCTTTTGTAGTCTAATATTCGAAAGGAATATTATGCATATTAACTTAAATAGGGATATGATTTTTATTAAGGCTATGTCATTGAATTATAGGTCTCCATTTAAGTCATGGCCTTACTTTTATGACTCTTTAAGCTTGTTCAGGAGTGGCAAACCTGAAAAAGAACAAATTGTCCTTATTAAGAAGTACCTCCTTCAGGTACATTGGAACAAATTGTCCTTATTAATAAGTACCTCCTTCAGGCCATACATTCCGGTGCTTCTAAGCCCAAATATTCAAAGTAGGAAGTAGAGGTCTTTTGTTGAAACTAAGTAATGTATCCTTCCACCTAGAAACTCTTTCTTCAAAATATCTAGAGCTAGAGCCACTATGGTTCAACTATTAGCTAAGGTTGGAAGGAAATAATGGAACTTCAAGGAAGGATATGAATCCCCTGATACTTGCAACCATGTTATCTAGGTAGTGTTTTTATAGTTTACCTTAGATGTTGGAGGGTTTAGAAGGTTAAGCAAGGTTAATTTGGTCGAATAAGAGGGACAAGTGAGGTTGGAGAAGTTGCAAGAGGTGGTGAGGGAACTAGCAGAGGAAACCCTCTAAGGTATAATGCATATGGCTTGAAATTACCATAAGAGGAAAAAGTATTGGAAACTTGTCAAAGACTGCACAAATTTTAAAGAAAAGTAACGGGAATGAAACTAGATGAAGCCATTGAAGATAACCTGTGATATGGAAGAAGCAATAAGAGAATGACTTAGGAAGGTAAAGAGGGAAATAAATAGGAGGAGATCAAGCTAAAAAGGAAGAAAGTAGAAGGGAAGAGAGAAGGATGTTATAGGAAGAGGACTAACAAAATTATCTTTAAAGGATGAAGAAGCCTTGACACACTAAAGAGCAAAGCAACCTATATGAAGGAAGAACAAGAATACATATTCATATTCTTATTTCATATATCAAAAAACAAATTCAAATATCTAAGAGTAGAATCTATGAGGACCCCAATTTTATAGTTTCTAAGTTACAAATTAATTTTTATAAATTATAATTAGTGAATATTTGTATTATAACTCTTTTTTACTTATAATAATATTATGTGAGCCCTATTTCTTTCAAACTTAATCGAATTGCAATCTTACTCTATTCGCCTAATCATTTTAACAAATGTTACAAAATCCATGTTAGAGCATGTATATCTATTTATCATATGCTTTATGGTTGCCACTATAAGTGGATCCTCCAAATCAAAAAATAAGTTAGATATTAGTTAATCTTTGAAAGTAATAAATAATGTTCACATATATCATTGTTATTTACATAAAATAGTGGCAGTGGTTTCTTTTAGCTCAACATAGTCTAAGATAGAAGTAATGGAAACCAAATCTAAGATTGAGAAGTTCAGTGGGAATATTTTCTTTTGTATAAGCTGAAGATGAAAGTTATCCTCATAAAAGATAATTTCCTTGTAACCATTTATGAAAGATTGATGGACTATATGGATGACATCAAATGGAACAAAATAGATATAAAATTTATAATAAATTTTCATCTAACTTTAGCTTTTGAAGTTTTGTCAAGCATAAAGAAGAAAATAATAAAAGAGATATGGGATCATCTTACAAAATTGTATAAGATCAAGTCACTTCACAATAAAATTTTCCTTATAAGAAAACTTTATACTTTTTTAATATTAAAATCCACCTTGATGACCAAGCACATTAATAGTTTAACTACTTTATTCTCTTAGCTCACATCTTTGGGAAATATAATAAAGTGATATAAACACATTAAACTTCTACTTTAGATTCTATATGATTCATAGCATTAACTCATCATTAACTTAACCAGTAATCTTCATATAGACTACCCCGCCTTCAATAATGTTATGGTTACAGTTTAAAAGGAAAAAAGATGCAATAGGAAGACAGACATTTGAGTCTATAATAAGTTGAAAGTTTTAAAGTGACAAAAGGATTATCTATAGAACATTGCCTAAGTGGGAGCCAAAATCACGATAAAACAAAAGGTAAGAAGAATCTAAAATGCTATTTTGGCAAGAAAGTTCATCTAAAAACGGATTATTGAAATTTAGATAAGAAAGAATCTAACCCTTAAGAAATTTTACAAGTACTTGGTATGATGAAAATGTTAAAGTTTGAAAATAGAAATGACAAATGAAAGTAGAAAGTTAATTCTTCATATATGGCTCTTCGACTCAAAAACTACTTTTCGCAGAACCTTTAAAAGAGAATGGTTTCATCATTATAAATATATATAATGATGATCTATATGATGTTTATCGTTTAAAAATTATTATTATTGTAAACAGTAAGCTAAAGATGTATGATAGTATAATTCATACTCTTCACGAGGTATGATATATGGATGAATTAAAGAAGAATTTCTTATCTCTAGGATGACTAAATGATTTTAGGTGAAAAATCAAATTTATCAACTAAAATTTAAATATAATTAGAGCTACACTTGTAAAGAGGGAGAAGTTAGGTGCATAATTGTACAAGATGAAAAGAGGGACATTGTTAGAAGTAGAAGCGTTAGTCACTTCCAGTAGTCCACATGAAAGATGTTCAATGTTATGACATCAAAAACTTAGACATATAACCACAAGGGAATGAATATCCTTGTTGAGAAAAAGCTAGCATTGCATTACTAGTAAGTAATATTATGTAAGAAAAAAATATTACGTTAAATTTAAGAAGTAATGTTGTTTTTAAATTTGTTCACTCTAATGTGTGATAAGCATTAATTCCACCATTAAGAGGAGCAAAGTACTTTGTCTCTTTCATTAACGAATATTAAAGGAGGTATTGGATGTACTCTATTAAAAGGAAAATATATGTGTTTTTGTTATCAAATTACATGTTTGGGCTTGATTATGGTAAAAAGATCAAGTATTTGTGGATAAATTATGAAAGAGAATATACTGGTAATGAATTTGATGTTTTATGTAAGCAAAAAGGCATCAAAATAAATTTTATCATTGTATATACTCCTAAAAATTGGAGTAACAAAATGGATGAACAAAATTCTTTCGTAAAGAATAATCAATGTTGAGAGTCGATGCCCAGATAAGGCCTGTTGGACAAAAGTGGTCAATCTCATCTGTTATATAATGAATTTGAGTTCAATAAATTATAATTAAGTTGAAGATATCAATATAGATGTGAATTAAGAAGCCAATGAATTATTCCAACTTATATATAATTGAAAGTCTTATGTACATGATGTATAATATCAAAAAATTTGTAAATTTGGATGTTAAATTTAAGAAATTCTTAGCATATGCCAACAAAGTGAAGAGATATCTATTATGAGATCCCAATGTTCCCATAGTTATAATTAGCATGGATGTCACCTTTGTAGAAGATAAATTATATAAAGAAGAATAATATAACAACACTTCACACAAAAAAAGTTTAGAGATTGTAATATAGGTGAAAAAGAATTTTTAACAAAAGGCTTCTTATGAAGTAGCACTAAAGTAAGATGTTTAATAACTAGCTAAGTTTGAAACCTTAAAGTTTGTCTATTAAATCACATAATAAACCACCCAAAAAACTTATATAATGGAGGGAAATATAACATACTACTTTTTAGTAGAGGATAAAGAGACATTAACTCTCTAAATAGTGCTTAATAATCTATATGCTTCTCAATGGGTGGCAACAATGTGGGGAGAAATTAAATCTCTATGAAAACAAAACTTAGAAACTTATATTGTTAACATAAAAAGGAAGCCAATTGTTAATAAATAGATCTTAAAGATCAAAATGAAATGGTAATGATTAATTGGAGCAATATCATGCAAGATTCGTGGTAAAGGAATATGTTCAAAAACAAGGAATTGACTTTTAAATTTTTTTTTTGTCATAGGGTCGACTTACTACAATTAGAATAGTCTTAGCAATGTCCGTTCTGTTTAACTTACATTTGGAATAGTTACATGTGAAAATATTTTTCTTTATGGAGAACACAAAGAATAAATTTATATTTTCAAACTAGCACTACAAGAGTGAAGACATTTAGTGACAATTTTTGTGTGACTAATTATTATTTTGTCATAAATACGAGGTTTTTTGTGACACAACAATTGATTGACACTATTGTTTTGATTAATTGTGATGATTTATTTTGTTGTAACTAATACAATAGTAATTGTGACAATTTGGTATCTTTCACAATTAATATATTAATAGTGTCAAATTTTCTTTTAACACTAAGTTTTGTCATTCAAAGCCTATACAATTTGGCATCAAAATAATTTTGGCGGGAATAAATTGTAATTGTGACAGAACATATGTTAGTAACTAATATTTTGTGCTTGTTGTCACAAATATTAGTTTGGTCACTAATATATTTTTCTTTTTGTTACGAAATGGTTAATCATCACACAATATTTTACTTGTTGTGACAAAATAATTTGTCAATAAATATTCAATTAATTAGTGTCTACTTCATATTGTCATAATAACCGAACTATAACTATAGTCACAACTATTCGTAATTTAGTAACAATTTTTTGTGACTAACTATTTTTGTCATCACAAATATGAGTTTTTTAGTGTCAAGACAATTAATTGACACTATTTTTTGGATTATCTGTGATGATTTATATTTTTGTCACTAATACA
>JAOTAY010000191.1:45092539-45112855 GCA_025629805.1 Erythroxylum baracoense
GGGAAGAAATGAGGATGGGAGGAGTTTTTTAAGTTATAAAATAACTCCTTCCCCTCCCATATCTAGATATCCCAAATTTTGATATATACTCAAAATTTGTACACATATCAAATTTAGTGTTCTCTTCTGAATAAAAGTAGGCTGCTTTAGTGGTGCTCCGGAGACGTAGGCATATTTGGCCGAACTCCGTTATCAAATCTCCAGGTGTGTTCTTTCCTTATCACTTTTATTATTCGACATTTATTGTCTTGTTTCTTTTCAAGTTGTAGTATAGTATTCAATATTGCTTGTCGGGTACATTTGTAGTGTTGTGTTCAATTTATTTGAGTGTATTTATTATTCGTGTGCGTACACCGGCTAGGTTGTGATAAATACAGAGTGCACGTAATTTTTGTCTAGGAGGTCGGGTTTTAAGTGGGACCGTTTGTGACCCCCTCTGACCTTTCTTGGAATTTTACATGGAATGGTAATACTGTCTAGGAAGTCATTGTGATCTTTCTTGGGTATTATCGAATCAGTTCACTTCACTAGTTGTTTACCTTAGAGGAAAAAATTACCCGATTTTTCCAAGAATAGGCACAAACAAGCACATGCTCTAAGCCATGTAGTAGTTGTATTAGTTGCCCCATCTTATGAAATATTCTCTGAACTAACCGTGTATCAAGTTGTGTGATTACTTAATGCTCCAAAGAGGAATACACTCTTGCGCACGATCATATATTAGGCTATATTCACCAAATATGTCAAAAAATTACATGCTTTTATAATAAATTGTGTTATAACTTCGTACTTGTAGAGAAAAACACGTCTTAACACAGTCAAATACTAGGTTATATTGTTTCAAATACAACGTTAATTGAGTTTAGGATATTATTATATGACAAGATTATTTTATTTTATTGCCTTACGTTTTCGTATCTTTTATTTATAATTTTTGAGATGTTTTCATAGGATAACTTAACTTGTATTAGGCTCAATCTTTTATGTATACTCTTTCGCATACAATGAATAAGTAAGAAATATTTTTCTAATCTTCCTTGTCCATTCTTTTTTTTCTTGGAAATTGAAGTGAGTGTTTAATAGGAATATATCATCTATTTTCGTTACCTTATGCTTACCCTATTTTATTGGCATTTATCCATCCAATAAATAGGACAGAGAGAGATTGGATTGATTGATGCTCATGAGTATACACAAGGTAATGAGAACAAACAGGTAATTGAACTCGTGTTTGACAGCATAGCTTGTAAACTTCAACAAAATCAATGAAGACAATCTCCTTCTAATCCTACAGCATCCTAGTATCGCTTTTCATGTACGAAAGGATAAAAGAAGGATGACATTCATTTCACAATACGAAAAGAAGGTAATATGAGCATATAAAATAACGGTGTACATAAAATGAGAAGCCTTAGTATTGACAACGTGCATCACGCATTCTCTTATTTAATAGCCAATATCTTTGACTCTTAGATTTCACCGAATCCCTATGGATTGCTCATAAGTATTGAATGAGCAATAAAATCGGCATGCCGATTGGTTGTTGCCCATAAGTATCTTGTTGAGTTTTTGGCTTCTTTGTTGTCCCATATTGGTTGGGGACAATAATTGAAGAAATGCTCTTAACTATATAAGGAAGGTGTTACCTCCTTAATTAGTGCACCAATTCAAAGTCAAAGATTTGTATAACAAATTTGACTCTAGTTAAATTCCTCTTTTAAGGTGAGAGTTGGAAGATTTATTTTGGGTATTTCTTTGTGAGTGTATTGATGTATTGGGATATTGGGTGAGAGGAAAAATTGTATGATTGCAAGAAATTTTCACATAGTGGATTTTCTTCTCGGTGCCCTTGGTTTTTTTCCGGTTTGGGAGTTTTCACGTAAATTTCTTGTGTTATTATTATTTCTCTATTTTCTGTTATTTTTACTATAAAATATCTTTGGGTGTGAGTTTTCCCAACAATTAGTATCAGAGCCAAGGTGTGTTTTTTTTCTTGAAATTATGAGTATGCTCTGTGGTCGCAGTATTGACTGATCTTCCACATCAGAAAAGAGTTTCTTAAGAAAGGTTCATTTGGTGCGGTAAAGTTTTGGTGTGATAGGGTGGAAGTACATGTCTAGGAAAGTTCTGGCTAAGGAAAGACTTGGTATTTAAGTGTGTCATTTGTGACCCACCTCTCTTTCCTGAGAACTTACTTGGTGTACTGTTCATTTCTACGGTAAAATTCATCAAGGCAGAAGAGCACAGAAAAAATGTCAGAAAATAGGTCTTCGAATCCTATCAGATTTGAGGTGGAGAAATTCGACAGGAGAATCAATTTTGGCTTGTGGCAAGCACAAGTCAGGGAAATTTTGATTCAGTTGACGTTACATAAAGCATTGAAAGGCAGGCAAATCCCTGATATCAGCATTGTATGCTGGACATGTGGACAATCTGGGCACATGAAGAAAAATTGTCCGAGAGGTGGAGCGGGTTCGGCAAGAGGCTCTGGGTCAGTTAATGGAGAGACTGACAATGCTGTTAACATTGTCTCCATAGATGATTTTGTTCTCTAAAAGGGGGCATGTACATCCTCATGGCATGCCGCTAATCCCAAAGTTGCCATGATAGAGGATGTGTTACTGTTAGCGGGTCTACAAATTTGCATACGGGCATTGGTTTGGCATTGATGCAAGGTGTGTAGTGGAATTTATGTCAATGGCTGATGAACTTCCAGGAAAGCCAAACATGAGAGTTGCGCCATAATTTTTCAGCAAGGTTATTCTTGACATGTGCCGAAGTGAAAGGCCTGGAATTGGTTTATTCTGAGTGAGTATGCTTTTATGATGGAGCATAATGCTGTGAAGCATGATAATTCTCTACATTAAGAGTTATGTTAATTTCAGGAGATCTTAATTGAGTCAAAGATTCTCTACATAAAGTCAAAGATTTATGACAAATTTGACTCTAGTTAAATTCCTCTTTTGAGGTGAGAGTTGAAGGATTTGTTTTGGGTATTTCTTTGTGGGTGTATGTGGGGTATTGGGTGAGAGGAAAAATTGTGTGATTATAAGAATTTTTCACATAGTAGATTTTCTTCTCGGTGCTCATGGTCTTTTCCTGATTTGGGAGTTTCCACGTAAATTTTCTTGTGTTATTATTATTTTTCTATTTTCTGCTATTTTTGTCTACAAAATATCCTTGGGTGTAGGATAGGGAGGTCTAAATTCCCAACAGAAACATGTTGGAAAGAGACACATTCTATTTTTCTAGTACAAGTGTGAAGGTGTACATCTGCTTGTTACCCTTAATTATAACTTAAGCTACGGGTTAAATAATCCATTGACATTGACCCCTTTATAATGAATTATTAAGCCCTTATTTATTGAATAATTTGTAGTTTTTGTCAATATTTAATTTGGGTCTTGAACCAATTTATTTTTTGAGTTCAACAATTAAAATGTTAACTCTGTGATCTAAGTTTGTAAGACTGGTTTCCCTTCCTTTCCTTTCGTCCCTTTGCTTTCGGGGTCTTCTTCTTTATCCCATTTGAATGATAAAATGAACTCCACTTTTGAACTTCCTCCCACAACATCCTTTACTTGCGTCAATTCAGTAATGCTGTTACTTAACCCTAACTTGGAGGATGATTATTTAACATTTCCTTGTGATCTAGATCCCATCAATTATAAGAAAATTTGGTAGAAAATCAAAGAAAAAGGAGTTAGCACGGAATTTCTTTGTCTGTTAGCTTCATGATTTAGAGTTGGAACATGAGAGGTTTGAATACTTTTACCAAACAATAAGTTATCTAAGATCTTATCACTTGTTTATTATAAATAAATTTGATTTTTGGAATTTTTTAACAATTTTGAAGAAATGGTTAAATCATGATCAATTCAGGTGATTTAGATTCATTTTAAAGCTTTATGTGTCTAGATTCAAATGAATTTAACCTTCACTTGGAGTCACTTAGAGAGAGATATGGTGAAATAAAGATAAAATAGTCAATTTTTTTATTATGCAATCACTGAAAGTATTTCTCTCTTTGTATTCTCGTATTAAGTGACTTTAAGTTGGTTAGTCTAAATTTTTTCATTGGAACTATAAATAGCCATGTAATGTTTTATTTTTATATAAAAGAGAATAAAATTTCTTATTGAACTAAGGGAGGTTTCAATCAAAGTTCTGATCATAAAAAAACATAAATCATATTAACGAGTTTGTTACTTTGATGAGAAGCTTTATAAAAACAAGGATATCGTGGATAACTTAAGAAGATACTTTGTAATGTCGATAAAAGAAAAGTTGAAGTTTGCAACTTACAAAGTGAAGAAGTCAAGAGCAAAAAAAGATCAAGGCATATTAAGGTAATTTATAGTTTTTAAATATTAATTGTGATCTTGCTTTATTAATTTGGCTAATCCTTAAAGCTCACCATGCATTTACATTTCGTTATGCTTGTTGAGCCTTTTTATTCATTAATAGGTATCAAAGCTTTTAGTTTTGAAAGAAAAGCTTCTTGATCCCTCAAACACTCTTTATAAAACATTTTGAGAAGTGTTTAAATTAGAATGATATTAAAAAAATTGATTATGAGCATTTGAAGTTGTTAGAATCATTCGTTCTATATGAGTTAGTAGATAACCACCATCGGATAAAGTAGTCAAATTTGATGTACAAAAAGTTTATAATAACATTGGTTGGTATATTAGTGGACTAATATGTCATATTGGTCTACTAATATACCTAGTAGTTGATCAATGTCTCAACAACTAGTGAATTTGCTTATTCAATGCATACTCTTCAATCAGTGCTCTGTAACTAACAATTATAACTACTAGTTTTTGGCTCCAATGGCTAGTAAGGTTCTTAAAATCCTATATATACATATTTTCTCATTAGTTTTAGCATCATGAAGTTTTTAGGTATCTTTTAGACACATTTCATAGTATGTTTAAATAATTTGAGCATTCAATATCTCATGATAAAGTGAGCTACTTTGAGTTGTAAACTTCTATTGGGATTTTTCTTACTGTATTTGGGAATGTTCAAAGTGGCATTGAGGTTTCTCTTCACTTTGGAAGATTTTAAAAGGGTTTCTCTTTGCCAAGCAAAGATTGTATAAAAATTATTCTTAAATATAGAAGAAGAATTATAGTGGAAGTTCAAAAAGAGTCTTAGGAGTAGATGTATGCAATAATTGTTAACAAGCCATTATAAATTGATTTACATTTCTCTTCTCTTTTACTTTATTATTTAAGAGCATTGTTAAAATTCATTATTTTACTTCACACTTTCATGCTTTATAAATATGATCTTTTCCAAATTAAGTTAGCAACTTTTCGTTAAGAATACATAAACACCCAATTCAACCCCCTCTTGGGTGCCATTAGGTACTATTAAGTAGTATCATAATGGGTTTATAAGGCTATTACTTCAAACAAAATCCAAAAGTAGAGAACATAATGATATATTTAGGAGCAATTCATCATCTTTTAACCAAAAAGGACAAAACATTACCAGAGTCCCTTTTTTTTTATGGAAATGAGAATCTTTATTAGAAAACAAGGATAAAATTTTTATTAATGGCCAAAAATTTTGATTTATGGGAAATTGTCTTAAGTGGTTTGTTCATTCTTATTAAAAGTATAGATGATAGAAAAGTTCTTAAGCTAAAAGAGGAATTGGGTCTTTAAAACAAGAGACTAATCTCCTTAATAGCAAAGCCATTCACATTTTTGTGTGTGCATGCTTTAGTAGTCTCCCTAATAAATGTAGCAATAGATACTTTGACTAGGATCGAGTCTCCATCATCTTTACCTAAACTTTGCATCATTTGGTCGACATAAAATCTACTACCAATCCATTGTCAACCAAAACTATTGAAGTTGGTCTATCATTAATATGTGCTTTAATGTATAAAGGTCATGTATATTATATCATGGTATCATCTAGCATTTTTAATACCACCTTCTTTGGAATTTTTGGTCCTATATCCAATATAGATATGCTGTATTCTCTTTCCCAAGAAGGGATTCCACAATCTTCCCATTATATTTGCCAAATTAAGTAAGGAGTTTTATGGAAGCAACAACATATGGCACTGGAATGAGGATTTAACCAATTGTAATGAATTTATCAAAATCCTCATTTTGATTCTTAAACTATACTAACTTTTTATGAAATATAGGATTGTGTTTCTTTTTTTGTCTCATTTTGCCTTTTACTGACTTTTACATTTTTCTTATTATTAGGGTCTAAAGCACTCTCTTTAAAGGAGGTAGGTCTTGTGAGGAATGGTTTCTTTAAGGTTGAATTCTCCAATGATAAAGACTTACTTCTTTCAAACTTGGTAGTAGATTTCTATCGTTAAAGCCTTTTTTTTTTTTAGGTTAAGGATGCTATATTTTTGGGATGCTTTACTCACTTTCATTGCTAAGATGGCAACATCTGCGGTGGTACTACAAACCAAGGCTATTTGCACTGAAAAACTAGGAATTTAAGGATCAAATATTTGTCTAAATATTTAGGTGAATTACATTATATAATTTTGTCCTATAATTTCCATTTTATACTAGATTCTAGGAACTCAATGATTTTCAATCTTAGCATTAGCATTTAAACTATAATTAGGAACAAAAACACCCATCCTAAATTTGTCCTTGGAACTTTTTCTTGACATCTAGCAAAAGGTGTAAATCGAACTCAGTGATATTAATGATTGCAATTGGTGGGAATGGATCTTCATATATTAGTATGGTTAGGTTAGCTTTATCAAACAACAGAATTCCCTTGTTGATTCGATCTTAGACAACATTCTTAAACCCCCAGCATGAATTTATCAAGCCACATTTTTGGTAATCTCTCCCCATGATTTCTTCCTCTATGGGAATTCCATGCTCTGATGATAAGGTAATGAATTTTTCTTGTAATAAAAAATTAAGAATTTCCTCTATTTTGGAGGTGTCAAAGGTGTACTAAATATGAGTAGACGAAACTTGCAATTTTCTTTTAACTTCAAAAGATTTGCACTTTAGAGAGGGGTAAATATAGGTTTTAGGGATGTTAACCTTAATTACTGCTGAATCATATAGATTTGTCTCCATAACATAAGTGCCCATTGAATTCTTCTTTCAATGTCCTTCTTCCTTAAGAATTTCTTTGTAGTCAGATATCTTTGCTGCCAATTCACAGAAATCATGAAATTCTATACCTTGGAATATTTTATTAAGATTCCTTTAAGCTAACTTCAAATATTTCGTTTCTAAGGGTGCAATCAAACATCAACTTCTAATCTTCTTAACTTAGATGATGAACATGTCATCATTCTTGTTACTTTTCTTAGTGACTCTAGACAACTAGGCTGTAATAACTTCGATTTCAGTTTGAAATTTTAAGTATGAAATAGTCTCTCCATTTTAACTTAGGAAATGACAGAATTCCTAGGCAATATGTATAGTAGGAGAAGGTTATGCTTATTAATAAGTTTGGGAACAACCTAAGCTTTAAATTATTAAAATTATCATAATTAGCCAATTCTCCATACTGAATGGTAAATTTAGCAATGTTTTCAATGGTTGGTTAACCATATTCGCTAGAAAATAAATTAAATTTAGGAATTTTATAACCCTATGGATAAGGATTCTTATGATAAATATGCTATAGATAAGGCTTATAGCATTCTAGGGGGCTAAATTGTTTAAAACCAAGCTCGTACAATTCCTAAATAGATTATTTAATTGCTTCAATATCAACTTGCAATCTCATTTATGGAGAGGAAACAACAAGATTATGATTTATAGCCATAAGCTATATTGTGGTCCATTAGCTTCAACTTTCACACAAAATTTGTGCCTGTCAAGAGTTATGGAGCTTAAAAACCTGTCAATAACTTGCAGGATTAATATGCATAAGTGCAACATAAACATCCTCTCTTTTATAAGGAAAGACATATCTTTTACCTACAAATGAAACTTTTTAAAGGTGACTATATTTGCCAACTTCCATCGCATTTGGAGCAGGATGCTCCCCAAGCCCTTCGGAGATCTATTTTGCTAAAGTAGGAGTATTCTACATAGTGATCTATACCAAAGTGGAAAACAAATTATCCACCTTCTTTGTTAGTATTTTGATTACCTCAGTAATAAAGGTTAAATTGGACTTCAATTATGGATTTTCATTTGTAAGAGCAATGTAATTTAATATTGATGGTTGCGATGATCTTGGATTCGTACCAATTGGAGAGTTAGTTGAAGGTGAGTTTGCCTTCATAAGATTTTTAATCATTTGGGATATAAAATTGTCATTCCCTGTTATAATAGGGACTTCTTCTTCTATGACTAGAGGCACAACAATTTCTTTTCATTTCTTATACACAACATCTTGCCCTATCTGGTGTGCCAAATTGTTGGTCATTTAGATGATCAACTTATAATTTGAGCATTATAGGGATGAATTCTCCTAGACTTTGTATCTAACTTATTATCAACAATATAGGTGGGCTTTAAAAAATTTAGAAAGAAAAATTCTAAGCGACTAAAGCGCTAAAGAGACAGTTTGATTTAATCAAAAAATGAAGTACATGCTATAAAGGGAAATTGAGATAATAAAGAAGAATACAAAATGTAAAGAAAGCTGGAAAATAGTAACAAAGTGTTTTTTAGAGTAGTATGATTATCTTTCTGTGTGTTCTTGTTTATCTATATGTTATCATGAGATGTCCCTTATATTATAATGCTGGTGAATTTATATAACCTCTTAACTTAATTGGTTTTCTTTTTCCACTTCCCACTTTGGCCATGTTCCTATTAACTTCCTTTCATACGTTGCTCTCTTAATTTCATCCTCAAACATCTCTCTTATAACTTCCTAACTTTCTACCTACTTGGCCACGTTTCATCATTATGCCTATTACTCACTTTTAACGCGTTTACTGTATAACCCCCATATTATGGACTTCTACCATCTCGTATGCCCATAATTTCTTCTAGCTAAATGTCTTCTAGAGCTTCCATCCTTTATGATCCTTTCACATAAGGGCCTATTAGGCTAGATTCCTTTTAGCTTATCAATAATAGTAAAAAGTTCTGCTCTCATTTATGTCCTTTCCAATTCTTTTCTCACATGAATCCTTTCTTTTCTCATCTTAATTCATTTCTTCTGTTGGATGGAGCAACTTTCATAATCCAACATTGTTTATGAGTGAAGAACATGATAGTTTGTTAATAAGGACGCAGGTACCAATTAGCACACTTAGAACTATGGATAAGAAGAACGAGATAGCAACAAATGAAACTAATAAGTGGAAGAGCATAGCAACACCCTGGACCAATGAAGGAAAGAGTTCATGCATGAAATGTATAGCCATATGGGATCTCAAAATTAATGATTCCAAGAACAAAGACAGGTTTAACAAACCATCCAAATTAACTAGAAAGAAATGAAGTAATATATTAACTAGTTAATAGAAATTGTTAAGAACTTCTCTCAATCTTCTTAAAGACCAACCCCACCACCTCTATACTTGTAAAAAGATCAATTTATTATTTGTTAATGATAAAGGAAAAGAAGAATAAGATGATAAGGATGAGGAAGATGTATAGGTAGATGTTTCAGTTAATGTTGATATTTCTATGTATACTATCGAAGGAAGGGGAAGCTGCTAATTCTTTGAAAATTCATGGAGAAGTCAATGGAAAAAAGGATATTCATTTTGATTGACAATGGAAGCACACATAGTTTTGTTGATACTAAAATGGAGAAGCAGGTGGGAAGCATTGTTAATAATGCAAAAATATTTAGATGATAGTGAAAAATAGGCAGGATATGATTAACAAAGCAAAGTGTGAAAACTTTAAATGGTAGATGTAAGGCTATAACTTTGAATTGATTTCATAGTGCTTTAATTTTGGGAACATGACATGGTCATTGGTCAGGTTAAATAAAGCAATATAGTCTTGTATTGTTTAATTTTATTAAGAAAAGGTTGTCATTCTTCAAATAAGGCCAAAATATTGAGATTGTATATGTGAACAAAATTGGTAGTTTGAGATCTATGTCTCGTAAGAAATAATAAAAAAAACTTTTATAGAAAGGAAGGGGATAAGAATAGACTAAACTCTTTTCAATAATATATAAACTTATATCAGTAACACCAATAAACAACCAATCCTTAAACATTATACTTGAGCCTAGTAAAATCCTTCTTGATAAATATCAAATAGTATTCCACGAACCAAAATCATTTCCACCAATTAAAATATCTAATCATGCCATTCCTCTTAAACTAGGAACCTAACCAATTCATATTAAAACATATAGATATTCTCACTTTCAAAAGACATAGATACAAAAATATAGCATAACCCTATGATTAAGTCAAGCGATGACCCTTTTGTTTCTCCTATGCTTTTAATTAAAAAGGAGGATTGGATTTAGAGGTTCTTTATAGATTACCGACAATTGAATGCAACAATAGTGAAAGATAAGTATCTAATACCTATTATTGATGATTTGCTTAATGAGTTACATGAGGATAGGTATTTTACCAAGCTAGATTTAAGTGTAGGTTATCAGAAAATTAAAATGAAGCCATATATATATATATATAATAATAATAATTTAAGACTAAAAATAACCATATTTAGTTTCAAGTGCTACCATCTAGGCTTACTAATGGCCCTACTGCATTTTAGTCCCTCACAAATTCCATTTTTAAACCTTATTTTAGGAATTTTATCTTGGAGCTTTTTTATAACCTTCTTATTTACATTTCCAACTTGAAGCAGCACTTGTAGCATTTGGAAATGACTTTAAAATTATTACAATAGCATCAGTTCTTTGCTAAAATGTCTAAATATACATTTGCTTAATAAAAAGTAAAGAATTTGGGTTATATAATTTTTTGAGAAGGAGTTAGCAACAATGAGTGTAAAGTGGAGGCAACACTAAATTGGCCCAAACCAACACCAAAAAAAGCATTGAGGGGATTTTTTGGGCTTATTGGATATTATAGAAAGTTAATGAAGTGATATAGAGTGGTAAGTAGGTTGCTTGTTAATTTACTAAAGAAGAATGCTTTCAATTGGAACAAAAAAGTTGAGAAGGCCTTTGAGTAGCTTAAACTGACCATGATTGAGGCTTCAATATTGACTCTTCTATAATTCTCCAAGTAGTTATTATTAGAGAATGTTGCTAGTAAATGAGGAGTTGGTGTTGTTTTATACAAGAGTAAAGGGCTATAACCTTTATCATTAAGGCTTTAGGCCTTAAACACTAAGAGTTATCAGTTAAAGAAAATGAATTGTTGGTCATTATATTTACAGTGAAAAAGTGGAGATATTATCTAAAAAATGCTCACTTTATTTTCAAGATAGATCAAGAAAGTATCAAATACTTGTTCAACAAAAAGTGTACACATATGTATAGAAAAGGGTCTGATTGAGTTGTTTTGATTAGACTGCAAGACAGTATAAAAGAAGGGTGTAAAGATTAAAGTTGCAAATGCATTTTCTAGAAAGGAATGAACAAAAAAATAACTGAATCAATGTTAAGCAACCAAGGCTACAATTTCTTTATAAATGACATGAATAGTTGACAATTATAAAGATGATGAAGAAGCTTAAAAGATTATTCAAGCATTAATCGTGAAACCAATTACTAAGAATAACTATACATCCTTTTAACTACTAATTAAATTTAAAGGAAGATTATTGGTTAGTAACAATGAAGATTTAAAAAAGAGAATCATACAAGTGGCCTACGACTCTTGCTTGTGAGGGCATTTTGCTATTTAAGGTTCTTATGCAAGACTAAAGTCTCATTTTATTAGAAAAGAATGAAGGTTGATATATACTAATAGGAATTGCAATGTGAAGTGTGTTACCACTATAAGAATGAAAACACAACTTACCTTGGCCTTTTGCAACCATTTTAATTTCTAACATAAGTATAGGAGTTCATTTCTATGGACTTTACTATAATAGTGGTAGTTGATAGATTAACTAAGTATATTCATTTTATGCCAATAATTTATTCACTTATAACAACACATATGGACTAATTATTGCTAAACTTTGTATATAAATTGCATGGATTTCCTAAAGACATAAATACTAATAGGGATAAGGTGTTTACTAATATATTCTAATAGACATTCTTTCGATTGGTAAAGGTCAAACTTAACATCAACATTACCTACCATCCTCAATTTGATGCTTAGATAGAGAGAGTCTATATGTGGTTAGAGAATTACTTAAGGAGTATTTGTTTTCAAAAGCCCTCATCCTGGTGTAAGTGGCTTTCAATAGTTAAATTGTGGCATAATACTAATTTTATCATACAAACTTAAATATGACTCCCTTTTAAACTCTTAATGGAATTAAAATAGTTTAATTACCATCGTTTTCTTAAAGTTATTTAATTACCATTGTTTCCAAATAACAGTTTTGTAGTTTCTTTAATAGATGAATTTATTCAAAAATGCAATGCGGAAGCTTGGAAAATCATGAGCAAAACATAAATATATTTCGTTAACTTCAAAAGAGTGGAGTTTTACAAAGCTTTAATGGGTATTTCAAGACACAAATACACCGTTGGACTCATAATACAAAATATACATGAATGAGTAATACTTGAAATGTAGCTAAAGCCTTGAGTTTTTATATACTAACTTAAATACAAAAAAAATATTTAGACTTGGAGTGGTGCCTTGACTCTCGTTCACTCGATCTCTTACTTGTGCCCTGGAGATAGGGAGGAAGGGGGTAAGCTAAAAGTTCGTGGGTAATAAGTTTATAGTAGAGAAACAAGCAAAACCATTGAAAATATTCATGCCGTAGTAAATGCATTGAAACCATAAAACATGCATTTCTTGAACTTATCGAACAAATCATAAACAACATAAGACATGTATTTCTCAAACTTGTCAAACAAATCATAAGCAACATAAGACATGTATTTCTCAAACTTGTCAAACAAATCATAAGCAACATAAGCAAGCATGATGGTTTGGGCAGTCCATATAAACATGATGGAGAATCCTTGCAGCTAAACCATATACATGAGGGAGTTCTTACGAAGCTCCCATAAGCATGAGGGAGATCGTAATGGAGCTCCATGCCACTAGCGAGCAGGCGGGAGAAGCCTTTAATAGGGTCAACGTGTACGTGACATAACATGATGGACACCACAAACTCACACAAACATGAATTTTGTGACTTGTAAACATCTTGCACAAAAGGCAAATTTCGGAAACATGATTTCCATAAGCATGCTATATTTCAAACACAATTTTCATCATCAAGATTCATGTACCAAACATATAGAAAATACTTAAATCATTTAAGAAACAATAAATGCAACATTTATAAAGCAATTGAAATCATTTAAATCTATTGATTAGGAAAATACTCATGGCTCATTAACTCAAACTATAAACATGTAACCCACCTGGATTCCTTGTTTAAAAACTTGCTTAAAAATGCCCCTCCTCTTGCTCCTCTTGCCTCTCTTGATTTTCTTTAACATTGTCACAAAGATCTGATTCAATGGGAATACAAATTGGGAATCCAAATAGCATATTTAGTAAAAATTAATTCTAGAATACTTAAACCCATGTATTTCCTAAGCTTTATGAATCAAAATTCCTTCTAAATTCCAAAGGATTAAAAATGGGCTTACCTTGAATCTTCACCAAACAAAGAGATTTTTGGCTCAAATGGAAGCTCTTCTCTTCCTTTTTCTTTTTCTCTTCTTGAATAATCTTAAAATCACTCTTGAAAACTAAGAAAAGATGAAACCTAAGGTTGTCTTCTTCCTTTTTTCTCTAATGGCAGAAACTCTCTCACTTCTCTTTCTCTTTTTCGTTTTTCTATCCTTCTCTCCCTTCATTCACGTTTTCTTCATCAAATGAACAAGACAACATTTTCCTCTTCCAATTATACCCTTAATGAGTGTGAAATGTCCACCCTACCCTTCCTTTAATGCTTCATGCTTTTTAGACTTAAGTGACATGCCACAATTGCCCTCAATACATTCTTACCGCTTTAATTGAACTAACTAGTGTATTAAAGTCCTACTAAGACTAAAATAAATAATTAAACTCTAATAATTATTCTATCATAACCTCATAAATTATTTAAATCATGTTTAACTAAACAAAATATTTCGAAGGCCATCATTATTCAAGAGTCAAGAACATGCCATTGTGCTTATGGGTTTCTGGAAAGGATACCTAAGGGTAATATGGTCATTTAAAAGGAACAAGAAGGTAGAAGCTATGTTCTTGGTACTTAAAAGGAAGAATGTCATATTTTTTTCCAAAATAAGTCCATCTATTATCAAGCATTAAGGAGTGAAAAATGGTTAACTCAAGGGAATCCATAAGTCGTATGTGGGGAGAGGAAAATTAAGGAAAGAGAGAGATATCAACTTATGTGATAATGTGAGAAGCTTGATAAACTTAGGTATAGATTTGGAAAAGTGCAGAAAAAGTATAGGCTTTTGAAGAGTTCTGATTCTAAATAAATAGGTTCCATTTCTTTAAGATACTATGTAATAAACATAGGCATGACAATAGATTGGTTCAAATTAGACTTAAGGCTACTTAGACCTTATCTGAAGACCCTTACAAATAGTTTAAATTGTAATTGAAGTTGGCTTATATTGGTCTAACTCGAGCACACTCGAGTTTTAAGTAGATAAAAAATCACCAAAAATCTTAATCACCCAATGCCCTTCCTAGCCTACTGACCTAATCTATTGATTTCAGTGTCTTCTCTAATGAAAATGTCACCAAATATCCATAAATATCTAAACTTCATTATTCACATGCCAATGATCTAACCCATAATAACAACAAGATCATTTAACCCATATTTTAATCTCCTAGTCCCACACCATCTAACCTATGTTTAAGATTTGCAATTAGCACTCCTTTGCGAAATAAATAGTCATTACTAGGAACCAATTTAAAACTTTGCTCATAATTCTGCTATAGCATAGTTTGTGTGGTTCACTTCTGTTTTGGATGTTTAATACCTTATATACGATAAAAAAGTATAACTAGACAAAAAAAGATGAAAGAGAATTTAAAAGAATAAAGAAAAACTAGAGAAGTCGAGAAGACTCATAGGAAGAAAGTAGAAGATCTAGGCAAAATAAAAAGAAAGATGAAAGAGAACTTAGAAGAATAGAGGATAATTGGAGAAGTCAATAAAATTAAAAAAAGGGATAAAAGAGGAAGTAAAATTACAAATTTATACTTATTATATATATTTCCTTTCTCTTTTATATATATATATATATATATATATATATATATAGTTGAGCTTCAAGTCAAATCGAATTGTGAGCTATAAGTCTAAATATGACTTAAAGCCAATCCAGTTTGAATTAAATTCATTAACTTTAAACCAAGTCAGATTGGGCTTATATCAAATTTCCACACCTAAATAAACTTAAGTCTTAGCTTATAAGCCTAATATCTTTATTATATCCAAACTTATATCTTGGCTTATAAACCTAATTTCTTTAATATATCCAAACTTGAGTCATAACTTATAAGTATAATTGCTCTAAAATATCTAAACTTCTTTTAAGAAATGGAAGCTCTTTCCATAACATAAATTTAGGTAAAATAATCCATTGACATTAGATATTGAGTCACTCCCTTTACAATATAGAGTCTTTTAGCCTTCTTGATAGAAGAATTCATAATATGTTAATATTTATTTTGAAAGGAATTTTTCTTTAACCAATTTAAATTTTTGGGTTAAATAGTTTCCTAAGGCCTGATATGCTAAATATGTAAATACAAGTTTATAAGACTGGATTTGATCTAAAAGGGATATTGGGTTTATGGTTAACATCAAATTTAAATTAGCCAAAACTTACCCTCTATTATGCATCATAATATTTTTTAAAATAACACTTTTTAAAAATAGTTCTAAAAATGTTTTTTTAAAATGTAAAATGAAGTTATTAATAATGATAAATTACTATATATATCAATGATATAAATTGTAATGAAATTAATATAAAAGAAAATTGTGATTCATAATATTATCATGTGAGATTAGGTCTTTATAATTATATGTTATATGTGGTTATTGGAAACTAAAATGTACTATAATTGTTATATTTAAATAGTTCAATAATCGATTATTATCAATATTTTAAAAACTGAAATGGAGATCGAACCAGTCAAAAGAAAGTTTTAAAGATTAAAGGTTTAACTAGTATCAAAACATTATAAAATCGATAGATGACAAATAAGAAGTAAAAATTATATGAATAAATAAAAATAAAATATTATATTAAAATAAAAATATAAAATATCTATTATTATATAATGAATTAATAATAAATCAAATCTAATTGTCCATCATATAAATCCCCAAATCAAACTATTGAAGTATCTTTTGACATATATAAACCAAAAGCTTGTGTCATTATCCATTGGGCCAACAATCAGAGCCACAGGCACAAGTTTCTCTGTCATGAAACCTTGGAAGTTGGTACTTAGCCATGGAAAGACTCTCTTCTTCATTCTCCATTTCCAAACCATCTATCTTTGAGCCTTTTACTTCACTCAGTGTTAGATATGGCTATTCTATTAAGCACAAGAGGCCCTCTCCTTACTCTCTTCTCAATTTTTGCGCTTTTCTTCTGTATCTTAATCTCCAACTGTAGGGTTATAAGCTACTAGTTTAACATCATCTCTTCCACTAAATTTCACGACTTTCACTAGACAGTCCTTATGGACAGGTTTTCAAAAGGAGTCAATTCAAAGACTGAGATCATGAACTACTACGTTAAGACTTTGGAGGGATTTTTTGATCAAACAAATACACGTAAGAGGGGAGTGAATTTTGTATAAAAATTTTAAAATACTTTTAAATCGATAAGATCCAGCTAAACAAAATGCATTTATAAATAGAAGGGTCCCATAAACTTCTGAAAGGATCCTATTAACACTCAAATAAAAAAGAGCCAATTAATCAAAAGGAGTTTGCTAATGCTTAAAATGGTAGGAGTCTTTTTAATTGATAAGAGCGTGCTAGCGCTCAAAAACAAAAGAGCCTATTTAATCAATAGGAGCCTGCTAACTTTTGAAAGAAACCTCTTGTGATATAAAAATAAAAAGAGCCTAATGAAAAACTAAAGGAGCCTTTTGAAAACTAATAATGCAAAAAATTAAAAGTAAGGAAGAAAGAGAAAATGAAATAGTAGATTTATACTAGTTCAGCTTATAACAAAGCCTAGGTCCAGTCCCCAAGTTGAGCATTTCACTATAAAAATCAAGTAGTAATTTGACGAGCCTTTTCAAGCTCACAAGTTTATATTTTTTAAGGTTCTTCAACATTCCACAGTAATAGTGTTTTGCTAGCCTCTACAAGCTCTCAACAAATGACAATATAATTTGCTCAATATGAGCTTCAATAATCACTCTCTCAAAAGAATTTTCTGTAACATCTCGTTATCCCATGTTAAGGGATAGGACCCTAGAATATTGTATATGAGAGATTATTGAGAAGTTAGAAACTGTATTTCATGCTTATGCATAATATGACATACACACACATATGTGAATATTGATTTTTGCACATTAAAATGATTATACATGCATTCATTGACATTTTTCAGGTGTAATTGATTTATAAATGTGATTTTTGATATGAATTGTGATTTATGTGTATTGAAAATTTCATTGGTGTGTATTAGTATTGATTTAGAATTTTTGGCAAAATTTAGGAAATTTCTAAAATTTTCGGGTATTTTTAGACTAGGAAAAATGTTAAGTGGCAAAACAATTGATAAATGGAAGTAGAATTAAGAGTCAAATGATAGTGAAAATTTTTATAAATGACATTAGGATTTAATGAAATATGTCATTAAAATTTGGGAGACAATTAGATTAAAAATTAGAGATAAATGGACTAGTTTACAAGAGGACCAAGTGAAGACTTATAAAACATAGACATGTGGCAAGTGACAAGTCTCACTTGCCAAGCCATGTCTTAATCTTAACCTTTGATGTTTCTTCTAAATGAAATACCATTAATTTTTCTTTCACTTTATTCATTGCTCTCCTCTCTCTTCTTCATCTTCATGAATTTTTCTCACCAATGTCCATTCACGTTGAACCTAGCTCTTACCTTTCACTTGCTACTTCCATCTTGCTCTCTCCTTCATTTCTCACTAAAGACCCAACCTCCCACCTTTGTATGATGATGTATGTGTGAGAGAAGAAAGCTAGGGCTAAGTGGGATCTTGAAGAACTTGGAGTCTTATAAAGTAAGTTATGTTTTGATCATTATGGGTATTGTTAAATGAAACTAATATGATGAGTAATTTAAGATTGATGACTTGACCATAAAATTATATATGTGAATCGTGAGTTATGAAATGAGCATATAAATGTCTTGTTTTTGCATATAAGATGATTAACCTTTCATAAGTTGTTGTATAGATGAGTTTAAACTTGAAAGATCATTAAAATGGTGTAGAAAGAAGTGCAGAAATTCTGACTTGTAAATTGGATATTTATGTTTTGTTTTCTTGGTACATTACGTGAATCTCTTTGATTGTTTTAGAGATGAACTAACATAAACATAGAGATAATAAAAAGAAGTACTATGGTGTTTTGAAACGAGATAAATTAAGGTGATAGTTAGGAATGAAATGAAGGTGAAAAATGAAGTAGAATATATGCAGAAAATTGAAGATGAATGTGTATATGAATGTGTTTTATTTTGGTGTGTAATGACTAGAATGTTAGTAATTGTAAGAGAGATGACATAGAGTGAGTTAAAGGAGAAAGAAAAGGATAGTACAGTATCTCGAAGTGAGGAGAATTAGGATGATAGTTTATAGATAAAGGGAAGGTGACAATAGAGTTGAATATGTGCTAAAATATTGAAGAATGTATATATATGGTCGATGTTCTATATATTTATGGGGTTATGATCAACAATCTTGTATAATGTGCTTTATGGATGTTTTAAATTGGAATGGAGGTAAGAATGAAGAGGAATTGTAGTAGGAATGATAAGATATGCATAAGATGTGTTAGATGTGATTGTAGGAGTTAGAAATCTAAAAAATGGCCAGTAGATGTCCGTTAGGCGCACTTCAGGTCCATTGGGTGGACATTCTCTATAATTCTAGCGTTTTAGCCTAGTTCATGTCCATTTGAAGGGATATAAGTTCATTGGGCGGACATTCTCTGGAATTCCAGCATTCTAGCCCAGTTTATGTCGGTTTGGAGGGACATAAGTCTGTGGGTGGACATTCTCTAGAAATCTACATAAATGTGGAATTTTGACCTTTAGACAACAAAATCTCTCTTTAGTGTCTTCATGGAAGTTGTAGAAATCGAAGTCCTCTTCAAAAGTGTAGTTGAACGACCTTAATCTGACATCCACAAAGAAAGTTATGCTTATTATCCCAAAATCAGAAATATATATAAGTTATTGACTTATCAATGCTTTCCTATGATGTATTTAGGCTTGAATGATGATCTTGAATGAGCCTAGTGGTTCATTAATGAGACGATTAAAGTAAGGAAAGTGTATTAGGTATTAAATAATGACTGAAAGATGATGTTAATTGGTGATGAGACACGTATTAAGGAAATGTATCCGGGATTGTCATTGAGCATGCATTGTACATAATCCATATATAAATATGTGCATAAATGAGTACTTATATAATAGTGCAAAGTTGTAATGTGTGTAAATTTGTGTTGCATGATATAGAAGAGCAATTAGAGTGACAACATCCAGACGTTGCCAGGACCTTGAGGCAATAGCTATCTGGAGCAAACTAAGAGTAACCTAAAATAGTCTCACTTTAATTAATTGTTTGTTTTATCTCTGTCTTGAATTATTATGTGATGTGTATGTACTGATTCCAGACATCGAATGTACGAGGTGTTTGATGCTTGAATAACGTATTGGAAGTGTTTATTGAATGTGAATTTGACTGAATATGTGTTTTCTCAACTTAAATGTTGAATGACAGAATAAGATCCGATGACAAATGAGAATGATATTGTGAAAGTGAATGTAAGTGTGATTGATTAATCACATTGATTGATTGAATACATGTGGTACGCTTTATTACATGAATGTATGAAAGATGAAGGTAGTTGAGACCTGAGTCGCCAGTAAAATGAGCTTAAAGGTCAAAATATGGTAAAAGCCTCTGGCTTGATATGTAAAATGAGCCTTATATCCTCAATGGATAAGGGATAGTATTAATGAGCCTGGTATCTACAACAGATATGGGACAGTGAAAAAGGCACTTAATCACAACAACATAATAAATAAG
>JAOTAY010000191.1:45115459-45126489 GCA_025629805.1 Erythroxylum baracoense
ATGAATTGAATTCTCTACAGTGGCTACATGTCACCAGAGTATGCAATAGATGGCATCTACTCAGTAAAATCAGATGTATTTGGGTTTGGAGTAATGGTTTTGGAGATAGTAAGTGGAAAAAGAAACAAAGGGTTTTACCACCCTGATCACCAACTTAACCTTCTTGGACATGTAAGTCTCTGTGAAATTCATTATAAAAAGCCACTGATGTCACTGAATGTACAAGTTAGCATGTAAATTTTTTCCTTTCCCATGTTTAGACATGGAAGTTACACGAAGAAGGGAGGTCCTTAGAACTGATTGCTGAACCAGCGAGAGATTCATGCAACCAATCAGAAATGTTGAGAGCAGTACATATTGGTCTACTTTGGGTGCAACGAAGCCCTGAAGACAGGCCAACCATGTCCTCAGTGGTTCTCATGTTGGGTGGTGAGGGCAGTTTGCCTCAACCTAAACTACCAGGATACTTTAATGAGAGAGAGATCAATGAAGCAAGTTCCTCGTCAGCTAATGAGCTCAGTATTTCATTGTTTCAGGCACGATAATTTAAGGACATTATCATTGTAGTATTCTTTGCAAATTGGAAGCTGTTATTTCGTTTGCTGCTAAAAGTTGCTGTACTTAGATCCTTATAGTGTTTCAACGGCGAACGAGGTTAAGAGTTTCTTTTTTTAAGATTGTCGAAATCCCAAGAGAGCCAAAATTTGTATAGGGTGACATTATTCCTTAAAAGAGTAAGTTCTTATTCGGTTAAAATAATTACAACTTTAAATTTTTGTTGCAGTTGTTTTGGATGCTCTTTTACATAAATGAATAGAAGTCTTTATGCTTTTTTCATAAATTAAAAAAGAAGTAATAGAACCTAGTGCTTATAGAAAAACTAACTTATAAAAGCTGAATAACAGATACGGTTCGTGTTAATTAAGGACTGAAGATACATTATGAAGCTCGGTGAAGTCCCAGCGGCCGGTTTGACCACCCTACATGAGCTTTGACCACCCTAAATGAGCTTGAAAAGTGGATTTCTAGTTCTATCATTCTCACTAAATTATAAATCAGATAAACATTAAACTAAATCATAATATATAAAATGTTTAATTTAAATCTTAAAATGAGGGATCTCTTAATAAGGTTATACCCCTAATTATATATCATGTTAATCTTGCACCCATATGGACATTAAAAATAATATGTTTGTATCACATTAGTAATGACATGGCACATAATTGACAAATGTATAATCATATTAAAGAGTTCGTCATTTTATGGCTTAAAGTAAGTGCTTTAGAAATGTTAAAATAAATTTGGGTACTCCAAGACGTTATGATCTTACATATATTTTAGTAAAAGGCATTAGGGTTAAAAATACAATTTTTATCTAAAAGCAAGTCATGCTTTCCTTTTTTACTATCTTATTTAGGGATCACTTAAAAGATTTAAGAATTTTTTTGAATAAACAAGAAAAATTGAAACTACAAACTTAAATGCGTAAAACTTGAAAATTTAGTATAAAAAAATTTGTGAAGTTATTAAATAAGAGATTTAACAAGACACGTTACATTCAAAACAAGATTATAATAAAAAATTGCAAAGAGTAAATTATGAGTAAAGTTTATAGAAACAAAAGGACAAAGAAATAAATTTTTTGTTTGGTTTGTATTTTTAATGTAATTATGCATTTTAAGTTATTATAAAAACATTTTTTAATATTTAAAGTTTTTAATAATTAAGTTATCTTAATATAAACTATTGTGTAATTGACTATCATATAAAATAATATATAATTATCAATTATCTATAGATTTTAATAAAAATTATATTTTTAAAATTTTAATATTGTAAAATATTTTTTAATAACTTTGAAATAGAAAATATATAAAATTATACACCATGTAAAAAGTATAAATCCTTAATTTGAAACAAAAAGTGCATCATAATTCAAAAAAAATGAAAAGAGTGATCGATACCTTGAAACAAAATGCATATATTAGTATCATGTGGAATCAAAATAAGATCTCTCAAAATAGAGAGGCTCTAACTCTCTATTCCCTTTGCACGTTTTATATACCTACAATTTTCTTCTTTCTTGAGTCTATTTCATTTATTAAGCATTATATACTAAGTGTGAATGAGGTGATTGTCGTCGTCACTGACGTGTTCTAAATCTAATAGACCCAATTTATCTAACGGCTCCAATTTATTCCATTAAACTCTCTCTATAAGTAGTAGACACAAATTGCCGTATCCTTCCTTCCGAGTAAAAAAACAAATATCACCCATTCAGTTCATTAAGTATTATATGGAATAAATGTTAAAAGTAATCAAGCTGAAGCCGATGAAATCTCAGACTAAGAAATTTTGGCAGTCTCTGCATTGATGGAGAAACCTATCAACCCAATTAATAAATAAATCAATCTCTCTTGTCCTCTTCTTCTTTAACTCTCCTAATCTCTACTTCTCTCTCTAATCTCTCTTTGGCAATAGTTCACACACAAAAACTAAAGAATGTTGGGAAAAGGGACTTAGAGATCGCGTACTAAAGGAACAATAAATCATCTTGCTCTTCCTGCTTCTCTCTCCAATCCCTCTTGTTGTCACCAATTAATAACTCTTCCCATCTAATGGTCTCAATTACATCACTTTAATTGAGATACATATCAAAAATAAAATACCAAAAATCTCGAAGGTTCTACCTTTAACGCACTCACAATGTCCTTTCTCTCTCTCCCTCCTCCCTCTCTCAAAGTTCCAGTAGATATTTTCTCTCTCATTCTTCATAAACAACCTGGAAAGTTAGAGATGGAGCGGGAAGGAGGATCCAATGCTGGATCTTGCTATTATTCTATCCTTGGCATTCACAAGAACGCCTCCTTCTTTGATATCTGCACTGCCTATCACAAACTCGCTGTGGTAATTCTCTTATTTTAACTTCTCAATAAATTCTTTATTTTTTTGGATCAAAATTGATTTTCTGTTTGTGTTTTTGTGTTAATGGATCCTTCCTTCTGAGTAAAAAAAAAAATATGTTGAAGAGAAAGAGTTAAATATGAACAAAAGTGACTTGGACTTAAAGAACACGAACATAGATTATAGGATGAAGGTCTAACACGGCGTTTCTTGCAGTAATTGTGAAAACTGTTGATAGCCCCCTATCCTGTAATGACTAGGCGATATGTTCGATACTCTACGGTGGCTCTCCAATCGATATCCAAGTCAATTGTAAAGTTCCCGTGAAGCTAAACCTATTGCCCTTGTTAAGAAAATAATTCAATTCACAATAAGAAATGTAAACGGTGGAGTTTTGTTTTTTAGTTTATTAAAAAATTTGGCAGCATTATGGCTGTATTTTGACATCCTAAAAATTTCAAAGTCCTTACAAAAGTTCAAAACACTTCTAATATCACATCAATTTCTCAACTCCAAATTGTAGACTTCAAATCGAGTCACATGCAGTCTCAAATAGTTACATCAATAAACTTTGAAAAGCTAAAACAAAGTCATGCATTCCATTAAAAAACCTTTATACACATCCATTCTTTATACAAATGTACTTTCCATAACATATTCAAAGATATGCAATAGTTCTCAAAATATGTACAAGGCAAAATAAAAATGCCTACATAGTAGCACTTAACGAAGTTGACTACTTGTGAGGTGAAATCCCTGCTATTGAAGCCCCTGAGCGTGCACTTGGGAGGTTTTATTTAAAAACAGAAAATAAAGGGTGAGCTAAACCAGTTCAATGAGTATTATTGGTTTCCAAAAAAAACATTTATACAAATATTAACCTCCATAAAAAAAACAATTTCTTTTCTTTTCAAGTAATAATCAATGTTCTTACAAAACAAATTCTTTTCTTTTCATATGATCAATGCATATGTAAAACAAAAACATACACATTTTTCTAAGATCAAGTTTCACTTTTCTTGTAAAGTATGCAACGATGGTAATCAATACTTTCATGAACTTTCTTTTTAAAACATAGCCTATCATTAATTTTTTTTCCATATGATATTGATAGTTGCACATTAGTATATGCTTTTCTAGGTAATTGCAATGTGTTTTCTTGCATAATTGTTGATTATTGTTGTAGTTTAGGATTCATTTTGTATGTTTTTATTTAGTTTGATTTCCATTGTTGTTCTTTTATGTTTGATGTTAATTTAGGGTAAGAAATGACTATTTTTATGTAGGTGGGAAGATTGAGCAACTTGGAGATTGAGCTAGAGATTAAAGAGGAGAAGAAAAGAGGATCCCATCTATTTCCAATTCCCACTATCGTGGGAATCATGCTAATTCCTATGGTTGTGGGAACTACAATCCGAGACAATACGTATGGCTTCATTAAACTTAGGATTTTTGGACTATTAAAGCATAATGAGGCCTCCATCTTAAAGGTAGACGAAACCCTTAAGTAGAAACACCATCCTTATGTGTAGAATACATGTTTGGAGCCTTGAGGAAGGAATGAAGTCAAGGATCATCATCAAGATTGGAGAAAATAGCACATTAACACCAAAGTTTCCAGATTTTGGCAAAGAAGTGAAGGAGTTTCCTTATTCACTTTTCTGTCAATTTTACTTCTTTTATTCTTTGTAAAATGGTTTATTTGAATGTCGATGTTGTTATGGAGACCCTGAGTGGCTGATTTAGTTTTAGGGATTGCTTTTGAACTATTTTGTTAGAACTTCTATTTTATTTAATTGAATGAAGTTATCTTTGATGATTATTGATTTTATTTGTGTTATTGCAATAAATTGAGAGAGTGAGTGAGATTAATTGTGTAAGATTGTACAACGAGAGTTGGCAGTCTATAGACATAAAATCATCACGTTAATTGATTAGTTAGAAGAGAGATCTTGACAAATTCAATTAATCACCCATAGGATAGTTTAATAACTTGTTGAATCGGTAGAGTCATTGGGTAGGTTGAGAGATCGTCCAATTGATTCCCTTTAATTCAATTGGGGACAATTAATTATACCTTGTGAGAGGGTAACTAGTACATTCGAAAATCTATGGTGAGACACAATTCGATTAAGAAAATAGGACGGAGACAAAATAGGGAAAAAAGTAATCTCTAGTCTTTAGATTCTTGAATTCCAATTTTTCTACACTTTAGTATTGTCTATTGCTTTGTTTTAGTCTTTTAATTTTAATTAATTTTCTAGATTATTTGCATTAAAAAGGTCATTTATTAAACAAAGTTTTTTCTAAATTAAATGGTACCTAGGCATCAATCCTTGTGGGATCGATATCTGCTCTTTTAAACTACAAGTCACAACCCATACAGTTGCAGTTTTTGAGTGTAAAACAAGTAGATAGGTTTTACCGTCAACAAGTTTTTGGCGCCATTGAGGGGATTGCTTATTTAGCATCTTATTTAATTTAGATTCCTTTGATTTAAGAATTTTGATACTTTTCCTTGTGTAATTGTAGGTCCATGAACACAAGGAGCACGCAAAAAACAAAAGTAGTTAGTGAAGACGAATTTCCCGACATCAAGAGACACGAAAGAGAGTTAAGAAGGGCAAAGTGTCTAAACTTTTCATAACAAAATATCACTGAAGAAGGAGAGCAAGGAGGACTGGAGAGGACTTTGATGGATTTGATAAGGCCAGGATTTAGTCTTCAAAGAGTGGCGAGACCGGTGGTCCAAGCAAATAATTTTGAGATAAAGCTGGCGTTACTCAACATTTTACAAAATAGTGAGCAATTTTATAGGCTATCCAATGAGGATTCGAATGCCCACATTGTAAATTTCTTGGAGGTCTGTGACACATTCTGTTTCAACAGAACATCTGATGATGCGGTGAAGCTGAGACTATTTTCATTCACGTTGAAGGATCAGGCTAAAGCATGGTACAATTCACTAAATTCAGGCCAAATTATGACATAAGAGCAGCTTGCCCAAGCATTCCTTGCCAAGTATTTCCCATTGACAAAGACTACAAGGATTATTAAGGAAAGTACAAATTTTTAGCAAAATGATGGGGAATCTCTCTACGAAGCTTGGGAGAGATTTAAAGGACTACAGTGAAGTTGTCCCTATCATAACCTGCCGAGAGACTTCCTGCTTCAAACATTTTGCAATAGAGTGAATCCGAGCATGAGAGGAACAATTGATGCAGTAGTTAGAGGTTCATTAATGAGGAAGATTGTGGAAGCAGGTCACGATCTTTTAGAGGAGTTGGTGAGCAATAGCTGCATATGGTCGAGCTATAAGAGTGGTCAGGGGCAGAAGGAACAAAAAGGTATGATACCCATTGACTCTATTATTGCCTTACAGGCTCAGATCATGAATCTTACAAAGCAGCTGAACAATATGCAAAGAGCATCCTCTTCCATAGTGAAGGCAATGCAAGTGCAATATGAGTTATGTAGGTAGAACAACCACGGCTCATCGAAGTGTTTTCTATTAGGAACTAGTGGTACTGAACAGGTAAACTACCTAGGTTAGCTACAGAAAGGTAATAATCTTTATTCCAATACCTATAATCTGGGGTGGAGAAACCATACAAAATTTTCTTAGAGTACTAATAATACAGGTAGCCAAGCGAGACCACAAGGATCACCAGGATTCTAACAAGATCGAATTGGAGCGATGGAGAGTAAGAAGGACAAGATGATGAGAGTGCCGGGGTCCAAACTGGCAGCTCAAGAGGAGAATTAGAAAAGGTTGTTTGCAAGCTAGGACGAGAGTCAAAAGAGGATGGAGGCTAAATTTAACCAAATCTTAAAGAATCAGGCCTTATCATTCTATAATTTGGAGGTTCAGGTAGGTCAACTAGCTAACGCATTATCTTCGAGAAATATAGGTAGCCTATCGAGCAACACTGAGGTCAACCCAAAGGAAACAATCATGGCCCTCACTTGAATAGAGAAAAAGGAAAGTGAACATGAGGAGAAAGACTGAGTCAAGAGAGAAGGACAAATAGTTTTGGAAGTTCTTCCGAGTGGACCAGTAAGCGAGCCGATTAGGAAACTTCATCTTGGACTTTCACATCAGATTTTGCTCAGCGTAAATCGTCTTTAAGCGGAGCAGTGAGGAATTCCAAGGAGGCTGAGTGAAGTAAGATGACGGATGTAACAAATCAATTTTAGACAAAGCTCATGTTAAAGGAGTCGGTGAAGAAAGAAGTCATTGAGCACATATCCGAAGGATGTTCACATATAGCACAAAAGAAAGAAGACTCAGGGGAATTTTTCATTCCGTGCAGTATACATGGAGTTAAGATAGATAGGGCATTTGTGGATTTAGGAGCTAGTATTAACATGTTGTCCTACTCATTCAGTCAGAAGCTAGGTTTAGGAGAGCCAGAGCCCACTAAGACATTGGTGAAAACAGTCGACAGAAGGTACACTTACCTAAGGGAATCATTAAGAATGTGTAAATATGGATTGAAAAATTCTTTTTTCTGTAGACTTTTACATACTAGATATTAGAGAAGATGAGTAAACCCCGATGGCTCTCAGGCGATAGTTTCTAGCTACTGCTTGTTCGATCATTGATGTTAAAAGGGGAGAATTAATATTAAGAGTAGGACAAGAGCAGTTAACATTCAAGGTATTGAAGAAAAATTATCACGCTCCTTCACCTTAAATTAACATCAAAGAACCTGAACCCCAAGGTGGATGGGAAGATATTGAGGACCCAAAAAATGCATTTAAGAAGAAACGATCACGCAGGAGAAGGCATAGGAAGGAAAACAACAAGGAAGGTAGAGTCCACACTAAGATAGCTCATCTACAAAGTTTGAGATTAGTTTCTGCACTGCTACCATACTAGTCATTTGAGCCACCATGAGCATCAAAGAGAGTCGAGCTACCAACATTAAAAGAAGTGCTACATGGGAGACAACCCATAGATGTTTAATTTCTTTTGGTTGTCTTTTTCTAGTTATTTGTTTGAGTTATTCAATTAAAATTGCGATTGAATTGAGTTTGATTAATGTTGAATTTGGTTTTTGCTTGAATTTCAACTTGTTTTCTTTTCAAAATTCTTGTTAATGATATTAATTTGATGTGTTCGTAGGTTGTGGGATCATGGAGAACCAAAATTAAGATTAGAAGAAGGTTTGAATTTGCGAGGATCACCTCTTCCCACGATCATGGGAATTCTATCCGAGAGGGAAATTTAAACTTCCCTCCTATTTTCTTCTTTCAGCCACTCTAAAAAATTTCACTCCTCTCTCTAACCCATGAAATTCTCTCCTCCCACTCTCTAAAACTCTTCAATTTTTCTCTAGATTCTTGATATTTTCTTCTACACTTTCATTAATATTACATTCCTTTCATCTTTTCATGCATTAATCATTCAAAAACACAAGGATTTAGGTAAGATTTTGCTCTCTCTCTCTCTTCAATACGAATTTCACTCATCTTCTTCTCAATTTTTGCAAATTTTCTTCTTACAATGGCACCAAGTAAGATGATGGCTAGGAAACCAGTTGATGAACTCTACTTGCAAGTTTTCAGTGAAGGTAAGCGTGATTTATCAGTGAGTTACCACTCTCCCTTCCCAATCTATTCGGAAGAAGAATGTATGTGTTTTTGTGACCTTAAGGATAGAGAAATAGTCACTCTTAGGTATTTTGATTTTGAATTATTAGAGAACATAAGAGTGAGACGACAACTTGAGCAACTAATTGCAAACATAAGGTAGAATAAGTTTGTTTAGTGCGATGTACTTATTTATGCTACTATTTTACAACAGTCCAGTACAACCCTAAAATGGATGTGTTTTAGTTTAGGTTAGATGGAAATATTTTTAAATTTGATTATCCTGTCATGTGTGAAATTTTCAATTTGTCGAAGGAAAAAATTCTAGATGGTCACGCTAATTTTGGTGTCGATTTTTATTGGAAAACTCTCACGAGTGAAGAACATTTTGACTCACGCAATGAACCAAATTCTTTAATCTGAAGTACCGAGCATTTACTTTTACATAAATTTATGTGTCAAATTGTGTTTACTAAAACTGAAAGCAACAAATGCTCAGCCAAAAAACTTTTCTTTTTATGTTGCATGGATCGAAAAATTGAAATCAATACACCTTATAGGATTTTTTGATCAATTATGAGTGTTGTTAACAAAAAGAGCTCGAGTTTTAGGATGTCTCATATTGCTTCTGCTTTAGGTGTGTTTTATAATGTTAATATGGAAAATTTGTGCACAACACCACACGATATGTTTGACATATCGTATTTGAGACATTTTGCAATTTTGGAGTTCCACCTCAGACGTGTACTGCAGTGAAGAATAAGAGGGGCACCAGTACAGCCGCTTCTCAAACCTACACGTCTCAAGTAGTCCCAGAGCCAGAAGAGGAAGCAACGGAGGAGGAACCGAGTGCACCAGCAGAGGTTAACTAATTTCAACAAATCCTTGACCAGATGGCCTCCAAACATCAACAAATGACATCCCAACTCAATGAGCTCGGCACCCAAATGTGGAAGATCCACAAGGAGCAGCGCAACCAGAAGAAGAGGTTCCTAAATTTCTATTAGAGGAACAATTTTGAAGCTCCTTCACCAACACCATCGCCATCATCATCAGAATAAGTTTTTCGTACCCTTTTACTTTTAAAATTTGTTATTTCTTTTGTTTGGTTTCATATCATTTTTCTTTTGTTTGGTTTGATGTCATTTATGTGTTTTAATTTCTTTTGTTTAGTTTGAGGTCATTTTCCATTATTTGGTGGTTGACATGTCACATTGAGGACAATGTGAACCTTAAGTGTAGGGAGGTGACATTAACTTTATCAATTGTATTCACTACAAAGAATACACAGTGTCCGTGATGTTTTTTTGATAAAATGTCGCAGATTGTTAAGACTTTTCACGACATTTTAAAAATGTCACGAAAGTCTGAATTTTTTGTGACGTTTTATGTAAACATCGCGGAATTATGAAACTTTTTGCGATGTTTTTTCAATAAAATGTCGAGAAAGAGAAACCGCGGCGTTTTATTGAAGAAAACATCGATGTTGGCTTCAGGAGCAACATGACATCGTTTGGTTTAAAACCAAACGACGTCATTTTTGATTTGTTAAAATCTCTACCTGAGTCCTTTTCCCCCCACTCAAGCCACGAGCTGTATCCTTCGGTCTGATCTGCTCCGCCGTCCATTGCATCTCCGGCCATGTTTGTCGTCTTCTCTAACTACATTTCGTTAAGGTATTTTCATCTTTTCTTTATCTTTTCGGTTCATGTGTGTGGTATGAGCCATCTGCAGATGTTTTCCCTCTTAATAATTTCAATTCTTTAGATGTTGTTTGTGTTGTTTGATTGAAGATTGAGCTATATTTTAGACCATAATTTCATATGGAAGTATTTAAGGGGTGTTCTTAGAGATGGGATGAAATGAGATAAGTTTCGGTAATGTAGGCGAAATGGGTTTCTCTCTACTTGAGACAAGTATTTAAGGAATTCTGTTGATTTTTTACCCCTGCGATTGACATACCATAACCTCTAATCCACGCATTCATAAGTCTGTACAAATTTTGATGATCTGAGTGAAACAACTTCCAAAACTGAACTTCATTAGGGTATATAAATTCTTTCTACTTAGACCAGTAGTCTCTCAAATGCTAGCAAAGTCAATTGCTGCAACAAGCAATACCTATGTTAAGGTATCAGCCATTTCATTTCTAAAAAGTGAGACAATATTATCTGATAAAACAAATTCATTACTACCGTAAAAGGGTAATTGGTCAAACGAATGTTATGCACCACTTCAAGATAGAGAGTAGATGTATAAAGAATTAGCAATTAGTGTTCCTAGTTACCATCCATATCTTAGTGTTTTTTGCTTCCAATGGTTACTGTTAAGATATAAACATCCACCAGAAATCTCTACAACAATAGATGCCTGCTGGACCCTCCCCGGGCGGGTCCACAGGCCCGACATCCTACGTGACATCTGGACCCGTGGCCCAGGGGGAGGAATTTCCCACCAGTGGAACTTAAAACGAATATAATCATTTAATTACCTTTGTACAAAAATAGAGATAAAATCACAAAAATTAA
>JAOTAY010000191.1:45131721-45166445 GCA_025629805.1 Erythroxylum baracoense
TTAAATGCTTGCTTTTATTCATTGTGAATGTGGGAAAAATAATCTGTGATTGAAATCATGTTTGCTTTGCAAGAATTTTGCTGCTTTGATGTTAATGAAAAATAAAAAATTTTAAAAGCTTGAAAATATGATTATGATATGAAATATGTAAGCATCAGAAATTTGCTTGTGTGGGTAAGAGAGATATCATTTCGTTTGTTACATGCACGTTGGCCTATAACCTTCTCCCGGCTACCCGCTTATAGTATATGAGCTCTAAAAAATAGACTCATTTTGTTCATGGTGTAAACTTCGGTTTCGCCATTTCATTCTATGGGATTCTCTCAAGCCATTATATGTGTACATTTTGCTTTAAATTGCTAAACATGACATATGATTGAGTGCTATGTTTTGATGATTGAAAATTTATCTGATTCAATTTATGTAAGAATATGGTTATCTGTGAGCTTGAACCATGAATAACGTATATTTAAATGTAATATAAATTTATGTATAACTTTTTATGTGTGTGTGTGTGTGGTTCGTCGCTAATGGCTATAAACGTATTAGCCACTAAGCTTCCCAGCTCACCCCATTATCTTTCCACTCCTCAGGTATAGAAATAGCATATCAACGTTGAACCATGCAAAAACTTCAGCTGACTCCAAGAATTTCTATTTTTGTTACTAAGTTAGTTCAGAAACTTTTGGCACTTTAGAGACATATCAAACATGAGCATTCATGGTTGTATTATTGTATTATGCTACTGTTCTGACTCTAAATATGTAATTGAAGTTATTTATAAACCTTGCAACATTTGAGAGATGTAATTCTGTCTTGTGGAGAAATGAATGAAAGAAGGGTTAAAGAACTTCTTTTGTCTCTGTACAGAAATTTCTTCTCTGTTAGTGTCAATTATGTTGGGAATAAATTATTAGTTGTTTAATAGTTTTTGGATAAATTCTTCTTAAGTAAATTATTGGGTTGGGAGTCTGTTTTATTAGGAGTCTTATATGTATTGAATTGTGTTTGTTGGATTCGAGTCTTTTGTTTTTGTAAGAATGTATATTGATAGATGAGAGGAATAAGAGAAAGAGGGGATAAAAATATGTTCTGAAACTTTAATGAATAAAAAGTATTGAGCTAGGTAGAATTTAACAAAGTTGTCTTCATAAAAGTTGTAGCTCTTTCTTTTATCTTTCCAATGACATAAATTTTATAATTTTTAGACATCGGGATTGAAAGTTATGATAAACCGAAGTAGGAGTGTGCAGTCGGAATGTCGCTATCGCGCACAAGCACGATCGCGACGAATCCCATTTTTCATGGATGTCGTGGTAGTGCACAAGCACATTCACAACAATCCACTATTATTCACCAAAAATTACGATCGTGCATAAACACGATCGCGACACCCCCCTCTCATGCCCGTGAGATTTCAAAAGTCACGCTCGTGACTTTTTCACTTCTTCTTTTTCTTTTTATTTTATTTATTCATTTGTTTGTTTATTTGTTCGACTCCAATCTGATTTATGTTTATGTCTATTTTATTTTATGCTATTTTATTTATGTGTTTGTGTATTTGTTTTTACTCCCACCATGAGATTTTTTATCTTTATCATAATTTTATTTATTTTATTTTAAAAGTCCCCTAATTTTGGCACCTTATCGCCATAAAATAAGGACCGAGAACCGAAGCCAATAGACTTTACAAATTCTCACATTCTCTAGTACATTTTGGTGAAATTTTAACTCTTGACCATTCTTTCATGTTTATACAAAGTGATGTCAGAACTAGGGACACAAGAGCACCATTTCGATTTTTCAATGGAGGGATTTCGGGAAATCATAGATAATTATTGGAAACAGGAAGTGACGGGCTACAAAGCAATCTAGCTTATGTATAAACTGTGGTTAGTTAAGAATGTGTTAAGAAGTTTCTTAAGTAGCAAAAGGTAGGATATTTCCTTATTGAAACTACAGGTGCAACAGGCTCAAGCAAATTATTACTTCAAACTGAATGATGTAACCTTAAAGGTGAAGGAAAAAAATCTGCTTAAGGACTATCTGAGTTCTGTAGGACTATAGAATTCCATCTAAAAGAAAAAAGCCAGGGTGAATTAGCTTCGAGAAGGAGATACAAATTCTAAGTTTTTCTATGCGATAGTTATGGCAAGGCATAATTGCAACTGAATAGTCAGATTCCAAGACAGAAACGGGGATTTAGAGATAATGAGGGAGATGGAAATGTCCTATTTTGCTTAGTTAATGGGTCCTGAATGTGTGAATTGCCCTTTGAAAAGCATGAAACGAATTCTGGAAGGAGTTATAGAGCAAGAGAGGAAGGCCGAACTAATTGCTTCGGTATCAGAGCAAGATATCAAGAAATCTTTCTTTAGTTTGCATCCATCAAAAGCCCCAGTTCTGGATGGCTTCTTTGCATAATTTTTTTGACAAACATGGAACATTACTGGACAATTGTGTACTAAGGTTGTGTTGGAGTTCTTCCAAAACGCTAAGTTATTAAAAGAGTTGAACATAACATATCTTTGTTAGGTCCCTAAGAGAAAACATACGATGACTTTGGAGGAATTTAGACCCATCTCATGTTGTAATGTTATGTACAAAGGAATAGCTAAATTAATAGTGGATTGTCTAAAAAAGGGTTATTATGGATATGTTGATATGAATTAAGGAGCTTTTGTTCCTGGTCATCAAATTGGGGACAACGTATTAATTATATAGGATATGATGGAAGATTACGCTTCTGGGAGACCCATAAAGAATTGTATGATAAAGATAGACTTCTACAAAGCATATGATACTGTTAACTGGAGTTTCATTAAGAATTCCATGGAAATTCTAGAAATGCCTAGCTTTGTTAATTGGTTGCTGGAATGTATCTAATCACCATCCTTCAGCGTGTTGGTTAATGGAGTCTCATCCAGATTATTTAAGAATTCTAAGGTAATCGTCAGGGGGACCCCCTCTCACCATACATTTTCACCTTGATTATAGAGGGCATGTCTAGGCTCCTAAGATCACTTACAGCTTCAAATGGCAATTTCCAATATGACCATAAATGCTTTGTGCTCAAGCTCACGCATCTCATCTTTGCTGATGACCTTATGTTATTTTGTTTTACTGACATTGCATTGATTAATGTCCTAATGCACTCGCTAAAGATATTCTCAGAATGGTCAAGACTATGGATAAATATGGAGAAAAGCAGCATGTATGTTTCAGCAGATGTGCAGAATGTTACAGAGCTTAGTGGAATTGCATGATTAACTCTCCACCCCTTTCTACAAGATACCTATGAGTGACCGTTGCTTCTGCAAAGTTGAAGTATGCAGATTGTTCACCTATTCTAAAGCGCATTAAATCTAAAATTATACCTTGGCAAAACAAATTTTTATCCTACGTAGATAGGATCACTCTGATTATATCAATATTGATTATATCAATATTGACGAGTCTCCAAATACACTGGTTAGCACATACGATATTACCAAAGAAGATCATCAAGGACATTGATAAACTGTTAAAAGCATTCTTATGGTCGGGAGATAAATTAGGCAGAAATGCTAAAGTCAAATGGAAAGATGTGGCATCTCCGAAGGAACAAGGGGGACTTAACATCCAATATAATGCTACAATGTAAAAAGTATTAGTTAGCAAGAGGGTATGGTGACTATTCTTAGATATGGAAGCTCTTTCGACAAAATAGGTCAATGTTGTTTATCTCCACAGTAAAAATTTCTGACAAGTTATAGTGTCTAGACAGTACTTAAGGTTCTTCAATAAACTGTTGAAGATGAGGCAATATTTATACCCCTTCATTAAACATAGAATAAATGGTGGAAGAAATATGTGGCTCTCATTTGATAACTAGCTACGTTTTAGTGCTCTGATTAATAACCATGTGATCTTGCATCTACGTAACAAATTGAAAGTGGATGCTAGAGTTTCCAAATTATTACAGAATGGAGGATGGAGGGCAGAGTCTCAAGGATTCTCCCACTTACACGAGTATCTGCCTCCAATAGGTGATAGCAGCGAAGATGATTCTATCTTATGGACCTTTCACCTAAGCGATTTGTTCATAACTGCATCTTGTCACCGAATTTTTAGACAAGATCTACTGGTAGTCCCGTGATTCAACCTGGTATGGAAAAAGTCTTTGAACCCCAAAGCATCTGTTATAACTTGGCTAGCCATTAAAAATAGGTTGCGGACAAAAAGTCGATGGTTTAGCTCAAATGACGCATGCTGCGTTCTCTGCCAGAATGCTAAAGAAGACAAGAACCATTTGTTCTTTAATTGTGTTTATTCCAAATCCATTTGAAGCCATATCCACGAAATGGTAGGTGATGTGAATAATAGCTATGATTAGGAACTTAGTTTGAGATGGTTCATTAATCTCACTAAACTAAGTAATGAAAATGCCATCCTTCTCAAAGTTGCTTTCATATCATCTATTTATATGATCTGGAAAAAGAGGAATCATGGAATCTACTGAAAAGTAACTAAAGATAAGTATCAGGTAGTGAACTATATATTGAACTGGATGCAAGAAATGATTCTAGCTAGGGGAGTTGATAGTTTGATTTCACAATAGATGAAAACTAGATGGACTATCAGAGAGTAGTGGGATGTTAAACATCTAGTGTATATATAAGCAACTCTTTTGTTTATCTTTTACTTTGTCCATTAGTGCCTAGATAGACAAATACTCTGTATGTTGGTGATTAGTGTACACTTGTAATTTTGCAATAGCTTGGCTATTGTTAATATAATTTGTTATTCATTTTTCAAAAAGAACATTAAAAGAGTTTCATGATTATTTAGTATAGGATAAAAAGAAATAAAATTAAACCTTATTTTTGAAGACCGGCAACAAAGGCAAAGTGTGGAAAAAGATAAGAGTGCAAACAAAACTAGATAAGCAAATTCTAAACATTGAATGATTTAGTGTGCAAGTAAAATATCAATTTTTTTACGAAAAATGATTTTCGTTAAATTTCAATTAAACTAATTTTACTAGGATAACGAAATACAAGTTGTTTCATCCCTAATTTGAGTTCTATTACAATATTAATTTAAAGGACAATATCTTCATAAAACTTAACTCGACATAGTAAAATAATTTATTAAAAAGGTGTTAGCTCAAGGTTTATTATTAATGATTTTGATGAGAACTCTACAATATTTCAAAATTCAAATTGGATTTATTTCGTTGTATAGGTAACAATATAATTATTAGAAGGAAATGATATCATCGGATAAATGCTGCCTTTCTTGCAAAAACTTTCTTAATGAACTTACCTTATTAGAAATGATTCCTTTATATCTGGAAGGATCTTGCTAATCACATAATTCGAGCAATTACCTCCGATTTGTTGTCAAAACTTTTCTCTTAACGTCTAAATATTGGAATATTCTAATAGAGATGATTTCAAAGATTCAATAAATACAAAGTCAACTCAGAATTAAAATGAAGCAACGACTAGTTGAAGAAAACGTCAGCTTAAGGAAGAGTCACTACATATTGCAAAACACACACAGTAGGACACAAATTTGCCAAATACTTCAGTAACTTCAATATTCTTGAAAGTCATATCTATATCAAATTCCTTGTGCCTTAGAAAGTGAATCACTTTATTAAGACAGACTGTTAAAACCTTTATACATTTTTTTTATTGAGAGCTTGTAAAGGCTTGCTAAAAGCTACAAGTGTGGAAGGTTGAAGAATCTTGAAAAATATGTACTTATGAGCTTGGAGAGGCTCGTGAAAATTTACTACTTGGAGTTTTATAGTAAAATACTCAAGTTGAATAATTAGGGATTGGAAAAAGGCTTTGTTATAAACAGAATCAATATAATCGACTGTCAGACTCTCTTTCTCTTAACTTTTAAATTTTTTCATTATAGTGTGTGTGTTTAATTTACAAGAGGCTCCTTCACTTTTGGAATAGGCCCTTCTATTTTAATATTGCATGAGTTTTCTTTAATTTTAAACATTAACAGGCTCCTTTCGTTTTTACTAGGTACCGTTTGTTTTTAAACATTAACAGACTCCTTTCATTTTTAAACATTAACAGGCTCTGTTTGTTTTAAACATTAATAGGCTCCTTTCATTTTTAAACTTTAAAAGGCTCCTTTTATTTTCAAACTTTTCTGTTAAAATTTAGTAGGTTCTTATCATTTACTCGAATTGTTAGTAATTTGCAAAATTTTTAAGTCACACACAATTCAGCTCCTTTTACGTGTGTATGCTTTATCATTTGGTATCAGAGTGAGGTTTCACATTTATTGTGTTTTACAACGCATGATAGATCATGGAAAACAATTTGAGAAGCCTTGAAGGACAATCCGTCTCAAAGCCTCCTTATTTCAATAGAAATAACTATTCCTATTAGAAAAAGAGAATGACTATTTATCCTCAATCTGTAGATATTTCAACAAGTTATCAAAGTTAGAACCACACTTCTTATTACTGACGATGTAGAAGTGTGGACTGATGCTGATAGAGAATGCATAGCTGAATGCCAAAGCAAGACATTTACAACAAAGGAAATGTGGGACAAACTTCAAGTTACTTTTGAAGGAATGAATGGGGTAAAGAAACATAGAATAAGTCTTTTAGTGCATCAATATGAAACTATTTACATAAAACAGGGAGAAACTATAGATGAATTCTTTAGATGTTTCAATAATGTCATCACAACCTTAAAGAACTTGGGAAATGTATGTCCTAATGATGAGCTTGTAACAATGATTCTAAGGTCACAACCAAAGGAATGGAGACCTAAGGTGACATCTCTAGAAACTAAAAAGGATTTTGACGTTATTTCACTTGACTAGTTAAAAGGAAATTTGATAGTCCATGAAGCTGAGCTTAGGCTAGATGAAGGATCTTCATAGAGAAGACGAATGGAACTAAAAGTAGCTGATGAATCAAATCCATCAAAAAGACGTGAAAATAAAACCGACTTGAGATGTAAATAGATGGAGATGACAAATTCAATTTCATGGTCAGAAAATATGCTCGCTTCTACAAAAATAAGCTAATAAAGAAAAAAGAAGGAAATAAGAAAACTGGAAACAACAAGTTCCTATCAAAAGGCAGCAGCAATAATAGTAATACATAAAACAATCAAATCATATGTTATCACTACAAGAAGCCTAGACACACAAGACCATAATGTCCTCTTCTTCAAAAGGATAAAACAAAGAATAAAAAACTTAGAAAGCAACCAATGACTGCAGCCTACTCAGATGAGGATTTTGAAAACTTTGAAAAAGAAGAGCCTAAAGAAGCCAGCAACATTTGCTTTATGGTTGAATTAGGAGACGATGAGGTATATTATTCTGATTTTGATATTGAAATTGATGAATTCTGAGATCCATATCATTATTTATATACCTCGTTATTAGTATAAGAAATTAACAGTGCAGTATTTAAAAAAGGTTGAGAAGTCTAAAGATAACAATGCTTCCTTAATGAGTAAGATTAAATCATTAGAGTCTGAAAATGAGAATTTGTTGTCTAAAATTATTTCTCTTAAAAATGATATTAAAAAAGTCTCTAACAAAAGGTAAAATAATTAGAAAAAAGTTACTACTCTAGAAATTGAAAAAGAGAAATTTGTTAAAAAAAGTCATTTCTCTATAAAAAGATCTTGCTAATTTTGCTGATGGAAGAAATAATCTTGATGCATTACTTGGGAATGGTAAAGGTGTTTCTGATAAGGTCGGAATAGGATATAATGAAAAAAACAATATTAGGCTATACAAGAATTTCTTTGTTAAATCCGGTAGTAGCTATAGCCAAAATAGCAAGAACCTGATAAATGGAAAAAATCATAGTAACTATCATTCATCTATTTTGTGCAATTACTATGGTAGACACGGTCATATTAGTCATTCCTGTAACTTTTGAAAAAAGAAGAAATTATCTCAAATGTATGTTTGGAGACCAAAAGGTCAAACTACTAATATGAAAGGACCTAAAAAATTTTGGGTACCTAAAATGAGATAATACATTCTGTAGATATGCATCAAAATAGAGATGAGAGAAAATCAATAGATAGTTGATAGCAATTGTTCGAGGCACATGACAGGTGAAATAACATATTTCAACTATATTGAAAGGAAAGATGGAGGTAACGTTGTCTTTGCTGACAAAACAAGGCAAAAGTCACTAGAATTGGTAAAATTGGCAACTTTAATTTTGCTTCTACCGATAATGTTCTTTATGGTGATGGCTTCAAACATAACTTGTTAAATGTTAAGTCAATTATATGATAAGAGTTATAGATTCACTTTTTATGCATCGCATTGTGAAATAATTGATATTCTTTATGACAACATTATATTTGTTAGTCCTAGAAATTATGAAGAATTGGAAGACATGTCTTCACAAAATGTTAAATGTTTTGTTTCAATAAAAAAAGGATTCATTTATCTGGAATAGAAGATTTGGACATATTAACATGAACATTCTGGAAAAATTATCTAAAAATGAGTTCATAAGAGGACTACCAAGCTTAAAGTTTGAAAGTAATCAAGTTTGCAAAGTTTGTTTAAAAGGAAAACAAATTAAAAGTAGCTTTCCTCCTAAAAATATTATTTATACTAACTAACCGATTGAACTTGAACCTATGGATTTATTTGGTCCAACTAGGAATCAAAACTTCTGTGGTAAACTCTATGGTTTTATTATAGTAGATGATTATTCTAGATTTACATGGGTTTATTTACTATCAAATAAGGATGATACTTTTGAAGTTTTTGAGAAGTTTTACAAAAAAATTTAGATTGAAAAAGGGTATTGCATTACATCTATTCAGAGAGATCATGGAGGAGAATTTGACAATAGAAATTTTGAAGATTTCTATAATGAAAATAGGATAACTTATAATTTTTCATTCCCAAGTACTCCTAAGCAAAATGAAATTGTTGAGAGAAAGAACAGGACTCTAGTTGATATGGCCAGGACAATGTTATGTGAAAGTGGTCTACCTCATGGTTGCTAGGCAGAAGCTATATCTACTTTTTATTACATACTTAACAAGTGCCTTATAAGATCTATTCTTAAAAAGACCCTTATGAGTTGTGGAAAGGAAGAAAATTGCTTACTTTCTAGTGTTTGGCTGTAAGTATTTTGTATTAAATAATGGAAAGGACAATCTTAAAATTTTTGATGCGAGACCAGATGAAGCTACTTTTCTGGGTTACAGTATTGTCAGCAAAGGATTCAAAGTTTATAATAAAAGAACAAAGAGGATAGAAGAATCAATACATACCACTACCCTTGGCAACAGTAGCTGATTTAGATGATGAAGATCATGCTTCGGTTCCTAAAAATATATCGGATACTTAAACTACACCTATAGTATCTTTGAAATTATAAGATCAAGAAGGTCCTTCTAAAGCAAGGACAGAGTAGGCTCCTTCATCTCAGCATGAGCCTATGCAATGAAGAACACCAAGAGAATGAAGACTTCAAGATACACATTAGTAAATTCTGGGAGACCTTGTTGAAAGTATAAGAACCAAATCTTCCTTAAAAAATAATTATATTACCCTCATCTCATAATTAAAACCAAAGACTGTTGAAGAGGCTCTTACTGATGAAATTTGGGTTTCAGTTATGAAAGAAGAACTAAATCAGTTTGATAAAAACAAAGCTTAGAATCTAGTACCTCATCTATAAAACAAGTCAATCATTAGAACTCGTTGGGTATTTTGAAACAAACTTGACAAAATGGTAAGGTGGTAAGAAACAAAGCTAGAATTATAGCTAAAGGTTATCAATATGAAGGTATTAATTTTGATGAAACTTATGCACTTGTTCCTTGATTAGAATCGATTAGAATTTTACTTGCTTTTGTATGCTATACAAAATTTAAATTATTCCAAATGGATGCCAAAAGTGCCTTCTTAAATGGATATATTACCGAAGAAGTGTTTGGTAAGCAACCTTAAAGTTTTGAAGATGAAAACCATCTTGATTATGTGATGAAATTTACTAAAGTTTTATATGGTCTAAAGCAGGCTCCTCGAGCATAGTATGAGAGGTTAAGTAACTTTCTGCTTAAGAATAACTTCAAAAGGGGAAAGGTAGATAAAACGTTATTTATTAAGAAAAAGGAAAATGATTTACTTATAGTGAAAATATATGTCGATGACCTAATATTTGGTGTTACTAATCAATCCTTCTGTGAAGAATTTTCAGTATTAATACAGGGGAAGTTTGAAATGAGCATGATAGGAGAACTATCTTTCTTTTGGGGATGTAAATTAGGTAAATAAAAAAAGGAACTTTCATTAGTCAAAGCAAATACATAAAGGAACTCATCAAGAAATATCATTTTGATAATGCCAAATTGATAGGTACTCTTATGTATTCTAGAACTAAACTTGATAAAGATGAAGAAGGCAAGGATATGGACGAGACAAATGATTGGATCACTACTTTATCTTACAAACTCGAAACCAAATATTATGATGTGTGTATCATTGCGCAAGATTTCAATCAAATCCAAAAGAGAGCCACCTTCAAGTAATCAAAAGGATCTTTCACTATCTTTATGGAATTATGGATTTTAGATTATGGTATCCAAAAACTGATTCTTTCAACAACTGAAGTTGAATATATAGTAGCTGCCAGCTGTTATGCTCAAATCTTATAGATGAAACATTAACTCCATGATTTTCTCCAAACTTTAATCATATTCTTATACTATGTGCTAATACAAGTGCAATAAATCTTTCTGAAATCCTGTGCATCATTTTAGGACGAAGCATATAGAAATCAAACATCATTTTCTTAGAGATCATGTTTTAGAAGGAACCATTGAACTTTTGCATGTTAAAACTAAAAATCAAGTAGTTGATATCTTTACTAAGCCACTTTCTGAAGATATATTCTGTTTATTAATAAAAGAGCTTAGTATGTGCAGATTTTCGCATATTAACTTTGTATAAAGATTCTACGCTACTTCTCTTTGCAGATATTAGCAGGCTCTTTCTAGTTTTTTAATACCTATTTTTCCTTTTATATATTTCTGCATTTTTTCTTGCTTTGTGATTGTTTATATTTTTTGGTAATGAAAAAAGGGGAGAGTTAATGATATATTTGCTTTTGATGACATATTTGCTTTTAATGATATATCTGTGATATATTTTGCTTGAAATATTATTGAATTGAATATGTGAAGTTTTTTCATATCATCCCAGTTATCTTATAAACAAGGCTCCTCTATTAAAAGTTTTAAGAAAGGCTCCTTCTAATCATGATTGTGAGTAGGAACAAAATAGTTTACAAGTATCTTTCAAAATTCTTTATTTTTTTGAATTTTGAAAATATATCAGTCATTGCTTGTCATCATCAAAGAGGGCGAGATTGTTAGCTCAAGGTTTATAATTAATGATTTGGATGATAACTTTATAATATTTCAAAATTCAAATTGAATTTAATTCCTTTTATAAGTAATGATATAATTCTTAAAAGGAAATGATATCATAGGATAATTGATAAGTGCTTAATTGTTATGAATTTATTCTATAACACTTAGTGATTATTGCCATGAAAATGCTTAAGATACTCATTTGGACTCATATGTGATTTTAATCACTATTCGAAAGCAAAGAATTTAAAGTGAGTCAACAACACGATATTTAGGCCATTTTTTGAAGATTAATATTCACTTGTCTTCATGGAGTAAGAGGAAGAAAATTAGAGCAAAAAGAAAACAAATTCAGTCCAAAAGAAGACAACAAAGAAGCTATCAAATAAAACAACATAAGAGGATTCAAATGACAATACATAAGGCAGCTGGAAGAGAAGCAAAAATGGTAGCATTCCATAAAGAAACGTTGCAGCACGGGGATAGCCAAGGGAGCAAAATGACACAATAGTGTTAATAGTAAGAAGCAAGCAAAATGCAGCGCACTTTAAAGATGTCAAGAAAAATCACAACAAACAGAAGTTAGAAAGCAAGGAGCAAGACGTTGTTGTTGGGTAGGTGCTAAACATGCATAATGGCAAAAGAATAAAAACGCAAACAGCAATGAGGATTATTTGAACAGAACAATTGTGTGGGTTAGAAAAATAAGAACAATAACGACGTTTTAAAAAATAAGAGGGCCATACACAGCATGTGTGACACGCCAAATCACGGGTGTGACTATTGACAACTTATCGAATTTTTTTAAGTATAAGATCTTCTTTTATGTGACGGCCAAAAGATAGGAAAGCATAGAAGATGTTTTTTGCTAAGCTAAACCAAAAGAGCGCTTATGAGACAGAAGATAGGAGGGCAATGAAGCTCTCTCATATGGAGAGATCCATAGAGGGGTAGCATCCCGACCTCAATTCGGAGGTGATTTCAACATCGATGACCCGGTTAAGTCTATTTCTCCTTGTATTTGTTGTTTCTTTCTCTCTCATGGATTGATCATGTTATCCTATATCTATTGTTTGTGTCTTGTGTAAGAATGATTGAATGCTCTATTTGATTATTTCTATGTAAGAACTCATTGCTAAAATCGAGTACAATACATAATCATTGTTTTTCCAATTCATTGTTAGTGACCAATGATTAATAATCATTAGGGATACCATAACCTAGGTTAAATAATCTGAACTTGTGTGATTATTCCTTAGATTGGTCTGCTTTTTCTCATTCATAAGGAGACTGTCTGATTAAATCTAGAGAGCTTGTGAGCTTGTTTTAATCTACAACCAATAGTTCAAGGAGAGGTAAAAAAACAATAAATCAAAGAAATTTGTTTAGTTAGGGTATAGGCCAAGATTGAACCAAAGAATCAGGTTTCTAATGAATTCACCACTTTCATCATTTTTGTATGTTTTCTTTAATTTTCTTTTATTACTTAGTTTTGTTTTATTTTCTTATTTGAAACCAAACAAACCCCCCAAAACTTAAACACCGATTAATATCATTTCAATAACTTCACACACACTCTCTGTGGAATCGATCTAAACTCACCACTGCTACAATAGTAGCCTAGTTTATTTTGTGTAGTGTTATGACACGCTACCAATAAATGTTTCCTTTCTTGCAGGAACTTTCTTAATAAACTTACCTTAATAGAAATGATTCCTTTATATCTGGAAAGATCTTGCTAATCACATAATTCGAACAATTAGCTTTAATATTCTTGTCAAAACTTTTCTCTTAATATCTGAATATTGGAAGATTCCAGCAGAGATAATATCGAAACTTTATTAGATACAAAGTCAACTCAAAATTAAAATGAAGCAATGGGTAGTTGAAAAAAACATCTACTTAAAGAAGAGGCACTATATTTTGCAAAACACGCATAGTAAGACATAAATTTGTCAAATACTTCAGCAACATCAATATTCTTAAAAGTCATGTCTATATCAAACTCCTTATGCCTTATAAAGTCAAATCACTCTATTGAGAGACACTGTTTTTTTTTTTGAGAACTTGTAAAGGCTTGTTAAAAATTATGAGTGTGGAAGGTTGAAGAACTATGAAAAATATATACTTGTGAGCTTGAAGCGACTCGCAAAAATTTACTACTTAAAGTTTTATAATAAAATACTCAAAGTAAATACTTGGGGATTGGACGTAGGCTTTGTTATAAGCTAAAACAGTATAAATCGACTGTGTCACTCTCTCTCTCTCTTAACTTTTAAATTTTTGCATTATAGTGTGTGTTTAATTTACAAGAGGCTCCTTCACTTTTCGAATAGGATCTTTTTGTTTTAATTATTACTAGAGGTTTCTTTCATTTTAAACATTAACAAGCTCCTTTTGTTTTTAAACATTAACAGGATCTTTTCATTTTTAACATGCTACTTTCATTTTTAAACATTAATAGGCTCCTTTTTATTTTTAATAGGCTCCTTTAGTTTTTTAAACTTTAATAGGCTTCTTTTATTTACAAACTTTTCTGTTGAAGTTTAGCTAGTTCTTATCGTTTACATGAATTGATAGTAACTTGCAAAATTTCTAAGTCACACACAATTTACCTCTCTTATGTGTGTTTGCTTTATCAAAAGGGACTAAAATTGCATGGATCTTTGGGAGCGGGTGGGGATGAATAGTTGCAGGTTTGTATCTTTAATTGATCAGTATGTGAATGGAGTTTAGCTGAGTACACATTCGGACAAGTTCATATGGGTGGCTCATCCTTGTAGGGAGTTTATTAACAAATCTGCACAGAGTATAGGGAGGAATTTTCCTAAAGTGATCCTATGGGCTGAGTTGGTTTGGAAGCAGGTATTATGTCCTAAAATATGCTATCTTTTGTAGCTTACCATTAAGAATAGATTGCGAACCAAAGCTTGATGGTTTGGTACCTTTGACTCCTTGTGTGTTTTGTGTAAAAATGTAAATGAGAGCAGGAATCATTTGTTTTTTGAATGTGAATACACCAAAGCGGTGTGGAGCAGAATATTGCACATGCTTGGAATCCCATGTTTCTCTTATAAGTAGGCTGAAGTTTTAAATGTTGTTATTCATGATTCTAGTAATGGGCAGCGAGATACTATCCTTATCTAGACGTCGTTTTAGATGGTGATATACCATATATGGTAGGAGAGAAATAGACACATATGTAAAGGTGATCAATGACATAAATATGAGCTTGTGACAACAATAGTTCATTTAATTAGGGAGCTAATCATAGCAAATGGGAAGTAAGACGACATTAGACAGGCACTTAGAACGACTTGGTTATTATAGATGTCACTAGGGGGTGTTCAATTGTAGGGATGTAGTGTAGTAATATGGGTTGCATTATTTTTGTTCTTTTCCTTGTAAAGGATTGTACATAAGTTTCCAATTTTGGTAATATATATTCTTTTAATTTCCAAAAAAAGGGGACTAAAATTAATTCCCTTAATAAAATAGAACATAGTTAAGATATTACTTAACATTGATTCAATTACTCCTTCACAATTTTTAATAAATAACGTAGACTTGCAACTCTAAACTAAAATTGATGCCAATAATTGTTATTATCTTCCCATTCAATTAACTTCAAATTAAGTGGCATAATATGCTTTAATCGACATGGTTTAATATTTTAAGTTGAATATCTTATATTATTTATTTTCTTTTAAACCTTTCATGTCACAAAAAATATTTTCTATCCAAGCCTAAACTTATTACTTTGACCTTTTTAAAAGAAAATATAATAATAAATGATATTAAAATTCCTGAATTTATAAAAGGTTACTTATTTGACACATATAAAGTCACAAGGTTTAAGGGGATTTTTGGATACCTTCCCCCATCAAGTTGTTTACTATTTATACTAAATAAGTCTAACTCGTTTTCATTACTCCTTTCGCCTTCACCACAAATAGAACAATAAATGTAACTTTCACTATAATTGTCACTACCACTTAAAATAGAACTCTCAATACATATTTGTGAGTGCAAGATAATTGTTAATACAACTATTGATGTAATTATTCCAACTGTATTTAGATTTAGTATCATACATATAATGATCATAGTAGGAGTCCTAACTCCCAGACCTATTATTCAGATAACTAGAATTCCAATAACTACAAAAATCAATTTCTAATTCACTCAGAAAAGAATGATGAATGTCAATCTCAAAATTTTGATTTTCAATATCAAAATATATGGAATAATTGTTTCTATTACTATCCCTAACTAAAAAAGTGTCATCGGCATTGAAATTCCCAATGTCTCGGACGCCAACTAAATAATCAACATTATGGTAACTTGAACTATCACTATTGCTCAAACTATGGGGGGTTTTATTTGTATCATTTATAATCGGGTCTTTACTTATACTCGTATTTTCAATAGGACCAAGACTATCTATTGATTTACTTAGCCTACACCTATATTCTAATTCCACCTTGGATAATATTGAATGGAACCGCCATTTTTCCATAGAGGTTTCTTGTCGTTATTTAATTTACGTCAAAATATAAATAGATGAATAGTTTTTTGTTTTTGTTGGAACGCTTTCTTAAAAAGTTTTGATTGAACTAAGCAAAAAGGGGGAAGGAAGAAAGTGAGTCGGTGTACTAATTACCCATCCTCAAATCAGTCCTTCTCGCGGGTTATTTTCCCAATAAAAAAGATACAATAAATTAAAGGTATTTATGTTGGGCGTGTCCTTTATATGGAAATCAAAGGGCAGGGATCTATTCCCTTGACTCGTACTGATGAGAATTTAACTCCACGAGAAATTAAAAGCTATGGAACTGACTATTTCTTGCATATCCCAATTGAAGTATTTTGAAATGAATTGAAGAATGAACATTTTCTTAATAGGAGATAAAAATCCAAGAGTTCTCTTTTTTCTATAGCATAACTAACCTAGCTGAAATTGCTTCACAGTACTAATGAACCAAAGAAGGCGTATTATATCTATACGAACAATTATAAAATTATATACGGCCAATTAGAAAATGAAACTTTTTTTCTGCAAATTTTTTTGTGCACATGTAAATTCACTTAACTAAATGAGTCTAACAAACTCACAAATATTTAAGTAAAAATAAGATTATAGAGAGATAGAAAATTCGGTACAATAAATTATCCAGTAGCGAGTCTAGGAACAACTGAGTTGGTTTTAAGTTTTAACCAACATTTCACTTAGTCACTTATTATCAGGTTATTCGAGAGATATTCTCCTTGATACCCTCTTTCAAACTTGGCGGGCTATCACAAATGGTAGGTTTGGATCTAAAGGGAGCAAAACGTTTGGTAGATAATGCCTTTGTACAAATGTCAGCATTTTGATCCATTGAAGCAAAATCTATGAGACATATAGGTCATCCCGCTTAACCTTTTCTCGCATAAAATGATAATCAATTTACATGTGTTTTGAGTGCTTGTGAAAAACAGGAATAGAAATCATAAACTTTGTACTTAAATTGTCAATAAAACAGGTGACTTGGGTAAACAAATACAAAGTTTATATAGAAATTGTTGGACCCAAATCAATTTTTTTGTAGCTGACACAAAGGCTCTATATTCAGCCTCAATACTATACTGAGCAATCACTCGTTGTTTTATGGAAAACTATAGATCTCCTAGTATTTGGATCCCCAGCACAGTCCGCATCAAAAAATGTCACAAGATGATTAGTTGAAATTGGGCGTATAAGAAAACATGAAGTAGAGTACCTTTTAAACAACAAATAATCTAATAGTATCTCGGCTTATAATTTGAAAAACAAGAAACGCGAGATATCCGATCTAGTGATAGTGACTTACTGTAGTGCCCCAACAACACTCCGGTATAATTTAGGGTCATCCATGGATTCACCACAAACTCTTAAATAGGATCCCCATTCCACTAGAGAAGACATAGGCTTTGCCTCATCCATGCTAGTGTGACAAAGAAGATCCTCGAATGTATTTAGTTTGGTTAAGAAACAAACTAGAATCTGAATGCTTTGCTACTATATCCAAAAAAATAATTTAACTCGCTAAGATCTTTAAGAGAGAAAGTTACATTAAGTTCCATAGTAAACTCGTTCAAATAGATTTTATTAGTTCCCATCAGTATAATATCATCCACATAGACCAAAAGATATGTAATAGATGATGGAGTTTGATGAACAAACAATGATGAATATGAATAGCAACTATAAGAACCATGTTGAAGGACAAAATCCTCAAGCTTATTGAACTAAGAACGTGCAGGTTTTAGCTCATACAAAGATTTTTGTAGAAGCACACATGGTTGGGATAATGAGGTTTCACAAATCCCTGTGGCTGCTGCATATATAAAGTTTCAAAGAGATCACTATTCAAAAAAGCATTATTAACATTAAGTTGCTTAAGAGACCATCCTCTTGATACTGCTAGAGATAGAACAAATTTAATTGTAGTAGGTTTGAATACAGGATTACAAGTCTCAAAGAAATATAGACTATTACATCTAAGCACCACAAAGTCGAGCCTTACATCATTCCATAGAATCATCTGTACCTTTTTGTAAAATATACCCATTTGCTTCATAAGATATTGGTATTAGGAGGTTGAGGAACCAAAGTCCAAGTTTTATTTTTCATAAGAGCATGATCCTTTGTTTCCATAGGAGACTAGGAGTACTCCAATGTGGTGGTTGATTGGCTTTAAAGAAACTTAAGGGTTCTTGGTCATCATTAGGAAGAGTGGGTAGTGGATATTTTGGTGCAGTAAAGGGCTTATAGTCAAAATTCACTTTGGGTTAGAGGAAGTATGTTTGAGCTCGAGTAGTTATAGGATGTGATGAGTTGCTTAAAGGAAGTAAATGTTTGAGATGTGGGGTAATGAGGATGGGGAAGATAAAGCAGTTGAATTTTGATCAATAGAGGCATTATTGTTGTCATTGCTAGTTTGCATGTAAGATGAAGATCTATTTTACAGACTTGTATTATCATGAGGTGAGGTCTCTAATGGAAAGTTAAAAGAATAAGACAAATTAGGAGACATGGGAGATGAAGTATCATATAAAGAAGACAAATGGAATTTTGGCTTATTAGATGATAATGATTAATAGAAGAAAGCATAGGAGATGGTTGAGACCCCATGGCTAATTGTAACAGTGAAAGAGGTAAGGACATAGAAAGAGTATCTAGATGATTAATATTTTGTTCCCCAACTAACTGTAAATATGGAAACTTCTCATCTTCAAAGACAATATAACATATAATGTATAACCTATTGGTTAATGCATGCAAACAGTGATATGGAGCGGTATATTGTAAATTCGCGGTTATTAAATGATTTATCAAATATACCGTCGTTGAAAAAGTATACTCCCAAAAACTAGTGGTAAATTTGCACGAGCTAACTATTAGAATTTTTAATATGAGTAGAGTCTAGAGCCCATTAACAAGAATTGGGCTTGCGTCAACCATTGCCAAAATTACTAAAACTAGTCATTTGGATAATTGACTCTTACCACTTATAAACCTTTTAATATTTTCATGTTTAGTCAATATAAGATACTCTAACACTCCCCCTCAAGTGCAACTGGGACTGGACATCTAGTTTTCACTTGAAAATAAACGTAGTGGTAACTGGACCAGGTCATTGGGACTAGACATCTAGACAAACAACTGGGAAATTAATAATCCAAACCAAACCTGCTCTGATACCAATTTAAGCGACCATTTCACCACAAAAGCTTAAGCTATTGTGTAAGGTCAACTTAATTGGTATTATATAGTCATTAACACACCCCCCAAGTGAAATTCCTTTGGGCTTGAAACTTGCTCATGCTCACTCTACTTTGTGCTGAATAATAGGTAAGTGGTAAGATTTGAACTCACGACCACTTGGTCACAAAGGCTCTAATACCATATTATAATTTTTAATATGGGTAGAGTGTAGAGCCTATTAATAAGAATTAGGCTTATGTCAACCATTGCCAAAATGACTAGAACTAGTCATTTGGATAGTTGACCCTTACCACTATGTTCAATGCCTAATTCATAAAGAAAAGAGGAAATATTACAATATCCCCAATCAGTCTGCAATTGTTTGATTTTACACCTAAATTGAGTCTCAACCATAACTTTCAAATGCTTAAGAATAGAAAAAGCCTGAGATTTGGTTTGCATAAAATAAATATAGTTGATTTTGGAATAGTCATTTTGTACAAAAATAACAATTGCCATTATTTGAAAAAATGGGAGATAAACCCCAAACATCTGAATAAACTAAATCAAATATAGACTCAAAACAAATATAAGAAGGAGGCAAATGGAGACGATGACTTTTCCCTACTTGAAACTGACCATAAGCTAACATCTTTTTATTTCAACTTATCAAAAGTTTAAAATTAGAGACAAGCCTTCAAATAACTTTTTTACTAGGCTGGGCCAGACGATTATGTCACCCTTATAAAGAGGTGCGCTATTTGAAAAAAGCATAAGAAAATGAAGATTTAGATGAAGACAATGAATAAGGGAAGCGAGTTGGCTGATATAAACCTTGATTAAGCATTCCTCACATTAGCACACTTCCCTGCATATTCTTAATAAGGTAAAAAATAGGATAAAATTCCATATAAACATTATTTTCATGGGTAAGCTGAGAAATACTTAATAAGTTGTTAGTGATTTGAGGAATATGCATAATATTTTATAATAAGAGTGAATCAACATTAGCATTAAAACAGTGTTTCCAATATGAGCTATAGGAAGTTGCATACCATTTTAAACTATGATTTGCTTATCTCCAACATATTCTGAGTTCACATATAGGTTATTAAGATCTGCAGTTAAATGATTAATAGCTCCAAAATTGACATACCAATCAGGGTCTATCATTGAGCTTAGAGAAGCAGTCAAGGCAGAGATTTTGGATGCCTTTTCAACCATAAAAGTGTGGTTGAAGCAATTATGACACTCTAATACAAAATGTGCTGGTTTATCACAAATTTGACATATGACCTTGGATTTATTATACCTTACCTTGGAACTGTCACACTTATTATCATTATAGCCTCCCTTTTAAATCTATTAGTAAGGTTTTTATTAGAAAAATGATTGATTAAGTGCTTCTGCAAACTCCTAGATTGGATTAGGTAGTTAAGATTGTATGTCTTCTTTATGCAGAAATTAAGGCATGATCTTTTGTAATCCAGTTTTTGCTGAAAATCTAGGATTTGTAATCTTCTTTGTACTATCTTATGACAGCTTATATTGTAAAATTTAAATGAAATGAAATACACTTCCATTTTGCATAATTCTTGTGTATGTTGTTTTGCATTATACAACTTCTCTAAATTTTACATGGTATTAGAGCCTTTATGATCTTGTAAGGGACTTGTGTGTTGTTTTTCAAATTTGGAAAAAAAAAACAAGAAACCAAAAACACTCAACCTTACCTAAACAGTTTTTCAAAACACTTAACCAAGGCCTCAACCCCTTCTGGACCTTCACCATCAGTGTTTAATGGCTCAAACTACCAAAATTGGGCTTTCAAAATAAAGACATACCTAAGATCATTTGATCTTTGGGATTATGTCAAAGGAAAAGAAGTTTATGCTCTTCCTAACAATCCAGTAAATCAGATCAAGCAACATTCAGAAGAAACTGCAAAGAAATATCATGCATTGTCCTGTATTCATTTAGTAGTGGATGATGTAATTTTCACAAGAATCATGACTTGTGATTCAGCCAAAGAAGCTTGGGATCGATTGAAATAGGAATTCCAAAGCAGTGACAAGATAAGACAAATTCAGATATTGAATTTTTTGAAAGGAATTCAAAGGGCACAGGATGAAAGAGTTAGAGAAAATCAAAGACTATGTGGATCGAATTATAAGACAGTAAATCAGATAAGGCTACTTAGAGAATAGTTGGAGGAGAAAAAAATTGTAGAGAAGGTAATGGTCACACTTCCAGAGAGATTTAAGTCCAAAATATCTTCTCTGGATGACAATTAGGACATGGCCATGATCACAGTTACTAAGTTAGCTAATGCTCTTTAAATTGTGGAACGAAGGAAAACATTTAAGGAAGAGGAGGCTACAAGTGAGACTGCCTATATAGCTACTCGAAAGTTCAAGTCTAGTGGCCTAAGGAAGCAGTGGAATGACAAAAAAGGGAAAGAGAAGATTGATCAGCAGAACAGGAAGAGGAAGTCTAAGAGAAACAAGTTTCCACCTTACTCCTATTGTGAGAAAACAAATCATTCAGAAAAAATTTTGCTGGTACAGATCTGGAGTTCAATGCAGGTCTTGTAAGTAATTTGGACATGTGGAGAAGGTGTGCAAAGGGAAAGCAACAAAGCCAGTATAAGCACAACCAGCTCAAGTGGCTGAAACTGAGAATAACCATGGGAAGAATTATTTGCAGCAGTTGAGGAAGTCTTTACTGTAGTACATGATTCCAAAATGTGGCTTGTGGATAGTGGATGTACAAATCATATGACTACAAATTTAGAGATCTTCAAAGATGTGGATAGAACCAACACCTGTAAAGTTCAGTTAGGTGATGGTAGACTTGTAGACGCAGTTAGAAAAGGTACTATTTTTTCCATACTCCTTTTGGCATTAAGTTTATTTCAGATGTTTTATATATGCCTAAAATAGACATGAGATTGCTGAGTGTTGGAAAGTTGCTTGAAGAAAATTATTCATTGTCATTTGAGAACAAAACCTGCATCATCAAGGATCCTACAGGAAGTGAAATCTTGACAGCAAAAAGGAAGAACAAAAACTTTCCTCTTGAATGGAAAAACATAGAAGCTGAAGCACGCATGAGTGTCCTAGATGAGACGTGACTGTGGTATAAGAGGTTAGGCCACACTAACTTTGTCTTGACAAAGAACTAGTGAAAGATTTGAGTTCAGTAAACTAGTTTTCAGGTGTGTGCTACCTGTCAACTAGGAAAGTTGACACAAAGTCCATTTCCTGTAAATCAAGCCATAAGAGCAGATAAGAAGCTTCAACTGGTTCATAGTGATGTGTGTGGATCAATGAACATTCCAACAATCAATCAAAGCAAGCATTTCTTGCTGTTCATAGATGATTTTTCGAGATTCTATTGGGCGTATTTTTTAAAACAGAAATCTGAAGAGTTAGAGACTTTTATAAAGGTTAAGATTGCTCCAAAAAACCAATGTCCATTGTCAATCAAGACACTCAGATCAGACAATGGGACCGAATACACCTCAAATGAATTTAAAGAATTTCTTAAGAAAGCAAGAATTCATTATCAACTGACTGTTTCATATACTCCACGGCAGAATGGAGTTAGTGAAAGAAAGAACAAATCCATCATGAATATGGCGAGATGTTTATTGTTGGAGAAAGGTTTGCCTAAAATTTATAGACTGAAGCAGTAAGCACAGCTGTGTATCTATAAAATAGACTTCCTACAAAAGTTGTTGAAGAAAAGACTCCATATGAAGCTTGGTTTGGAGTCAAACCTTTTTTTGCACATCTAAAAATATTTGGAAGTTTGTGTTATGCTTATGTTATTGAAGTAAAGAGGGACCAACTTGATCAGTGAGTAGAACCAGGAATTTTTATAGGATACAACAATGCCTCCAAAGCTTACAAAATTTTAAATACTGTCATACAACGAGTTTATGTGTGTAGGACAGTAAAATTCGATGAAGATGGCATGTGGGATTGGAAAGCTAAGACTGTGGCTTCAACATCTAAGTCTTCTATTAGTGAATCAACTCAGGAGCAGCAAGTTATTGAAGAAAATGACACAAATGATGACTTTACAATAAGAGGTCCACGTTTTATTGAAGGTGTGTATAACAGATGCCATACGACAATTCTGGAACCTGAAGGAGTTTGTGAAGCTATGAAACTTCAGAATGGAAGGCTACAATGGAGGAGTAGCTGAGTATGATTAATGAAAATCATACATGGTTGCTAGTTCCCAGACCTGCAAACAAAGAAATTATGGGACTGAAATGGATTTTCAAGCTCAAACTCAATACTGATGAGTCAATCAACAAGCTTAAGGCTCGTTTAATGGTCAGAGGATATGATCAAAAGTAGGTAATAGATTTCAATGAAACCTTTGCCCCTGTGGCAAGGTTTAACACAATTAGAATGTTGTTAGCTATTGCAGCTCAAGTGGGATGGCAAGTATTTTAGCTTAATGTGAAATATGCCTTTTTAAATAGATCTCTTGAAGAAGAAATCTTTGTAGAGCAGCCTGAAGGTTTTGAAGATGAAACTGATAATGCGTTCTTCTTGAAAAATGCTCTGTATGGCCTTAAACAAGCTCCAAGAGCTTGGTATGCTCGGATTGATGAGTATCTGCTGAAATTGGAGTTTGAGAAAAGTTGCAATGAAGCAACACTGTATGCAAAGCATTCTGGTAAGGAGTTGTTGATTGTTTCAATTTACATAGATGATTTATTAATAATAGGTAGTAATTAAGCTGCTATTGTGAAATTCAAATGTGAAATGGAGAAGGTGTTTGAAATGAATGATTTGGGAAGTATGTCGTATTTTCTGTGAGTTGAAGTAAATCAAAATTGAAATGGCATCTTTATATCACAGTAAAAATATGCCTAAGCACTACTGAAAAATTCAATCTTAGGAAGTTCAAGGCTGCAAGCACTCCAGGAGTTCAAGGAGAGAAATTATCATTAAAGGATGGCTTAAAATTGACTGATTCAACATTGTATCGAAGTGCTGAGGGATCTTTGTTATATCTATCAATTACAAGGCCAGACATTATATTTGCAACAAGCTTGTTGTCAAGATTCATATCTTCTCCATCTGAACTGCATTTCAAAACAGTAAAAAGAGTCCTAAGTTTTGTACAGGGGACTTGCAATTATGGTTTGTATTATAAGAAAACAAATGTTATCACACAAGAAGACATGAAGAGTACCTCAGGCTACTACTTTACACTTGGCTCATCCATTTTAAGTTGGAACACAAAGAAGTAAGCAACAGTTGCTCAATCCACAGCTGAAGCGGAGTATATTACTACTTCAACTGCTGTTAATCAATGCATTTGGCTGAGCAAAAGTGTTAAATGATTTAAATTTTGTTCAACACAATGCAACAGAAATATTTTGTGATGACAAATCAGCTGTGGCAATGGTTAAGAACCCTATGTTCCATGGGAGAACAAAACTCATCAAGATTAGATATCATCCTATTCAAGAAACTGAGAAGGAAAAAGAAGTTTGTCTTGTTCGTTATGGTGCTAATGATCAAATTGTTGATATCTTCAATAAATCTCTTCAGAAGTCGAAGTTTGAATTGTTTAGAGAGAAACTTGGAGTTTGTCCTAGCACTTGCATCAAGGAGGAGTGTTGGAAAAATGATTGATTGAGTGCTTTTGTAAACTCCCAGATTGGATTAGGTAGTTGAGATTGCATGTCTGCTTTATGTAGAAATTAAGGGATGATCTTTTGTAATCCAGTTTTACTAAAAATCTGGGATATGTAATCTTCTTTGTACTATCTTATGACAACTTATATTGTAAGATTGAAATGAAATAAAATGAAATACACTTCCATTTTGCACAATTCTCGTGTATATTATTCTGCACTATACAACTTCTCTAAATTTTACAGTTTTCCATTAACATAACGAGCTTGAGTAGATGAATTATAGTTAGGTCTTTTTTTAGAAGATTTGAAGGTTATATTGGCAGCAAGAAAAGATATTTCAGAAAGCTCAATTTTCTCCTCCTCTTGAAGAAACATTCCTAATAGTTCATCAATAGAAACAAGATTAGCTCTAGTATTGATAGAAGTATAAAATGTAGAATAATCCTCACTAATACATATGAAATTGACAAGATCATCCTCCGACACTGGGATAAATGTAGAGGCTAATATATTAGCGATATTTATTTTCATTTCTGTATACTCTAAAATAGAGAGTGAGCCTTTTGAGAGTGTTTGAAGTTGCTAGCACAATTGTAATATGTGAGCTCAAGATTGAGAATGAAAGATCCTTTCAAGGATAACCTAAGCCTCTATAGCAATAAAGGCTCTCATTATGTTGGCTTAAGTTTTCTCAGAAATGGTGGTTTAAAACCATAACAGGACCAATCTATCATTTCTCTTTCAAACAGCAAATTCATGATTGGATTTTTTGATAGAAGATTGAGATATGTCTCCCTTTGATTGTTCTTGAATGAAGAATGATGCCCAAATTTCATCGGCCATAAAACCATCGAAATCAAATGCTTCTAAGGTTGATACCAGAAATAATAATTTTCTCTTTCTAACTTAATGTTCATGGTTGGAAAAGAAGCAAATGAGGAGTGGCTGGAAGATGCAGGAAGAAGGAGGTTTGTGTTTTGTGAAGTTGCCATTAACATTAATTTGTATTTTGGGAAGTTGCCGTAAACCTTAGTCTTCTAGGCTCTGATACCATATAAATTGACAAGGTTTGTGGGAATTTTGGATACCTTCCCCTATCAAGTTGTAAGCTATTTATACTCGATCAATATAACAAAATCACAAATATTTAAGTAGATTATAGAGAAATATACAAAATCTGGTACAACAAAATTATCCAGTAGTAAATCTAGGAGCAACAAAGTTAGTTTTAACCAACATTTAACTTAATTACTTGTTATCAAAGTGTTGGAGAGATATTATCCTTAATAACGCAAATTTACATTTTAAACAATTAAAATCACAACCTTATTATTTAGTACAAAAATAGTTTAATTACCACTGATCCAAGTTAATTGGAACATTGACGAGAATAAAGTGATTGTTGCACTTTTCTTACAAAAATAAAGTCTTCCATATGTTTTGAGAGGAAGGGAGTTTTCAAATTCCACCTATGCTAAAATTGTGAAATTAGGTGAATGCTCTAATTGAGTTTTTTTTTTCTTCTTTTTAATATGATTCTTTTGTTCCATCATGGCTTAGAAAAATAGTCCTGGCAGTCTCAAGTTCGGACTTTTAGGGAGAGGAGAAAGGAGGAGAAGACTAGGATTATTTTAGTGTTAATTCAACAGATATTGGTTAAGTTAATTCAAAAGAATCCAATGGTTGGATGAGTCAGTAAATTCGGGGAATAAGTCAAAGGTAGGCGATCTGTATTACACTTACGAACTTTTAGAATATTTATTTATCTTCTCTTTCCTAACCAGATTTAAACTTGTGAAATCAATATATTTGAAATTAACCTTTAGCCTGTCCTTGTTTCAAGATTGGTTTTCTAATCACTAAGAATGTTTTAAGATTGATATACATTGCTCTTCAATAGTTTACTCAGGTAAATTCTCCTGTTTATACTGTTTAATTTTGGTGGACTACTTTACAAATCGCGAATGACCACTGCTTAATTTGCACACGTCCATCTTGATTTACTTACTCACCTTGTGTCCTTGTCGTTCAAAATTTCTCCTCTCCATTGACAGATGTTTGCCTTGAAAATGATATGGAAACTAATTCCTACCCTAAGCAGTGGCATAGCTGTAAGCAGAATAGGAAGGAGAAGAAATTACAAGATAGGACTCGATCAATTTAAAAGACCTTGGAGTTCCAAAGAACTCAATCAATATATACCCAAGAAATTTAAAAGAGTCTGGAGGTCTATCCAACATGTCCAGTTGCAAAGTTTCGTATCTGGTTATTGAATAAACTCGGAGAGGATGAATATAAATTGGGTAAAATCTTCTCTTCCAGAGGTTTTGTGTTCAATTTTTCTTTCCATGGATAAGCAAATAACTCCTGGAAATTAGCCAAGATTTCCCACATCTTGCTTTTCATGGTTCAGTATCATTAAATTCATAGAAGTGCTGGACTATAATCACTGACCAGATGCTCATTTATATCCGATGAGTTGACTGAGATGAGTACAGTAATTATTCAAGTCTTGGTGGTAAGGAACAATAAACTCATCGGATAGTGCCTGAAACAGAATTTGTTTCTTGTCATCAAGCCTGCTAATCAAATCCATTGATCAATTACAGAGATTCATAATATTTATGGACTTGTATTTGTGGAAGCATAACTAATGACATTTGCACATGCAATTCCTAAAGACTCAGCTTTGCTATGATGAGGAACTTTTCTCCTTCTGATCCTGAGACTACCGCGGTATTAACAATGTCATACTGATTTCGTTGGCAGATAAAGATTCCTGCTTGTTTGAAGAATCTGATTCAGCTGGATTCCTTCCTGTGAAAAATCCAGGCTGCTTAGGTTCAGGCAACGGATTTTCACTGCCCAACATCAAAACCACATTTGACATATTTGGCCTATCTTCAGGTCGTTGTTGAACACACAATAGGGCCACATGTATGCATCTTATAACTTCTGCTAGATTGGTCGAGTCAACAAAACATTTATCAAGCAGCTCCATTGGTGTGCCTTCATTCCACAACATCCATGCCTGAAAATGTCAGAATCATGGTTAGTACTTTGGATTTGATAACTAAAAGATGTCCAGGTTAAAGAATATGATCTTACTCTAAATACTTACATGACCAAGGAGGTTAAGATCATGACCTGGGTGACAAAATCCTCTGTTTCTCCTTCCGCTCACTATCTCCAGAACCAAGACTCCGAAACTAAAGACATCAGATTTTACAGAGAACATTCCATCCACTGCATACTCAGGAGACATATAACCACTGAAGAAGTATCATTGCCTAGAAATGTTCTGAAAACTAAAATGACATTGATGCTAACAAGTTTAGGGATACGCACAATGTTCCAACAACTCTATTAGTGTTTGCCTGAGTTTGATCTGCACCAAATGTTCTTGCAAGCCCAAAGTCTGAAATCTTAGGGTTCATTTGATTGTCCAATAAAATGTTGCTGGCTTTGAGATCTCTATGGATGATCCTCAATCTGGAATCTTGATGAAGGTATAGAAGTCCTCGAGCAATCCCGCAAATAATCTGGTTTCGTTTTTCCCAGTCCAGCAATGTGCTTCTGGTTTGATCTGTCGCAATGTTCATTCATGTTAGTTGCTTATCTACTGAATTCAGAAGCAGAAACATTTACTCTGAACAGGATCAAACCGAAGATAAAGGAGTCCAAGCTTTTGTTGGGCATATATTCATAGATTAGCATTCTTTCATCTTCATGAATGCAACAACCGAGAAGCTTCACAAGGTTGCGGTGTTGAAGTTTAGAAATCAATATAACTTCATTTTTGAACTCGTTCAAACCTTGCCCAGAACTCTGCGAAAGCCTTTTGACAGCAATTTCTTGCCCCTCTATCAGGGTGCCCTATATAATCATTCATACAGATTGTTAAGAGTGTAAATAGAGAGGTATCTTACACCAATTGCAAGCCTTTTGATTACCTTGTACACAGGTCCAAAACCACCCTCTCCCAGTTTGTTTTCAATTGAAAACTTATCAGTGGCATCTGTTATTGTGGTCATATTGAATATAGGTAATTCCATATCGTCTTTTCTTCGTTCAGAGTTGTCATTCTCTTCATTATTTTCTTTCGCTAGAACTGAAATGGGCAAGAAAAGTAACAGAAGTGATCAAAATGATGTATGAATCACTGAATAAATAATCAGGCATGCTGTTCAACCTTAAAGCTTCTTATCATAGAATGATATCGGCAGCTTAACACCCTGTGTCACGCATCAGATGCTAGGTAGGTCTTCAGTTTTTTTTTAATTTATTTATTTACTTAAGTCTTCAGTTTTGAATACTTAAGTTGGTATCAGCTTACCATGTCGCCTGACATTCCTTCTCCATGCGTAACAGATCATCCCTATTATAAGCATGGTCAAGGCCGACAAGACGGTTCCTGCAATTATTTCTGCTTGCTTCTTCTTGCTGGGGGGTTCATTTTCATCTGAAAGCATGTACTCATGGTTGGTGGGCATGGTTCAAGAAATTATAAAGTAAAGTTGTATTAGCTACCAAAGTTAAAAAGCATGAAGATAAGTTGTACAACGCAGCAAAGCTTGGTCAGATACCCTTGTTAGTTTTGTCCTCTATTTATCCTATTTCTCGACGAGCCTACATTACATTATGCCATTTTGAAGTGGACAGAAGAGTTTAAATCAGCTGCATAATTAGTGTTTGTAGAATCTGATGGTACCTTGTAAGCAGAAAAATTAAGTTACAGAATCTGATGGTACCTTGTTGTAAGCAGAAAAATTAAGTTACAAACTCTTTTCCTGTTCTCTCTACTAAAGCAGTTAAAATAACAAACTGGAAGCATAAATCTGAGGCATAGACCTTTGTTGTTACTGATATCTTGTTCTTTATTAATCTAGAAATTCTCTATCCTAGGAAGAGTAAAAGAATGACGTACCTAATTCTGATGCAGCTACACGTACGTATAGGTCTTGCCCCCCTTCGATCGATACTCTTAGGTCAGTCAGGTTTCCATACCACAGCAGGCAGCCACTTCCACCGTGGCTGATATCTAAACTTGAATAAGCACTGCAAGAGCAGTTTTTCAAGCACAGGCTCTTACATGCCATAAGATCAATGCTCTTGTTGAACCGGCAAGAAGATGTGTCTGGCAATTTAATGTTTGTTAGCCTCACAAAGCCATCCGTATCATTGCAGGACAATGGAGTTCTTCGACCACACCCTTCGGACCAAGTTTGTGAACCCCAATCATTTGGAGAATTTGGCAAGAAGCCCTTCAAGCATGAACATACAGGATAGTTGTTGATGTTGCAGCTTGAATTTGCCCCACACAAGCCATAAAAGTCACATTGATCAGCCTGAGTCGTAGCAAAAATCACCCAGTCATTTCTTCTTTCACTCCATGTGAAGCGCTGTAGAAGTCCTGAGGGGTTTAACGTGTACCTCTGATAATCTGTACTATTTAGTTCAAACTTGAAAAAGATTTCAGACTCTTTCATCACAAATTCAAATGTAAAAGTTGAAGTAGACATTAGCCGAGGAACTCCGGTGAGGCGTAGGCCATCCCACGAACCTGCTCTAAACATTACTTTATGTCCATTCCTTATAAATACTTGTGGATAGCCATGGATGTCTATGGCCACGAAATATTGGCCTCTGCCAGGATCTTCTGTGCTCTTCCAAGATTGCAGAAACCAATCATGACCAGTAACTAAGTTTCTGCCAATTTTAAGTCCTGGTAGGATCGTATCACAAGGATAATCAAAACCCTGCCACAGAAAGTTTAGTGCTGCAGTATCATTTCCTTCCCTTACAATAAGATTACCTGAATCCAACAGGTGCGCAATGGGGCTTTGTGCAGCTCTTGTTGTATTGGACTGCCAAACAATACCATTTGTGTTATTAACAATAAGCAGTAGTCCTTGACTCGTGAAATTTAGCGCTCCAAGAGCGTTTGAAGCTGGAATGTCTCTGTTAGCAACCCATACAATTGTCTGAGGAGATTTCTTGTACCATAATCCCAAGTACCTGTTTTTAGAATCTGCAGGGCTGAAAAACCCTAACTCGTAGCCTCCATCAGCTGAAATCAGAGTGTCTCCATCTTTCATTGATTGCCCTGGGTATAGAGTATCTATAGTATAAAAGCCTCTTAAGCTGGAGAGCAGAATGGCAAACACAAGAAGCACTAAGCTACCCATTTGAATAGCACTCTCTTGGGGTTCAGTTTCCATATTGTATATATATACAGTAGAAAATGTTAGTACCTATAAAAGTTGAAAGCTACCTCCACTCACGAAATCCCTAGATCTTATTGTCAATGGATAGTGGTCCTCGAAAATGGTGACGACTGACATGAAGTACAGAGTATAATTGCCAATCACAAATCGTTGGTCAACATACAGCAGCATTGACATCTTTGACAAGATAGCTTTCTTTTAATGTCAATGAAAATTATGGTTTTATTTATAAAAACAAATGTCCTGGTGTGATTACCAAACAGTTTGCCCTGACCGCTATGTTTTCTTGTGATTATCATCACATCCTGTTAAGTTGAAAATATTTTTTTTGAAAATTTTAAGCATAAAATATATTACCAAGTTTGAAAACTTATATACAATGTAAAGGATATCAAAAAAATTAAACAACAACAACTACACTTCTAGTTCAGTACACCTGATAATCACCAAAACAATTAAATCAACCGTATCATTCTAAGTTTCTGGTTGATGTTATCTTGCTTCTTTTTGATTATCATGGTCTCTCTAATCAAGTGAACTATTGACTCGGCATCCTCATATTTATGTTGCACCCCGTGAATACTCCTTTACCAAAAACCTACACCACACATAATAGGACATTGCACACACGTGTTTTCAACCTAGAAGACTTCCGTAACAACTAAGACTTGTGTTTAATATCTGTTCAAGATTGCATCACATACTGCACACACGTGCCTTTATTCCATAACAACTAGGAGTTGTTTTTAAGATTGTACCGTATTACACCACACCAAGTAGGATACCACACATTAACTGATGCTACAAATCTTTTTATTTATTTGAAACACAATCATCTCAATAATCAGTCCCACTTAAATTCAAATACAAGAGTTCCACTTCAGCTCAAACACTTTAACAAAATAATAAATTTTGTATGTCTAATTAAAAAAATTAAAATGCCAAAACAAAAGAAATATATATATAATATAGCCTGACAATTACCAACAACCCCACCTACAGGAACTAAACTAGCGAAGTAGAGAAGGGAAAGAAAGGGGCATAAAGGCAAAACAAGCAAAACGGGCGGGAGCAAAAACTAGAGAGAAGTCAGAGATGTGGTTCTGTGCAAGTTGAAAATATGAGCATGAAGACCCCGAAAGTAAGCATCTTGTGTCAGCATTAGTATATTCTGTTGCTGCTGATTGGTAACTGCGAATTTTCTTTTGGTCTTAGTTTTGAGACAATCAACAAAAAAAAAAGAAAGTGCTTGGCGGAATGGACTTTTAAGTTTCTCCCTAGAGAAGTTTGTGGTGCATCAATAAAGATGCGAATGGGAAGACCCGGGTCAGTCAATTAAACAAGCAGCAAATATAGAAACTGTTTGCATGACGTCACCACAGGACTTTGTTTTCAACCTTGCATTTAGCTTTTAGAACAGTCTACACGGTTTATCCGAGAACAACTCCGCGTTAATATCACAATCAAAGACGACCTTTGAAATTTCGTAGTTCTCTCATCACTATCTTCTTCAATTGCCATGGTTGAAATAAATAAATGATGAAATTTATGATATTGCATACTGAATTCGTTCCTTGAGCCCCTGCCGTGCAGGGTAAACAAGATCACAACATGGAATACTTATTTACTATTCATTAGATACTTTACCAAATGAAAAACAAAATAATTAGCTGACATTTCAATAGGAAGCTAATTCCTAATGCAGATTACGTTCCATTCCAGTCATAGCTTATTGGTTTCAAATAGTTATTTATTAGAGGGTGAAAAGGAAGTTTTTATATATTAAAAAGTAAAAACCTCCAAGCAATATGATCTTATACTCTGCCTGCGACAAGGAAAAACTGATTTCATTTTTAGATGCCGACAGTTCGCTCTTTTCTGATGATGATTCCATTTCAGGGGCGTGCCTTTCAGTGGAAAAAGCCAGGATGTGTTGGCTGAGGCTATGAACCTTCACCGGATAACATTACAATCAAAGATGCCACGCTTGGCCTGTCTTCAGGCCGTTATTGCACGCGTAACAGACCTAATTGAATACATCTCATACTTGAGAAGCAGCATAAGATTCATCTAACATACGCTCAACCATCAGATAAGCATGCCAAATATTTATCCGTACACGTCCAAGAAGATTCTAGGTGTGATTTGGGTTGGAAAATCATCTGTTCTTCTTCCCACTTATTATTTCAAGAACTAGAGCACCAAAGCTGAAGACAACGATATGATTTGAATGTGTTTATTAGAGAATAAATTTATTGAACTAATGCGATATAATAATTTCATTTAAAACCTTATTTGTTTATAAAATTTCTCCTAGTGATAATTATGTAAGAGATATTTTGACTTGAGATTTTCATATATATATATATGTGTATTCCAACTTCATCGTTTATATTTTTATTTTCACCCCCAAAGGTTACTATTGTTGAAGCCATTCTTTTCTTTATTCTTAGACTCTAACCAGCCAACCATATAACCAATGAACTCCTATCTTCAACCCCGTCACAATCATATCCGTTTACCTCATAACAACACCAGAATCATCATAAAAATTGAGAAAAAATCGAAGAAAACTCAAATCTTCGATCTGTCATCTCCGATGGTTAATACATTAAATAGGAAGTTCTCAGGTAGCATTACAAAGAAATTAGGAATTAGCGATAGAAAATTACCGATGGAAACGAAACCATAGCAAATTACTGACAAATGGAAACGAAACCATAGCAAATTACTGACAAAAAATTATTTTCTGTCAATAACATTGTCAGGAAAAATTTCATTTTGCGATGGGAAAAATATCCATCGGTAAATATAGGGGAAAATTATCCCGGAAATTGTTTTGACATAATATAACGACGGTAGAAAATTCCCGTTGGTAAAGAAGGTAGAAATGCTTGGCGGAATAACAAAGTTTTGGGTTTACCAAAGGAATATAGCTCCATCGGTAAATTATGTTGGTAAATTTTAGAGGTAAACGTTATCGTTTCCTATTGCTTAAACCTTTTTAATAAAATGAAAATGACGTCAAACGATGTCGTTTTCCTACATATTTAACCTACCCGAAGACCACCCTCTCCCCTGCGTTTTCATTTTTGTTGTTTTCTTTTCTCTTATTTGTCTGTCGTCGATTCTTCTTCTCCTCGTCGGCGTTTGTGTGCATCTATCTTCTCCAGCAACTGTCCTTGTGTCCTTCGGTAGAGGTAAGTCATTCAGCATTTGTTCTTTGTGATTTTTTGTATACATAGTATTGGTATATATGTTTGAACGTTGTAGGAACCTAGCAGTTTTTTTGAGTGTTTTGTGTTTGTTTCAATTGTCTGTGGTGTATTTATCTTTGCAATGTTCTGGAAATCGGTGAGGAAGGAAAAAGACATGATTTGCTTAGGTTATTTGGGATGAATCTGTTATGCCATTGAAGTGTTCAACGAAAGTTCTGAGTGGTCTCTTTAATGGTTTTCTCCTTGTTTTAAATGTCTAAATATTCTGTGAATCATGTGCAATGTACAGAAACAATCTCTAGTTAATATGTAAATTTTGTTGATACTATATTATATAGGAGAAAGATTACTTATACCAATAATGTGATATACATGAAAATGGATCAGATTTAGGTTTGGTCATCAATAAATGTAGGAGCAAGGAAAATGATACTAAAAATAAGAGCAAGTCACTTTCCAAATCAATGGATAATTGTTTGATGCTTT
>JAOTAY010000191.1:45168481-45186093 GCA_025629805.1 Erythroxylum baracoense
TTAATTGACAGCCAAACAGTCAACTGACTTTTGAAAAAAGCTCTTCTTAGAAAAGCTCTACTGACAAAAGCTCTATTAACAAAAGCTCTACTGATATAAGCTCAACCAAACAGGCCCTAAAATGATGAGAAATTTGTTGCAAATCTTGTCACAATAGGACGACACAAATTCCTACCATTGGTAAATTCCTTTCTCATCAAATTCAACACCCATGCACGATTATAGATGAACTTTGTCACCTTTTTAGCTTTCTGCATAGTCTCATCAATAACAGGAAAATACCTATATCCTTTACATTCTCCAGCATTAGGTTAATGCAATGTGCAACACAAGTAGTCCAAAAAAAAGAATTATACGTATTTTGCAACCTTTTTCCTGCTGCTTTATAAGCAGAATCATTATCAGTAATAAACTGAACAATGTTTTCTGGCCCTACTTCATTCACAATTTCATCAAATATCTCAAACAAAGTCTTAATATTTCTAATAAGGCCAGATGCATCAATAGATTTAAAAAACATAGAGTCATTTGTAGAATAAACCAAAAAATGAATAATATGCTCTTGTCTCCTATTTGTCCAACCATCACACATGACTGAACATCCATAAATACCCAATTCACTCTTCTTTCAGCCAAATAACTTCTAATTTCAAAAACAAAACAACTCAAAAGTTTACCTCTTAAGTCATCAATTGAATGACCTTTGTATCCTAGACTATAAAAGGCTATTGCATCCATCATAAGTTGATAATAATAAGACTGAGAAGAATTAAATGACAAATCTGTATCATACCACCATTTAGCTACTGCCATATCGACATTGTGAGCTGCATCTCTTGATTGCATTGCACTACGAATTGAAGGTTGGGCTCCAGGGGTTATTCGTGGTGCAAAAAAGCTAGCCACCTGCATTCTTCTCTTCCTCACATCAGGTTCAGGTACTTCTTCTTGGGCCTGAGATGGAACATTGCTAGTACCACTACCATTACTACCACTACCACCTTTAACATTTCCATAATCACCACAGAAATTAGAAAACAAACTTTCACTACCAATTTCAAAATTCAACCTTTCCCTTCTATCTCTCTCATGTTGATATTCATCAAGTAATGTTTTCATTTGCTATTTCATATCATGACTTACTTTTTTTCAAGGTGCCACCTCTCCTTTAATCCCAGCTAAATGTTTTTTTAATCGGGTGATTCCTCCACCTTTGAAATGCTTGTTACAAAAAAAGCAAATAGTATGGTTCTTCATATCGGGAACCAATGCAGTATGAGCCCAAGTTGGATCATTGTATCTTCCTTAAGTGGGTTGATCAGCATTACTTGAACTTCCTTCCATTTATCTATAAAAATAAATGAATGCATATACCAAAATAAATAATACATAACTTCGTTACACAATATGCATATCCATCTTATATAATATAATTCATTTTGTATTATTACATTACACACAATTCAATTTCATGGAACACAACTCACTATACGTCAAAAACAGACAATTCAATTAGTCAACATATATAATTAGTTAATTCCAACAATCACAAAACATACGTAAATACTTTTCATTTCCAACAATCATAAAACATACATAAACAATTCTCATTTCCAATAATCATAAAACATTTATATAATAATTTCCATTTCCAACAATCACAAAACATTCTTCCAACAATTTCCATTTCTAACAATTTTCAAGAATTCTCATTTCCAACAATCACAAAACATTCTTCCAACAATTTCCATTTGTAACAATTTCTATTTGCAACAATTTTCATTTCCAACAATCACAAACATTCTTCCGACATTTTTCATTTCTAACAATCACAAAAACATTCATAAAACAATTTCCATTTCTAACATTTTCCAACAATTCTCATTTTCAATAATCACAAAACATTTATATAACAATTTCCATTTCCAACAATAACAAAACATTCTTCCAACAATTTTCATTTCCAACAATTACAAAACATTCATAAAATAATTTCCATTTTCAACAATTTCCAACAATTCCCATTTCCAACAATCACAAAACATTCATAAAACAATTTCCAACAATTCTCATTTCCAACAATTTCCATTTCTAACAATCACAAAACATTCATAAAATAATTTCCATTTTTAACAATTTCCAACAATTCTCATTTTCAATAATCACAAAAAATTCATATAACATTTTCATTTCCAACGATTCTTATTTCCAACAATCACAAAACATTTATAAAATAATTTCCATTTGCAACAATTTTCATTTCTAATAATCACAAAACATTCATAAAACAATTTCCATTTCTAACAATTTCCAACAATTCCTATTTCCAATAATCATAAAACATTCATAAAACAATTTTCAATTTCCAACAATTTCCATTTCGAATAATCACAAAATATTCATAAAACAATTTCCATTTCTAACAATTACAAAACATTCATAAAACAATTTCCATTTTTATACAATTGTTCATTTCATACACATCTATTCATAACATAATAATCAAGTTGAAGGATATATTAATAACATAAGGACCAACTTGCTTCTTTGAAAATGTTTTTTTTTTCTTATTTAAAGTTTTGAATGTTCTTTTCATTTCTAACAAACCATAATATTATATATTAATAACATAAGAATCAAGTTGCTTCCTTGAAAATATTTTTTTTCTTATTTAAAGTTTTGAATCTTCTTTTCATTTCTAACAAACCATAATATTATATACATCATTCTATATTTTGTTCTTAAATATATAAGTTGTTTTTACAATTTTTAATTGACATTAATAAGTCTAAATATAAATGATTGGAACCTACAACATGTTCACAATTTGAACAGAAGTAATTCTTTTTGGGATACATTTATTACATCACTACTTTCGCACATTATCTATTATAAATATTTATGATACCCTCATAGCCCACACATATATATTACCAAATAATTCAATTTCAACATATTTTATACTCAATTAATTAATAATAATTAAAATCAAATTATTAATAATTTACAATTGCATAATTATATAATCAACTACTTTATTTATTTAAATTCAATAGTCAATACTCAAATACTAACAATAAAATACCATTTCACAAATATTAAGAATTTGCCAATTAATGATTTAAGTCTTTTGCCAGTTTACATCTTTAATATTGTCAATTTAAAATTTTAAGTTAAGTTGTTTTAACTTTCAACTTTCATCTTACAAACTTTCAATTAAATGATCCAATCAATTTAATTCACCACATATACATATAAGACCATGTTTCATTCATAAAAAAACTTATCATAAATTATCATAAATGTCTCTTAATTGGATAAACTTAAACCAATCTTTATTTTATAACATAACCACACTAGAAATAAATCAACCAAACAATAATTCATCTCCAATTTTTAATCCAATCATGCAAATCACAAAACAAAACCATAAGCATAATGCCTTATTCAATTCAACATTGAATCCAATATTCAATTCAGAAATCACAATACCACCATACCACTGTAACCATTTCAACATTTCAACTCCGATATTCAATTCACAACATCACAAATTCACAACACCACCTTAAGTCAATAACCATTCAACTCCAATTCCAACCTACCAAATCTCATTCAATTCAACCCAAATCATAAAACCAATTCAAAAATCCAATATTCAATCGATCACAATAAAAAATGCATTAAGCAGGAAAAAATTCACTGAAAAACATATAAAACACACCCAAAAATAATTCACTATCTTCAACCTTCAACTTTGGGTATTGCGTGGTGGTGATGCAGATGTGCGGTGGCCGGTGACGACCAGTAATGACGACGTCGAAGGTAAAAGAAGAAGACGAGCGGCGATGACATTCAGACGTGCAGAAGTGCGGGAGCGACAACGTGGTGCGGTGGTGGTGTGGACGTGATGCGGTGGTGGTGTGTACGTGATACGGTGGTGAGGTGGTGTGGTGGTGCGGTGGTGAGTGAAGAAGAAGAAGTTAGGTGAGAGTGAAGTGAGATGGTGTGTGATTAGTGCAGATGAGAGTGAGACAGTGAGAGTGAGAGATAAGAAGGTAGAAGAAGAAGATGAAGAAGTGGTGCGGGAGAAGATCAAAAGAAGCTGAATGAAGAAGGCAGCCGCAACCTTCGTTTTTTAATTTTTAGGGTTAGTTTTTTAAAAATTTCAAATCGGTCCTTCAACTTATGGTACCGACCTGTGTCTGGGAATATCGGTCAGATATCGGCCAGTACCGATCGATATTCATGACCAGCACCGATGGAACGAATACCATTCCGTTTACCGGCCGGTACAGAACAGTATCCGTTCCTTTGGGAAGTACCATGTTATCTTCTACGGTATTTGTTTCTACTTTCTGTCATTATCGCATCATTTTTAAAAGATTTACTCTTATGAATTTGTCTCCATAGAATTCTATTGCTACTCAAATATTATAAATATACTCAAACTTTCAACATTTTGAACTTAATTAAAAAATAAAGTAAAAAGATTTATAATTGAATTATATCGTTATATTTTAATTAAAATTAGATCAAATTATGTTATTAATTTAAATTGGATATAATTTCAAATATTTTGTAATACTTGATATAAAAATTAGATTAAACTGTACTTATTGTTCTCAATTGAACTAAATTGAAATAATTAAATATTATATACTTTGATTTATAATATAATTTACTTAAAAATTTTGTAAATTGAGTTTCACTAAATTTAATATTTAATATATAATGTTTATTCATTACTTAAGACTATTAAAACAATTAGTTTATAACCTTTTGATTAAAGATATAAAGGAAAAATTTTAATTTTAAACTTTTCATTAAAATAAAAGTTACACTTAATGTTTAGGAGCGTCTAAAAAACTTTCACTATTTTTGAAACCTATTAAATTTAAATTGTAAATGATAAAACTTTTAATTCTATTAAGCTTTTGGTAGTTATTTGATTACATAGATTTTTAAAATTTTTACTTTTAACGAGACCTATCATTGCCAATCTAACTTATACTAATAGTTCCCACCAAATAATATCAAAAGTCCCAAATGAAAAAAAACAATATTTAAATTCCTAATTTCCCCATTTCTCATTATCATACCACTTTCTTTTTTCTCACCATGATGCAATTATTAGTGGGCTTGAAGGATAAGAGTCATAACTTCAAGATCATAGCCAACCAATAAATTGGACGTAGTGAAGATTAAGCCAACAGTTATATCAACTGGAATAATTTACTTCAATAAGATGCTTCATTCAGCTTCAAGTCTTGACCTTATAAATGAGCAATAAGTATAGGAATGTTGAGTTGAGATTTTGCATTATAACTTAGTTGGAAAGTTATATTTAGATCTTGAGTTTGTTTTCCTCCAACAACCTTGTCAATTTTTAAGGACAAGCCCGAGAAAAAAGTCTTTAAGGCATTAGTGTTAATGTAGTCCGTGAGTCGATGATAATGTTATCGTAAGATGATCCATTGAAATGGTTATACATTATCTTCTTATCTTTAATGTTGACTACTTTCAGGTTAAGAGATTCAAATTTCTCTAAAAGATCAACCAAAATGCAACAACAACGCACTATTTAAGTTTAATCAGCAACTATTAGTGTTAGAACGAAATTTTAATAAAGAAGCAAACAATGAGATTTACATGAAAAACTCTCCAATGAAGGGAAAAAATCATTGGCCAAACCGACAAGTAAATCCACTAAGCTTAAATAAGGATTCACAAAGTTTAATATCTTACCCCTCAACTATAAGTTTTCTCACAAAGTTTCAAGATTGAAATCCAAAGTTAATATGTCAATCAACAAACTCTTAAACTAATCCCAAAAATAATAAAAAAAGACAAGAATCCTATACTACTTGTTCTCTCTATATTTTTCTTCCCTTTTTGGTGTTTTAGCCGCCACTTTATATTCCAACCTATTTCTTTTCCTCTTTTATATCCCGAAATAAGATTTCTATACTATACATGGTCATATAAACTGTTGTGTAAGTAACTGTGGCTCTTCTAGCGTCACTTCAGTCATAAACGTACATAGTTATAGAATTACGACCGTGTATGTCGGGAATATAGGTATTTACACAACGGTGCATGTCTTTTTCCTTCATTTCTTTCTTTACTTGATTCCAAAGACTTACATGGTTGATCCACACAGTTGTGTAAGTTAAGGACATGGGCATGTAGCACCTTATATGTCCATGTCTCCCCAAAAGAGCTTCATCTAACTGTCATTCATCTTGTCATCACTCGTTCATCATTCCTATAAGCCATAAAAGTGTCAACAATCACTAAAAGTCCCAAAATAAGGTTAGACACTTAACAATCTCCCCTTCTAGCCTAATTATAGGGAAGACATGTTAAGCTTCAACAACAAGTTGAGAGTCATCCCGATAAGCTTACTATAAAGTTCATGCTTGCTACTAAAAACCACTTTAGTCAATATATCAACATCATTTAAGTTCGTATGAATCTTCTTCAACATCAATTGTTGCTCCTTAATCATAGACCTCAACTAATAATATCTAATATCTATATGTTTTGCGTGATAATGATACATAGTATTTTTGCTCAAGTTAATAGTACTTTGACTACTATAAAATACCATATAGTCTTCTTGCTTCACATCCAACTCTTGAAGGAATATTTTTAACTAAAGCCTCCCCTTACTAGCTTTCATTGTAGCTATATACTTTGCTTCAATCATAGATAAAGCTACACACTTTTGTAGCTTGGATTGCCATGAAATGGCTCCCCCTACAAGCTTGAATAGAAAACCTGAAATATATTTTCTTTCATCAAGATCTTTATCCATATTTGTATCTATGAGACCTTCTAGAATTCGCTCACTGTCATAAAATCACAAACTCTACTTTGAAATACCACTTAAGTGTCTCAAAATCTATTCACTACTTCTCAATGAACCTTTCTTGGATTAGTTAAGAATCTACTCACTAACCCAACAACTTGTGTAATATATGGCCTTGTACATATTATAACATATATCAGAAACCCTACTGTAGATGAGTATGGAATAGAATACCTTCTTTCTCCTTTTTTGTTGATGGATATCCATGCTTGCTCAGCTTGAACTAAGGTGTCAGTGTCATGTAACTAACTTGACATGCTTCATATTAAACCTTGGTAATACTTGTTCAATAGACCTTTATTGTGATAACCACAATCTCCTACTATTCTTGTCCTGAGTTATCTCTATGTCTAAAGTCTACTTTGCAGGTTCCAAAACTTTCATATCAAAAGATTTAGACAGATCCTCCTTTAACTTTTGGATTTTTGAAACATCTTAACTCACAATTAGCATATCATTAACATATAAAAGAAGAATGATGAAGTTCTCACTTGTGAACTTCTTGAAATACAAACCATCATTGGCATAAGTTCCCTTATAACTATAATCTGTCATAAAGGAATTGAACTTTCGATACCACTACCTTGAAGCTTGTTTCACCTATTTAAGCTTTTCTTCAACTTGCAGACTTTGGAGGGAGGCATTCAGGAGGTAGATCTAGAGGCTACAATCAGGGACAGTCTTCTAGCTCTCAGCATACAGGTTGTGGTCAGGCCATAATGTTTACCCTTACCCCTTAAGATTCATAGGCTTTGAATGTAGTGATATTTGGTATTCTTCTTGTCTTTGAATAAGATCTAGAGTTTTGATAGATCCAGGAGTGACCCATTCTTTTATGTTGCCTAACTTTATTGTGAGACTAGAAGTAGCACTAGATAGAATGGAAGAATCCTTGTCCATATCCACAACTCTTAATGATGTCATAAAGGTATATTTGATCTACTATTTGTCTCACATGGATATTAATGGTAGGATATTGACAACGAATCTTATAATGCTGTCGGTTATGGATTTTGACCTAATATTAGGGATGGACTAGTTGTTTAGTCATTATGTTGCCATAAATTGTAGAGAGAAGAAATTGGTGTTTCGAATTCCAAGTAAGGTGGAGTTTACTTTTGAGGGAGATAAAAGGACTATCCCATCTAACATAGTTTCGATGTTTGTGCTTAACAAGATGCTTAAATAGGGGTGTCAATGGTTATTGGCTCCAATCAAGGATACCTCCAAACTATTCCAGTAGTTTAGAAGATTCTAGATATATTTCTTGAAGAGTTATTGTGGCTACCTCTAAAGAGAAATATCAAGTTTTGTTTTGATTTAGTACCCAGTACAAATTTGATTTCTACACCTCTATATATATGACACTTACAAAGTCAAAGGAACTAATAAAATAATTACATGATTTATTAGACAAGGGTTCAACAGGCCTAGCATATTAAGATGGTGTGCATTGGTATTGTTTGTAAAGAAAAAGGATGGTTCTCTCTGGCTGTATATTGACTACAGGCAGTTGAATAAGGTGACCATTCGTAATAGGTATCTATTACCTTAAATCGATGATCTATTTGATGACCTTTAAAGTGCTAGGTGTTTTTCTAAGATCGACTTAAGGTCTAGATATCATTAACTAAGCATCAAAGGAGAGGATATATCTAAAACTATCTTTAGCGCTCAATATGACCATTATGAATTCCTAGTAATGTCATTTGGCCTTAATAATGCTCCAATAACTTTCATGGATCTAATGAATATAATGTTCAAATTATTCTTAGATAGGTTAATAAGTTTCTTTATCGACAACATTTTGGTGCATTCCCTAACAAATAAGGAACACACCCAACATTTGAGAGTGGTGTTATAGATAGTTTGAGAACTTCAGTTTTATGTAAAGTTCTCGAAATGTGAATTTTGGCTTGAGAGTGTCATATTCTTAAGACACGTGGTACTTTTGGAAAATCCTACTTTCTTATGACTCAGTACAACTAGTTAATCAGTATGATTTAAAAGAATTTGTTTATGAGAGTTAAACAATCAGCAATGAGCTTAGTAAATGAAGTCCTGAACTAGTGGTTGTCAATGATAGCTATCTAGATATAATCAACTATAACTGCCATTTTATTGCTATCATATATTATGTAAATACATGCCTTTTTTAGAATAGACTCTGTTGTAATTATGGGATATGATTTGTTGTAATTAAGGAATATGATATGTTGTAACAACTCTATTTAATCAAGAAAAATCTCAAGGTATGGGGATTCAAACTTTTACATAAAAAATTAAGTTTGGTGTGTTTTGTTTTGTTATAGTATCACTTTTTGCTCTTCTATTTTATTTCCTTATGAATCTTTTCTGGTATTATTGGTTCAGCTAGGAATCTCTTATAATTGCAATCATGGAGAAATCAGAGATAGCTTGTGTCAAGTTTTTAAGCAAGAATTATTTTGCATGGGTATTTCAGTTTCAAATTTATGTTCAAGGGAAAGAATTGTGGGGAATTATTGATGGTATGGATAGTAAGCTGACTGATCCAACCAAAGCTATAGAGTTGGTAGCCAAGGATGCTCGAGTTAAGAGCTAGATGTTGCAAACTATGGACTCTTCCATTATTGTCAATCTTCAACCTTATAAGACAAAGTTCATCACTTTAACTTATAGCTTACAGTGAGGCATCAATTTGTGTACAAAAAATTGATGTCGAGAAAGAGTGAGAGGCTTTGTAAGGATGTCAGCAATTTATTAATCTGTAAATATGTAAGGAAGAGTAATAACACCATTATTGAATGCTTCTCGAATTGAATGACTTCTCAATGTTTTGATTTAATTTATAGTGATGTCTGGGGGATTTCACCTGTTATATCTCATGCTCAGTACAAGTATTTTGTGACATTTATTGATGATCACAGTCGTTTTACTTGGATATATTTCTTGCGAACTAAATATGAAGTCTTTGATGCTTTTCAAAAATTCTTAGCTTTGGTTGAAAATCAATTTTCTAAAAACATCAAAATTTTCCATTCAAATTCAGATGGGAATACATTTCTAGAAATTTCCAAGAGTTTCTTCACTAAAAGGGAATTGTTTCTCAAAGGAGTTGTCCATATACACCCCGACAAAATGGCATCGCAGAGAGGAAAATCGTCATCTTCTTGATGTGGTCCGCTCGTTATTGATTGAATCTATGGTACCATCAAAATTTTGGGATGAAGCTTTGACTACTACAATACATTTAATCAATCGTATTCTTATTACTGTTCTGATCAATCAAACACCATACTTCCTCCTCTATCACCAACAACTTGAATATACCCATCTCCATCCATTTATATGTGTTAGTTTTGTTCTTCTTCCTCCTCATGAAAGCACAAAGCTCTCTCCTCAATCAGTTAGATGTGCTTTTCTTAGATATGCACCATGCCAGAAGGGTTATATATGTTTTGATCCCTCCACTCAACGAATTTGAATTTCTTGTAATGTTATATTTTTTTGACCAACAATATTTCTTTCCTTTTTATAGTGTCACTCTAAACATTTCTAGTCATTGCTTTCTTCCTTCTTTTGAAGAACAGTCAAATCATCTTAACAATAATCCTCCTGCTCTAGTTATATGTTTTAAACCTAGCGTTGTGTATACAAAGAGAAGCAGTAATAAGGTTTAAACTAGAGACATTCTTCATGAGTTATCAGCTCAACCAATACCTGGTATAACTCTCTCACTTCCTCCGCAGTCTTCCCTACCACCAGTCCCTGATATTGACCCACCACAACTTCGAAGGTCTACTCACACCATACATCCTCTAAAAAGGTATGGATATTCTTCTGATAGATTTAGTTCTCATAACTCATTTGCTGCAACACTGTCATCTATTATGATTCCTAGATCTTACTCAGAAGCTATGAAGTTTGATTATTGGTGGAAAACTATTCAGGAGGAACTTGATGCTTTACAGCAAAATAACATATAGGACATTGTATCTTGTCCATCTTCAGTTACTCCAATTAGCTGTAAATGGGTGTTCTCTATCAAACTGAAATCGAATGGGTCATTCGAACAGTGTAAGGCTCGACTTGTGGCTCTTGGAGATGGCTAAGAATATAGGATCAATTACGAGGAAACTTTTGCTCTAGTTGCCAAAATGACTACTGTTCGTACGATCTTGGCTATTGCAGCTTCTCAGAATTGGAATATCAGTAAGATGGATGTCAAAAATGCATTCCTTTATGGTGATCTTAAAGAAATATTTATATGTGTCATCCACCAAGTTTGACAATAGTAACTACTGATGTTTGTCATTTGAAGTGCTCCTTATACGGGCTTAAGGAGGCTCCTCGCGCTTAGTTTGAGAAATTTTAGCAGACTCTTCTTCATTTCTCTTTTGTACAAAGCAAGTATGATCCTTCACTAGTCTTGCATAAGACTCCTATTAGTATTGTTCTTTTACTTATTTATATAGAAGATATTGTAATCACTGAAACTAATTTTGTTGGAATTGAACAACTTAAAGCTTCTCTTTATACTTCTTTTCATATGAAAGATCTTGGGTCCCTTTCCTATTTTTTGGGGCTGGAAATTCACAGAAGCAGCAAAAGTATTTTTATGAATTAACACAAGTATCTCAGTGACATAATTCAGTTAGCAGGCTTACAAAATTCAACGCCAGCTGATACACTAATGGAAGTCCATATTAAATATCGTAAAGATAAAGGTGACCTTCTTTCAAATCCTACGTTATATTGACACCTAGTTAGGAGTTTAGTTTACTTGACAATCACTAGGCTAGATATATCATTTGCATTCAACTTGGTGAGTTAGTTTATGGCTTCTCTAAGTCATTTACATTTGGCAGCTATTAAGCGAATTATTTGCTATTTTCTGGGTACCTCCAATCGTGGCCTCTTTTTTCCATCTAGTTCATCACTTCAACTTATAGCTTACAGTGACATTGATTGGGCTAGTTGTCCTAATACACAACGTTCTACTACTAGATGGTGTGTATACTTGGGTGATGCATTGATATCTTGGAAATGAAACAAGAACGTGTTTCCAAATCCTCAACTGAAGCGAAATATTGTGTAATGTCTATAACATGTTCTGAAATTACCTGGTTACACAGTTTACTTTCTTAATTGGGTTCCTCACAATCTATCTTACTGCACTCCATGCTGACAACACCAGTGCTTATCAAATTGTGGCTAATCCAGTCTATCTTGAACATACCAAACATATTGAGGTTGATTGTCATTCAATTTGAGAAGCATTCGATAATGGTGTTATTACTCTTCCTCACATATCTACAGATCAACAAATTGCTGACATCCTCACAAAGTCTCTCACTCTTGCTCGATATCAATTTTTTATACACAAATTGATGCTACTTGACTCACCAGCATCAATTTGAGGGGGTTGTCAATGATAGCTATCTAGATATAGTCAACTATAATTGTCATTTTATTGCTATCATATATTATGTAAATACATGTCTTTTTTAGAATAGACTCTGTTGACCAGGCAACACCTTTCGTGGCATTTATTAGAACAATTGTTACTTGCTTAGTGAAATGCAATTCTCCTGATCGATCAAGAAGAGGAGTTTCTCTATTGGTTACCCAAATAATAGGTTCCAAAAGATATCTTCTTGAACCAAATTCCTATCTTCTTGAACCAAATTCCTTAGTACCTTCTTGAAGAACTAAGTAGAATGAAGAATCCAAGTTCTAAGCTTTGGTCTGAAGAAACTAATGTCTCTCCATCTCTTACAGATTGACCTACAAACATTATATCTAGGTCGGTATAATTTGCAGGAATTGACATCAGGAAACAGTAGACAAGAAGCTTCACAAAGCCATCCATTAAACCTCTCATGCCTATCATGCAATACTCATAATAATTCCAACCCAATGGAGAAGGATTTACATGGGACTGAGAAGATGAAATAGAAAGCTAACTAGGGCTGTCAAATTGATTAAGCTATATTTGGTTAAACGTAAGGTTCTTAGTCGAATGGAATATTATGTAACATAATGGAATGGTTTATAATGGAATGAAATGTAAATGAATGTAATGTTAGAAAATTGCTATTTAGGAGGAATGGAAGGATTCATATATAATATAGTGAAATGTTATTTAGAAGATGGATGGAATAGAATGTAATATATGTATAATAATAATTAATGACTATTCTACCCTTGATAGAAATAATGAAATGTATTATCATGCTGCTTACTATTAGGGTTTAGGGTATAATTGGTATTATAGAAAATTATTGAGGGCACATTATGTAGTACATATTTATCATTTTACATTCCATCATAAACCTCTCAAATAAGAAGTAACTAATTTTTTACCGTTAGGATGAAATATGATGTAACGTGAAATTCTTCCCTTCCATCTTATTCCATTCCATTATATTATAAACTTTCATCCTAAATAATAGAATAATATTACATTCCATTTTATTTTATTTCATTCTATTACTAACTTCCCTATCAAATATAACCTTAAACTAGCTATATGATGCCTAAAAGTCCCAAAAGATGTAGTTTTGCAAAGATTTTACTCTGCCTCACACATCAACATACAAAGCCTTTCCCGACGATTTCATTCGTGATGAAATGAAATTCGTCACCAAAAGACAACATATTGTGACGACTAAAATAATTCATCACTAAAACTTACCGTTTAACGACATAATCAAAAAGCGTCACACAAGTGAAAACCTTTAGCGACGTATAGGAAAAATCGTCACCAAATGCTGAATATTTCGTGACGTTTAAGAAAATTTGTCACTAAATGACGCATAATGGGTGACGATTTCACATATTCGTTGCTAAATAATGGAATGGCGATAACTGGTCAAACATTTGGCGACAGATTCCCAAAATCGTCACCAAAAGGTCAATATTTGGTGACGAAAGTTTCATTTGGTCGCAAAAGCTTATACATTCGGCGACGAATTTTTGTCATCGAAATCGTTACCAAATGGTGCACATGTAGTGACGAATTCTAAAAAATGTCGCTGAATTTGTACATTTGGTGACGATTTCTAAAAATCGTCGCCAAATGATTGACATTTTCATAAATTATTAAACTAACATTTTTGTAGTCTATCATACTTAAGATATGTTTTATTAGAGATTTTCTTTGAATATTTACAACGTATTATTAAAACAAACTCAAAGCATAATTTTAAGTGTTAAATAGTATTATTAATTAATCGTTAGTATTTACTAAATTGCAAAATTTTGTTATAAAAATTTTAAATAATTTTATCAATATAATAATACAATATATGGAGTAGCATGAATTTTGAATTAGAAGTTACCCAATTCATACAGTCATAGAACCAGAACAATAACAGTCTATATTTAATAGTACGAACTTGAGCCCTAAGTGGTAGATATGTTGTTTAACAAATTATTACAGATACAACAATAAATAAATTTTAAAGTTGAGTTTTGATTGACTCGTGAACTGACAATGATACAACTGTTTATTTGGATTCCAAGTAATATGAGAGTCGGTACAGGTAAATGAGTCCCCAATGTTTGGATTCCTTAGAAGGGTCCTTACACGTTCAAATGCATAAATTGGAACAGTAACAGTTGTTCCCTCAAGTGTAGGGTTTTTCACACTCTCTGGAAACAACTTTTCCACTATAGCTAAATTTGTAGAGGATGTAGTGAATAAGTCACTAGATTGAGTACCTAAAACACAATCAGTATAGAAGTTCGATATTGTCATATTAGTAAACTATTAAAATGAGCTGAAATTGGAGTGACATGCATACATGCATGAGCAAACGAAGTATTTGGCATTGACGAACTTCCCAAAACAATTGATTCCCCTAATCCTTTACGGACTGTTGTGACATCGCTCCTGCCTCCATGGCCATACATGTCATCTTTGAGACTCAAGGAAGCTTAAAACAACATGTAGTGTAAGCCATCAAATGTGAATATATATAATAGCTTCATAAAAGGATATGAGATGTACATAATAAGGAAAGCGATGTTGTTCGGATGATACTAAACACCTTAAAGCAGAAGATCAACCATGGAAGGCAAACGATGATTAGTATATGAAGTGGAAATTGTTTCTGCATTATTGGTTTTCTCAGTAGGGACAATTTTGTCACATTCCTCCCAACGGAATGAATTAGGGCCATCTAGAACTAGTCTCCATGTCGACATTCCTTCATTAATAATGTTAAGAGGTTAATTCTGTAAAATTTGATTTAGAAAAAAATGATGATATGTTTAACTCCAATTTCGCTGACAACTGAAACTGGTCCAGTTTAGCACTTATACATCTTTAATGTGCCTAATGATATGAAAGTTACCCTTACTAAAATTTCAAAAATTTATTCTGTAATTTGTATCTAATGCAAAATTTAGAATTTAAAGTAGAATACACATTACTATGTTCTTCATGTACATAAATATAGTATTATCTATATGTCTTTATATTACTAGGACATGAAAAAAGGTCACATACTCTTGAAACAATTTCATCAATGTAGAAACAAAGCTTTCATGAAATTAAACGTTAAACATCGGTGGGAAGATAGATATAAAGAAATAACAAAGATAGACCGTAAATCATCTTCAAGACACAACCATAAACACAACTCTTACATCAAATGCATAATTAAGAACTCACAATAAACACCTAAAGGGTTTAAGTGAATAATTAAAATAGATAATCACAATAGGTACTGAACAATGTAACTTTCTGACATCAATCCCCTTTAATCTGGATAGTAACACACAAAATAGTGGGCATCTACCTATTTTGAGTTATTTAAGAAAATGCCCGTGTGCTTTACAGGAGTAGAGGAAAGCCCAAAGTCACAAATGCCAAGCAGGATGTATTTAAATAAGTTCCTCAATAGGCAAAATCCAGAAGCAACTTGAGAAGAATCAGTAACAGTGAGGTCAACTAAATCGATTCGATTCCGAAAACTAGCTGAGAAAAATCCAAACTCTCCAAAGACAATGTGCAAATAACATAACACAAAGAAATCAAAAATAAGTACAAAACACAAAGAATTGAACTTTAGCACCACAGAAAACACTCCATGTACAGATCTACATAAAGAACGTCCAAATCTACCCTAGAAGGATAAAAATCACAACTTTATCATAGAAACAATGGTAAAATACTTGTTTTCTTTCTCCCGTTATCTCCAGAGCCAAATGCAAACATCACAGGAAAATAGGAGAAAACCGATCGAAGAGATACTAAAACTTGTGACAATGTTCCAAGATTGACAAACAAAGAGTCAATCTATTCAGTAAAAGATGTAGAAATGAAGACCACAACTGAAAATACAATAGATAGTAAAAAAGAAGTGACAGGATTACAGACCGTGTTTTGATCAAGTCAATGGCTTTGATATGTGGGTAAGATATCGGAGATCGCTAGTTTTGGGAAGACTTGACGGAGACTACAGAGGAAGAATTGATCGAAAATAAAGGTAAAACTTTTTTAAGAACAATAAAGAACACAACTTAAAACAATAAAGAAGTAAAGAAAATGTAACAACATTTCGCAAAGTTTTCCAAAATTTGTAGCTAAATTATAATTTTAGGTGACGAAAACATCCATCGTCGATAAAACAAACAATTTTTACAACGATTTGCAAAATGTTGTACATTTTACGATGCTAAAAAGTATTTCGTAGCCAAAGCGTGGCATTTAATGACGAATATTAATTTTGTCGCAAAATTTGGGAGATCAGAGTAATATAACTACGTCGTTTCAAACGTATTGGTGATGGTTATATGATATCGTAGCTAAAGGTTTTGCATTTTACAATGAATGTTCATTTCGTCAATGAATGTTCATTTCGTCAATGAATGTTCATTTCGTCGGTGAATGTTACAACGGTAAAAAAAAATCAAACGACAAATGACATCATCCTATCTAACTAAAAATCAAAGTCGCAACCTTCCCCCTCCCTCTCCTTCGTTTCTGCATTTTCTCTCAAACCATAACGATTTTCTCCATCTTTCTTCAATCATTCTTCTACTGTTCTTCTCAATTTTCTATTCTTATCTTCCCTTTAACTATCATCTCATGGAGTTCAGCTCAACCTGGTAAGTTTTCTTTCATTTCTTCTTGGTTTGTTTTTTAATGTCGTGAATATACCGAATTGAAAATTGTTGTGGTTTCTTCAATTTCTTGAGTTGTTTGCATGGATTGAACCTTTAAATTGTTAAGTTCCTATGTAATTAGGTTAATGATGGTGAAGAAAGGAAACAGAAGTTATGAATGGTTGGTTGAATGTGTGTTGTCCGAATGCCCTGTTCCAATCCTTGTAAGGAAATATTATAAGGTTAAAGGCACTATAAGGTCAGTTAGCCTGTCATTTAAATGGGCGGGAATTGTTTAGGCAAGAAGTTTTACAGGACAAAAAGCCACCACAGTATTTTTCCTTTTTACACTCATGTAAAGAATTGCAGATAAGCAAACTTCCATTTCACTTAAAAATCTTTTTGTAAAAGTAAAATGAATTATAGATTACTAAGTGTAGCACCCCCTTACTGTTGGGTACGTACCGGGATGCCCGCAGGTCATTCCGGTACATATCCTATGATAAGGGTGAACTACGTGCGATCACTACATTCATTCCACATGGCATCATATCAATTTTACTAATAAAGCAGTAATAGAAACCACAATATTTTTAAAATCAACTTCTTCCTCATTTCATTCCATCAAAATCAAAAGTTT
>JAOTAY010000191.1:45186193-45211148 GCA_025629805.1 Erythroxylum baracoense
ATAGTAAGCATCCTCTCTCTGTAGATCAGGAGTATAGTGAGGGGTCAGGTGCTGCATATCAGCTGGAAAGGCCCACTATCTCCTGAGAGGATGTATTTAGCCTTCTCAATGACATGCCATCTTTGGAGTGCTTGATTATTCCGGATGAGAGGCCCATGTCCTGTCCAGTTGTCAAACCAAAAGAAAGCTTTTTCTCCATTCCCAATCTTGCAAGATACTAGGGGTTCAAGTATGGATCTAAGTTTCAATAGCTGAGTCAGTGGCCATGAATATGAGGGCTTAATAGGGATGGACCAAATACTATAGCCCTTCAGTATATAGCTATGTAGCCAGTAGATCCATAAAGACTTCTTTTCTAGGAGAATATTCCAGAGATTCTTTACCAATGCAGCTCTATTAAAAGAAGCAATAGATATTAAACCAAGACCCCCTTCCTCTTTGCTTTTACACACCTCTTTCCACTTAACTTTTGCAAAATGGCTGTTGGAATTGAGATTTCCCCATAAGAATCTTCTAAAGATTTTCTCAATGGATTTAATCACTCCTTTTGCTAGGGATATATTAGAGGACCAGTAAATGTGAAGAGAGTTCAGGACTGCCTTGATAAGTTGAAGTCTTCCCCCAAATGAAAGCACCTTATTGGACCACATGCCCAGTCTTCTTTGGATTTTATCAATCAGAACCTGACATTCAGAAAATTGTATCCTTCTTGTAGTAATAGGAAGCCCCAAATAGGTCAGGGGGGCTGATTTTCTGCTCATCCCTGTCAGTTGTGAAATTAAGGGCTCCATTATGGTCGCCCCTTCAGACAAGACAAACTGACTTTTGTGAAAGTTAATCTCCAATCCTGACAGATTCCGAAACTCCACCAAGGTTTCCATGAGTAGTTGAATTGAATTACTGTGTGCTTTAGAGAAAAGTAGTAAATCGTCCGCAAAACATAGATTGACTAGCCGAACCTTCTTACATTTAGTTTGGAATTTGAAGGATCTACAACTACCCACCCGTGTTTGGATTAATAGGCTGAGGACCTCCATACATATTATAAATAGATATGGGGAGAGGGGGTCGCCTTGGCGCAAGCCCCTAGCACTCTTGAACACTTTTGTTGGAGAGCCATTAACTAGGACAGAGTAGGAGGGAGTGGTAATGCAAGCCCGTATCCATCTGATAAACCTCTCCGGGAATCCCATTAAATTCAGGGTCTGTAGCAAAAACTCCCACTCTATAATTTGGTTATGGTTTGCAAGTCTATAATTTGGTTATGGTTTACAATTTAGGGAATGGTTATAACTCGAAAGAGAGTAATCAAACATACAATCATTTAGAACCGACACCCCATAAACACATAATGGCTAGATTAACATTAATAATAGGTAAAATCTCCTCTCTCATAACTTGATTAATTCTCTTGATGGATTTCTATTGTTACATTATTCGTTCATTGCTAGTTTGTTTGGTTTAGTTTATTTTTCAGTTTATTTTTCAAATTTAAGTCTTAAACAAAGCTTAACCTAAATTAAGTGTTGCCTAAACACAATCTCTGTGGGATGATATTTGCTTTTTACTAAAAGTAATGACTCGTATACTTGCAATTTTAGCGTAAAATAAGTAGTTTGTTTTTGCAATCAACATGTATTAGTTTTTTCTCACTTTGATGGGTTCTAAAAATGCCCCCGAACCTAAAACAGATGAAAAAACTCGTACTTAGAAACTCTCTGTCATGATGTTGTCACGATCGTGCTCCTTGAGGCATGATTGTGACCTTCGTATTTTCCCATCTGTCACGATCGTGCCTTAACACGATTGTGACATGCTTCATGTAACTTCCATCTTCCTAGTTCTTCAGTTATCTAATTTCTAACACATTAAACACATCATGAAATATAAAATTAAGATTGAATTCATGCTCTAAACCACACAAACATGTAGAATATAAACAAACACTCACAGTAACACAATTTTAAACCTATACATACGACAATCATCAAATAAACACCTAAAACCACCCTAAAACAATTAGGAAAACATAGTATGAACTATAAATATCAATATCCCTATACTTAAACTTTTACTTGTCCTCAAGAAAAAACAAAAATATAAATATAAAACAAACACAAAAAAACATAAGCACATATTCATGCAGCATGCAATAATGGTACAATGACATTGAATCTTATGGAATCAATTTAACCCCAAACATCAATCATTCAAATTGTGCCAACATACTAACATATTCCTTTCATGTTTAATTACGTACTTTGAATTGAATATACACATTAATTAAAATATTAACACCCTATTCATTTATCTGATTTCATACACTAACAAACACATAAGAAATTCCTAGTCTTCTTTTCAATTTCCTTCTACATCTTTTTAAGAATGGAAACATACAAGAACCAGTATACTTAAAGATTGTTGACTATAGATAGTATCAATTAAACTCTACCACCATATGAAAGAGTTGTAATGGTCCAGGAGATTAACTTCTTATATAAGGCTTCAATTAATAAACTACAGTTTGTAGGTGAGAGCTTCCTAGTTGAAATGGGTTACATTTAAGTGCTTAATAGGAATATTGCCAATAAGGATACCTGAGGCTAAGACATAGTCTTTAAATTCTTGTTTAACTCTTGCCGATAGTAAAATGTAGCTTTTGTTCCTATTATAACTTAAACCAGACATACATTTGAAAGATTCTAGGTAACTCGTTAGGTGATTGAATGAGTTTTGATTAGCTCTACATAAAAGAAATAGGTCATCAACAAAGGATATATTCACCACATCTGTTTCCTTGCATATATAGTGGTTCTTGAACCCAAATTCTAGAGAAATGTTGAACTTTAGTAGTTTTTATATCACTTCAATAGCTACAGATATTTGTTACAAACAAAGTATGGGGATATTTAATGGTCTTTGTGTGATGGTATATATATATAATTCATAAGACAACTATGAATCTTTTTAAATGGAAGGAGAAATCAAAACCTTACATAGATATTATTCACTAGCAATAGGATAAGATGCATGCCCAAATGTTAATATTATAGGTGATCTTTTTGATGTGATTGAATGAAAAATTTTTCTAATTAATGAAGAGAAATCAAAGGCAACAAATAAAATTAGATCATATTATGAAGATTTGTGGAGTTTTGCTACACTATCTACAAAGAGAGAAATGTAACTGATAAGTTTTCATAATTTTAGTTCCATTATTTACTTTTCAATATTATATTTTCAAATTTGTATTATAACTCTTAATTTAGAATAAAGATGAGTGGTGAAGATTACTTGGTGAAAGTATTATAATCTTAAGAAAACTTACTATTATATTACTCAATCAAATAGCTTATGCATCAAGTTGTGAGTGTAATTAGATTGTTATTTAATATATTCATATGAAAAAAATTGTTTGAAATAAGGACTTAGTTACCTTGTTTACACTCCCTGTAATTTAAGGATGAAAATTAAGTATTTTATTAATTGAATTTTATTTTGAAGTAATTATATTTTTATTATTGATTTTATAATTTTTGTATCATTCATTCAGAGTGTAAGCAAAAGTGAATAAATAATATGATTGATATGATTTGTATTGACCATTTTGACAATTGGATTGAAGAAGAAAAGTCACCAGTTAATCTTGATTATATTGAACTTAAGAAAGTGATTAAGAAAAAATACATTTGTAATGAGGTTAGTTAATATCTTATTTTAAACATATTTAAAAATAAATATACTATATTACAATTAAAAATGATTTCATACATTACAAATTTATAGTTTATTTAAACATAGTAAAAGATGTTAATACAAATATTTTGGATGAAAGTATAACTGATAACTCTTTAAATGATATTGGAGAATTTAAAATTTTCGATGATGGTGAAACATAATTACTTTAAAAAATATATGTTCAACTACTATTATTATTTTATAATTTTATATTAGTTTTAATTACAATCATATTATTAGATTTATTATTAGTTGATTATATATTAATGGATACTAGCATTTTATTTTTATTTTAATAAATTAGTTTATATTTATATTATTTTTTGTTTAGTTTTATAATATCTACTTATTGAACTTTGTAATATTAGTTTAACTTTTTAATAGAAAAAAAGTGTTATAGAATAAATAAGATGTTAAAGCAAATTACATTATTATAATATCAATTAGGTAACAATTATTGTGAAGCCATCATTAACCAAATAAAATAGCTCAACCCAGCCCATAACTAATAAGCTATATAGAAGATAGCATCTGGAAATAAACATTAAGACAACCAACAACAATCACCTTCTTTTATCATCTTTCTCTTCATCTCCCAGCGGGTAAGTGTGTCTAAAAACACCCTTTTTCTCATGCATGTGACATTTCTCTTATAGGTTCCCTCATTGTGTTTTTTTTGCTGGAAGATTTGGAGGAAGTTGTGGAAGTTAACAATCTCAAATCCCTCAACACTTAAGTAAATTTTCAGCTGTCATTTTTTTGTCTTTTTTGTGATTTTTGGTAATCCTACACTAGTTTATAGTTGTTTTGCATGTTCTTGTTAATTTGGACAATAATTGAAGTTGCATGAAGGGATAATAATGGAGGAAAAGTGGCTAAAAATGAGAAAAAAAAAAGAGGAGATGTGAGAAGAAGAGAGGGTGAAGAAGATGACATCTTTTGAAAATTGAAGTTGCATAAAGTGGCAGAATAGGAAATGTAAAGAGTGAAGGGGTAAATCGGGAATTTACTTCCAAAAAGGGCAATTTTGGTGTTAATTGAAATGGATAAGGGTAAAATAGGACTTTTAATTAGTTAAGAATATTTTAGTAATTATGGTGGTTAGGTTAGTAAGGATATTATTTTTATAATTAAGAATAAATTAGAAAAGAGAATAATGTTGGATTACTAAGTGTAATTGGTTGGAAATTTTGCGTAAATTAGCCTAATAGAATTTTGTAAATTCTAAGTCTAAAGATTCGCTTAAGGAGTAATTTAGAGTATCAATTAGTTGAGTCTGAAATCGAAATAAGAATAATCTTGGACTTTACTTTTAAAATAGAGTATCATTTTGTTATTAATAAATTATATTTTGAATTAGTCATTAATTAAATTATTGATTAATGGTTTTATACATAAATTCCAAGGTGTTTTGTGTTTATATTTTGTTATGTATATTCAAGTGTATTGATTGTTAATTTGGTGAAATGTGTTATTAAATAGAGATTGGTTGATAATATGTTATGAATAATTGGTAAAAATTGAGAATCGGTGGCAGATTGAAAATCGGTGGCTTGTTTAGGATAAGCTATATTTGATGGTCTTAGATGGATAGATTGTGTCAAAATGAGCAGATGGTGGCTAGGTATCTCTCCGTGGAGCAGATACTGGAATATTCTGAGTCTCGAGGATGTTCTATGCTGATGGCTAGGTACCAAAGTGGTACCGGGATATCCTGAATCTTGGGAATATCGTATCTCAATGGCTAGGTACTACAGTAATACCGTGGTACCAAGAGAAATTGAGAAATTAAGGTACTCTGTGTCGATATTTATACATTTAATTACATTTTCACTTGGTGAGAGATAATTGATGAGTTGAAATGAGTTGGCAAACTATTAGATGTAAGCCTATTAGGTTAAGCAGGCCCGACAATTAAGTTAATAATGGAATAAAGCATAAATGACAATTATGTATTAATATGTGTGTTAACCGTTGTTTGGTAAAAGTTTTGAAATGCTTGTTAATTGTTTGGATTAGGCTGAGTAATGTTAAGAGCATTCATATTATAAGTATGTTTTAATCTCTTGACTAAGTTTCATAGTTAACCATTGACTTATTTACTTTTAATGGTATGATCGGTTATCCTTACTGAGTAAGCAGCTCACCCCTTGCCATTATTTTTTAGGAGAATGAGTGAATGATAACTCCAGTGTATAGGACAGACAGGTGAAGTTTATGTTAGACCAGCAAATTAATTGAGTAAAGTTATTCGATTGTATATATTTTTGAATGTTACAATTTGAGTAGTTTTGTTGTATAGAATATTTTTGTATTTTAAAAATAATCATCTCTTTTAGAATTAACGAGGGATTGGATGACTAATGGTATGTTTTGGGAACTATACAGTTAATTGTGGTTTAAGAATTTTGGGACCGTTACTGAACTAGTGGTAACCACTGCAGATAAGAGTTAGAACAATATAAAATTTGAACTATCAACGATGGGTATTTGTAATCCGTTAATGCACGCTCATTGACACATAATCCACTAATGTTGCTTCCTCTTTTCCTATTATAACCAAACAAAATATTGCATTGGCAGATCAAAGTAGGTAGTTCATGCCACATTGAAGTATATTTACAAGATGATAAAGCAGTAGGAAGGGTGAACATCATCAACACTTAGTATAATTTGGATAGGATACACGCATTGTCCAAAAAAATCTTCCATAATGTGTCTATCATGGCCTTTTTACCGAGGATCAAGCATGGTGACAGTGATATCATTAGTTGAGGTTGACTTATAATAACTAGAAGAGGACTCTGGTTCAGGCACATTCCTTTCAGTGAAAAAGCCTGGCTGCTTTGGTTGAGGTAGTGTACTCTCTCCACCAAGCATCAGAACTGCATTTGACATGTTTGGCCTGTCTTCAGGTCTCTGCTGCACGCATAACAAACCTATATGAATGCATCGTATTATTTCAGAAATGACGGCTGCTTCACCTGAAATATCCTCAAGCAGTTCCAGCGGCCTCTCTTCTAGCCACAGCCCCCATGCCTACAACAAAGTTAAATGTCAAGTTCAGTTTTAGTTCTTTGTTTGTATAGAAAATATTTTAAAACCTTTCACTCATTGAGCCTCGAGGTTTGATAATTTTATGAATACTGTTCCTAGAAGAGATCATTGAAACACTTCTTTGTGGTAGTTAGTAGAAGTGAACATACTTCTTCCATATAAGTTTATAGACTATGGCTTTACTTACATGTCCAAGAAGGTTGTGATGATGGTTTTGACTGTAAAATCCTCTGTTTCTTCTACCACTAGCAATTTCTAGTACTAAAACTCCAAAGCTAAAGATATCAGACTTCACAGAGAATAGCCCATCGACAGCATACTCAGGAGCCATATAGCCGCTGATAAACAACGTTTGTAAACTATTAGGTAATAGGTGAATCCTTTTAGAAGTAAGGGGAACAAATAGAACATAAGCATGCAAACTTACTATGTGCCCACAACTCTATTTGTGTTGGCCTCAGTTTGGTCACCCCCAACTATTCTTGCCATGCCGAAGTCTGAAATCTTCGGATTTAAATCATTATCAAGTAAAACATTGCTGGCTTTCAGATCTCTGTGGATAATTCTGAGTCTAGAATCCTGATGAAGATATAGAAGTCCTCTAGCAATTCCATCAATTATGTTCAAGCGCTTTTGCCAATCCAGTAATTTGCGTCTTGTTGGGTCTGACCAAGTTACTCAATTGACATCAGTGTTATCCAATGGAAAAAAAAAAGGTGAAATTCTGATGAGATCCATCCAACACAGAGAGGTGTACAAAACATACCAAAAATGAAGTAGTCCAAGCTTTTGTTGGGCATGTATTCATAAATTAACATTCTTTCACCACTCTGAATGCAGCATCCAAGAAGCTTTACAAGATTGCGGTGCTGAAGTTTGGCAATCAATAGAACCTCGTTTTTGAACTCTTCCACTCCTTGTCCAGAGCCCATTGATAGTCTTTTCACCGCTATTTCTTGTCCATCTTGAAGCGTACCCTGGAGGTCATCTTTAATCATCAGAAAACTCCTTTATATTTTTTCTTTTATCTACTAGTCTAATACCCCTGATTTAATTGATCTACCTTGTACACAGGTCCAAATCCACCTTCACCAAGCTTGTTCTCCACCGAAAAATTTTCCGTTGCCTTCATTATGACACCCAATTCAATTGTTGGTAGCTCCAAGTCTTCTTTGGTGCTTCTGTTGTTGACTTCAAATTGGAGGATGCTTTTCATACCATCTGAAATCCAATGTTCAACAATCTAATGGTTAACATTAATACAATGGAACCATTTCAGTCATCATAAACAAATAGCTATATCAACACACTTCGTTTTCTTTTATGGAATCAAAATCTTGTACATATTTAATATTAAAAAAAAAAGCAAATAAAAGTTTACCTTGTTTTTGAAGTTTTCTTTTCCTTAAAAAGATCAGCAAAAGCAAAAGTAGACCCACGAGGAATATGACGGAGCAGATTATAATTCCTATTTGTTTCACCTCTCTTAATCGCTTTTTCCTCTTCACATGATCTAACACAATTGGTTAACAGAAACAATTACTTGATATGATAAAATGCTTGAACCAAACTAACATTAGTAATCTGCCAAGGATTGAGATACCTATATATGAAGCGGACATTCGAACATAGATGTCTTGCCCTGACTCTGACTCTGTAAAATCTCTCATGTCAATCAGGTCACTAAACCAAAGCAAGCACCCACTACCACCAGCCCTAATATCAGTATTTGCATAAGCCACACATGAGCAGTTCTTCAAGCACACATCTTCACATTCCTTGAGGCTCATGATGCTAGTATTAAACCACGAATTCGACGTGTCTGGGAGCTTCACGTCCATGTATTTCACAAACCCTTCTCTCTTGCGACAACTCAGAGGAGTAATTCGAGCACAGCCTTCGGAGTAGTCTCTGAAACTCCAGTCTCTGGGAGACTTGGGCACGAATCCACCCATGCAAGCACATAGAGGAAAGTTGTTGATGTTGCATTTGGCATATGCGCCACAATTTGCATAATTGTCGCACTGATCTTCACCAGTTGCAAAATAACGGGCCCAGCTATGTGTTTGATCTATCCATGTCAATCGCTCCACGATTCCAGATACATTAACCACCAACCTTGAAACCACTGACTTGTTGAAAAGTTCAATACTATAGTAAACCTCCTTTGCAGTTAATACAAACTCGTATTTGTACACTGGATTGGGTTTCATTCGCAGAGCTCCAGTGAAACGAATACCATTCCAACATCCGGCTCGAAATTGTATTGTACTTCCTTTCTTAAGCATCATTTGTGGATATCCACGAGGGTCTATTCCAAAAGTGAATTCGCCTCTGGCAGGATCGTCCATGCTCTTCCATGATGATATAGACCAGTCCATACCAGTAACAAAGTTTCTTCCAAGTTTCATGCCCTCTAGATTAGTATCACCCGGATAATCAAAGCTTTGCCACAGAAAGTTATCTGGGTTGCTGTTGTTGTCACTTGCATCTTTCACTGCAAAATTTCCTGAATCCAACAGCTGAGCAACCGGATTCTTCCCGGTTCTGGTCATATTAGAGGACCAAGCAACACCTTTCGTGGCATTTACTAGAACAAGAGTTCCTTGCCTAGTGAAATGCAATACTCCTGATCGATCGAGAAGAGGAGTTTCTCTGTTGGCTACCCAAACAACGGTTCCGAAAGATATCTTCTTGAACCAAATTCCCAAGTACCTTCTTGAAGACCCACCTGGACTGAAGAATCCAAGTTCAAAGCTTTGGGCTGAAGAAACTAATTTCTCTCCATCGCTTACGGATTGACCTGGAAACATAGTATCTAGGCCACTACAATTTGCAATAATTGACATCAGAAAACAGTAGACAAGAAGCTTCACAAAGCCATCCATTGAACCTCTCATGCCTGTCTTGCAGTACTCATAATAATCCCAACCCAGTGGAGAAGGATCTACATGGGACTGAGAAGATGAAACAGAAGAGCCAAGTGGGGTTGTCAAATTGCTTATAGTAGCTATATGATGATGCCCAGAGGAACTTGTGGTGGTCTTTACACCTATATACTTGTCCCTTATTTTCAACTGCGCATTTACTCCGGCTGTCTTCCTTCTTTTGGTTTCGTACAGGATTGATCTACTTTTCATGGACTGCTTTTATATATTTCACAGGAGGCTCTGACCAACGAAAACCAAAGGAACCCATGGCCATGGCTTGTCAATAAAGGCATTCTTTGCCCATTTCTCTAAAGCCTGAACTGTCTGATTTTGACATGCAACTGGAACTGGAAATTGGATCACTAAACTCTTTAAAAACAATTACAAAATCCATGTTTTTTTTCGTTTGACTATGGTCAGTGTTAATCAACTTGGGATTTAGCATCTAATTTCGTATTACACTTGAAAAATTGCCTCTCTCCCTCTTTTATATGATTGATTGCAATCTAATAAATAATAATGGGACCATATGTTGGCTACATATCTAATGCCCTCGTCTTTGTACACGCATGTTCGTCAAAGCTCTCTGTTTCCAGTATCTGCCAGAGCTGGACCATATGAGACATTTTTGGTAATATGTAATGCAATCTCAGTTATATGGCCTCGTCCATCTGTTTGATATTAAACGGGTCAAATTCATTACATTAACAAAATGGGCATAAATTTTACTCTCTAATTATAATATCACCTTTTTTTAATTTGTTATATAATAGACACACAACAATGAGTGATTTTTTAATCTGTAATAAGATCCGCTACTATAACTTTTGTCTGTTGTATTTATATTAGATTGCAGCATATATTTGGAATTGAATGATAAGTATAAATTAGGAAACCTTTTTTAAAAAAAGTATACATTAGGAGTTTTAATAGCATATGCTATATATTTAGAGTTAAATTGTAATAACATAGAATTATTTGAGAGGGATTGAGGTAATGGAGAGGAAGAGAGTCCCCACATTACCCACTTGACGTTAATGGCAATAGGTGATTGTTAGCTCTGTTCTCTAAGAATGGCAATAGGCATTACGCTTACTCTCTATGACGCTTGGGTCTTTTGCCAGCTGACAAAGAATGCAATAAATGCTTCAATCAAATGGACATTACTTAAATTTTCTTTTCTTTTTTGAAAAAATAATTACAAAATATCCAAACTCATGGCTCACGGTCCGCTTTGCCAAAGCCATTAATATTAAAGAAAAGGAAATGTAAAACTTTCTGGTTGGTTTACATTTACTGAAATTTATGTATTAAAAATTGACAATTACAAGAAAAAAGGTCAGCTAGACAATAAATGATGCCTAGAACTAGAAGAAGGCTTGTGAATTATTGCTTTTATAGCTACAATAACTATTCTAAAGTCGCCGTTGGAATCAAACTTCAAATTCAGAAATGCAGTTGCCAATCTCAATTTATAATTCGCATGTTTTATAATAAAACGGAATACTTACTTTTATCCAACCCTAATGAATTTAGATTTAGTTGTTTTTAGGATTAAAAAAATTATAATTTCCGTATTCATTGGTTACCATAAATACAATGTAATTTCAATAATTACAATTACAATTCCATTATGAGAAAAAATAGCAGTTTATTTTCTTCACTTCCTCAAATTGTGACTTGTGAGGTAGGTCCCTATCTTTTAATTGTGTATCTGCATAACACCTTATGATTAAAAAATCAGGTCCGGACTAGAGGAGCTTAAAACCTTTTAATGCAAAACAAAACATCTTAGTCAAAGGTTGAAAGAGGACAAGGCTTGTAAAAGTCATCAAATCGACTAACAATTATAGTTACCTACTCTCAAGGGCAGGGCCGGTGTCCCTTTCAGGTACTGTCACTTCCTCACAAGACAAGATAATAAAGCTAGTTTTCCCTCCATGTTCAAGACGCAATTTACGTTAGTATAGGATCAAATTACATGTTGAATGACAAAAGTCCTCAACTTTTGTATTCTAGTGCCGCTCGACTACATAAGCACTTCCAAATGTTACAAGGTTAAGAGATTTTAATAATTATTTAAGTTCGATTTTGAAAGATAGTAAGGGGTCAATAGTTTCACAAACTGTCCAATTTTACGTGACCGTCTCTGACACAAATAAAAACAAAAATCAATCAAATGAAAAATAACAAATGACACTATAAATTTTGTAACGCAGTTTGACACCCTTTGCCTACGTCTACGGGGCCCTCAACCAGATTAATTCTTTCACCGAAATATAATAAATTTATCTAATGCTTTACTGAGCCGACACCACTCAACCCTTGACATTATCTCTCAACCTTACTTCCCGTAAAAGAATTTTACACCCAATAACACGTCCGACTCGTGTTAATCTCAACAGAGGATTTTTCCGAACCACTATTAATAAAAGACAATTATTCAAATAATTAACGAACAGCTCAAATGATTAAAATAACTAGAAACAAAAACGAAAACACTTAAGAAACAAGAAAAGAACAACTTCTCGAAAGATTAAGCTTCACTGAAATAAATCTGGAAGTCGTCGCAACAATAATGGGCTTATTCACATAAACACTAACATGAAGCCACAACAAATATTTCAGTTGATATTCCCACCAAGAAAAACTTCCCAACCCAACATTTATGTACGAATGTTATTCTATTTAGAAGAAAACAATGTGGCCTCTGGAGTTTATGCATCCGAAGGGCTATAGGATATATTAATAAAGTCGTCGCATACAGTACAAGAATTACTGCTGGTAGAGAAGGGCATGAATGTGAATCATGTTTAGTTCGACAACTCCTTCAATTAACTCCACACTAAATTAATGCAACACCCATCTCCAAAACATACCCACGGTATCTCTAAATATGGAACACACGCGTGACTTTTTATACAACCCACTATCTCATAGATTTTCTGCACTTGGTCATACCCTTTTAAAAATTCCAGCAGCGTTATCCTATTAATTGTAAGACTCCCACGCAAGATGCACTTCTTCTTTACAAAGACTTCAACATCCAAGCCACGTGTCTTAGTTGACGAACCAATAAAGTAAGTTACGAATGCAACCACAATTTAAAATAGAGTTCTACATTATCTCAAAAATTCGTCATAACTCTTCTCAAGATACACATCTATTCAAGATAGGATTCCATAACATCTAGAACATTATCCAAAATAACTTTTTGAATCCAATTCAAACAAGGATTATTGGTTAGCTATCATCATCCAATTAATATCTTATAGGTCCAATTAATAAAGAATGCCAAAGCTAATTACTTAGATATATAATATATATCCTGACAATCTCTTCCTTTTTGGCATTGTTTGTTAAAAATATGAAACTCCCCCTAAATAATATAATTGGACATATAAGTATCAAATTCACAATTCATATGACAAATACTCCCTCTTAATCAAACGTCAAGTTCCAAAGAACATCCATAGAATCAATAATCCAATCATCCAAATTTCTCCCCCTTAGGAAAAAGATGCCAAAAAGCAAGACTAATAGTCACAAGGATACCTTAAAATCTCCCCTGAATTGAACGGTCACCAAAGACAATTTGATGTCTCCCCTTTGGGAAAAAATATTATTAAAACACATAATCATAAGAATCAATAATAGGTGTAGCGGAAGAATTATAAGCACGCCAAGATGACAATTTACCTCCATTCAAAACATTGAGAGATATGCTCGAAAGAGAAACCCACACTGATGAGAGAGCTGAAAAGTCTTCAGTGGAGCCAAATAGAAGTCACAATGCAAACTGCTAAAAAGATGAGATGACAATGGCAACATAAAGACTAAATAAGACAATTTTTTTTACATTTTGTTTTCCTTTTTATAACTTTTCTTTTCTTAAAACAACAAAAAAAACTTCAAAAATGTAAAGAAGACAGTCATTATGCCCCCTCAAAGACATTCAAACCTGGGCTTATTCCTCATCACATTATCTTGATCACCAATTGTCTGATTGATTTCTTCATCTGAAGCAACTAACTTATCCTCAACAGTTGCTTCAAAAATAGTAACTAACTGTGAATCTGAACAATTTCTTGTTTTTCCTTCATTGTGCTTGTCCTTGACCCTTTCTAACCCAAGTGGATTTCGGTACTAAAGGTTGATCCTGAAATTTATGTGAGGGACGTAGAATTCTTCGGCTTTGGCTTCTTTGAAATAGTATCTGCAGTAACTGGTAACATCTTGGCCTTATATGCCCAATAACTCCTCAAAAATGACACGTGGGTATAAATATTCGATTCTTTCTCGATGTTTCTTCTTCTCGGATAGATCTGGACATTTCATTTTTCTCCTCATTCACCTTAGAACACTCACCTTTGTAACCAATACCTTGAAGATCCCCTTTAACCTTACCGATTTCGATCAACTTTTCTAACTTTTCTGTGCCTCCATTAAGCATTCTCAAACCCTTTTCAGTACTTGCTAACTTCAGTCTAGCTTTACTGAGCTGGTCTAAAGCTACCATCAATTTCTTTTATAACTCTTGAATGGTGGTCTTCATGAAGAGATTCTCTTCCTTTAATCTTTCATTCTTTCTACAAGTTTTTACCCATTTTCGTATGTTAATTCGTAAGTCTTATAAATGTTCTCCTTTTTATCACCTGAATCATTTTCATCACTTTCATAATCTGAGATCGAGCTTTGAGTTGAATCGCCTACATTTTTACCGAAATTTTCTGATTTACTTAATTTTCCGTCTTTAGTTACTTCCTTCTCGGTTACTGTTAAACAAGTAACTAGACTTTTGCTATATAAAGCAACTAAAGCATCACCATTAACAATTTCTTTTTCACTACCATATTCACTCTCGGATTCATTCTTACTCCAAGTGCTAGTAAAGGATTTTCCTTTTCTCTTCTTCAAAGTATTAGCATATTCGGCTTGAACGTGCCCGAAATCTTGACACTTATGAGATTTGATTCTCTTCACCTTCCTTTCACCCTTTTAAGTTTTAACCTGTAATGCCAATCCTTTGCTTCTTTCTTGCTTACCCCTTAAAAGATTCATTTCACAATTTGTAAGAATTTCAATTACCTTCTCCAATGACAGATCATTGATGTTGTTGGCTTCCTCTATTCCTGCAATTTTCGGAATAAATCTTGGAGGCAGTGATCTCAACGTCTTCTTGACAAGTTTTTGATCAGAATATTTCTTTCCAAGTTGATGCGCCTGATTTGCTATATCTCGCAATCTTTCATAAAAGTCCCCAATGGTTTCATTTTCATCCATCTTCAGTTCTTCAAACCTCACAGTTAACATTTGTAGTCTTGATGCTATCACAGATTTGGACCCTTCATGAATAGTCTGCAAAGCATCCCATTCTTATTTAGCCACCTCATAGGTCGATATCATTGAGAAACGTCCTTCATCAACATCACTAAAAATTGTGTGCATTACTTATGAGTTTCCAAGTGCCCTCTCTTCTTCGACTCTTGTCCATTTAGATGGATCTTTTAGAACTGTCTCTCCTTTATTGTCAGTAATCATCGGATGCGTCCAACGATGTAACACCAAGTTCCATGCTTTTGCTCCCTGTACTTGAATAAAGACCCTCATCCATGATTTTCATGCAGGATAATTGGAACCATCCACCAATGATGGCCTAATAATTGATGCTCCTTCTTTTATAGCTATGCTCGTAAAACTAAGATCTGCACCAACTTGCTAACAAGTTCTGAAATAGTGACCTTCTCTGATACAAATTGAAAAACTATAAGGAGTAGATAGTTTTGCAAACTGTCTGATTTTACATGGTCGTCTCTAGCACAAATAAAAACAAAAATCAATCAAAAGAAAAATAACATATGACACCAGAAATTTGGTAACGCAATTCAGCACTCCTTGCCTTCGTTTACGGGACCCTCATCCAAATTAATTCTTTCATCGAAATACAATAGATTTATCCAAGGCTTTACTGAGCCGACACTACTCAACTCTTGACACTATCTCTCAACCTTACTTCCCGTGAATGAATTTTACACCCAATAACACGACCGACTCATGTTAACCTCAACAGAGAATTTTTCTGAACCACTCTTAATAAAAGACAATTAATCAAATAATTAACGAACAGTTTAAGTGATTAAAATAACTAGAAACAAAAACGAAAACACTTAAGACAAAAGAAAAGAACAACTTCCCGAAAAGTTAAGCTCCACTAAAATAAATCTGGAAGTCGTCGCAACAACAATGGGTTGATTCACATAAACACCAACACGAAGCCACAACAAATATTTTAGTTGATATTCCCACCAAGAAAAACTTCCCGATCCAACATTTATGTACGAATGTTATTCTTTTTGGAAGAAAACAATGTGGCCTCTAGAGTTTGTGCATTCGAAAAGCTGCAGGATATATTAATGAAGTCGTCGCATACAGTTCAAAAATTATTGCTGGTGGAGAAGGGCATGAACGTGGATCATGTTTGGTTCGATAACTCCTTCAATTAACTCCACACTAAATTAATGCAACACCCATCTCCAAAACACACCCACGGTATCTCCAAATATGGAACACACACACGAATTTTTATACAACCCATTATCTCATAGATTTTCTGCACTTGACCACACAGTTTTAAAAATTCCAGCAATGTTATCCTATTAATTGTAAGACTCCCATGCAAGATGCACTTCTTCTTTGAAGAGACTTCAACATCTAAGCCACGCGTCTCAGTTGATGAACCAATAAAGTAAGTTAAGAATGCAACTCTAATTTAAAATAGAGTTCTATGTTATCTCAAAAATCCATTATACCTCTTCTCAAGATACACATCTATTCAAGATAGGACTCCATAACATCTAGAACATTATCTAAAATAAGTTTTTGAATCCAAGTCAAAGAAGGATTATTGGTTAGCTATGATCATCCAATTAATATCTTATAGGTCCAATTAATAAATAATGCCAAAACTAATTACTTAGATATATAACATATATCCTAATAGATTTCGATTAATTAATTTAGTGATGTAGGATAATTGGCTTTGGAGTTTGAAGAACAGATGGATAGAAAAATGGCTAAAAGAGCTGTTCTGAAGAAATGGGCATAACTTTTAACTCGGGCGTCAGATTTCCTATTATAATATGTTTTCTGAAAGTTTTTAGTTGTCTTTTGTTTAGTAAATGTCTAATTTGGTCTTTTGCTTAAATTAGGATTTCAGAGACTATTTAAGGCTCTTTATATTCTGATTTGACGGTAAAATGAAAATATTAGTTTTGGTTTCTATTATTTTTCTGGTGGATTCCGGATTGTGTGTGCTTGGGATTTACGATGGTAAACCCAAAGATTCCATTATGCGTCAAGTGCTATCGATGGCCAACAACAAAACAGAAAGGGTTAATCCCCGCGACGCTGGTCATAGGGATACCGATGCCGATTTATAGGTAGCGATTAATGAGCAGCAACAGATAATGGAGAGGTTGGAAGCCATGCTACAGCAACTGTTGGAGCGGCAACCAAATCCCAGAGCACCTATTGACAATGCTCCTGCCCCTGCCAACGGAGATGGAATTGAGGGAGTTGCCTTTGGCCGCCCTGAAGGTGGACGTCCTCCTAGGGCAGCGAGACACGTGCAATTTGAAGATTTCAGTGATGAAGATTTCAATGAGAATTTTACGAATTACCAAGGGAATCGTCAACAGAATTAAAACCCACTTGACTATAGAATCCGCACAAACATACCATTATTCTATGGAAAACTACAGATTGAAGAGTTCCAATACTAGATTTTTGAGGATGAGAGATTTTTTGAGTTTATTAAAGTTGCAAAGGAACGACAAGTCAAGCTGGTAATATATAAGTTGAGAAGCAGGGCTGCTATTTAGTGAAAGAAGTTACAAATGGATAGACGACAACAAGGAAAGACTCCTATACGATTCTGGAGGCGAATGAAACAAGTTATGATGAACAAGTTTTTACCTCCATATTATGGACAATTTATTTGCCAGCATTTTCTGAATTGTGTGCAGGGTAACAAGACTATTGCAGATTATACTGAGGAGTGGTCTAGGCTGTCGGTTCGTAACGACCTAAATAAGACTAAGGGATAGTAGGTGTCCAGATATTTAGGGGGATTAAAGTCGACCATTCAAGACAAGATTGGACTGCAAGTGATTTGGACAGTAGATGAGGCGCATAACATGGCCTTAAAAGTAGAGTTAATGGAGAAAAACCTAATCATTTTTCAAACTATAAGAAAGACATGGGTGAATCGTCCATTGCAGCGGCAAATAGAGGCAGATTTTCATTAAGTGATGTACACAATCAGTTTAAAACTGCTGCAGATCAGACCCAAAGGAATACGGTTTCTAGTAATAACCACATCGAAGCACGTCCAACAACAATATTAGTAAAGGAAGCCCCACGAGCGCCAAATCTGCATACTAAACCCAGCAGGTTTAAATGTTACAGGTGCAGTAAACTAGGCCATCATTCGATGAGTGTCCAGCTAGGAAGCTAGTGAATTTCGTCGATGTTGGAGAGAATGACGAGGAGGATTAGTATGTTGAAGAAGGAGAAGATAGGGACAAACTATTGGGTGGTGCGGAGATCATAGAGAAATAGAAAGAGCATGTAAATTGCGTGGTTCAGCGAGTCATATGTTCAACAAAGTTGGAGGAATTCCCACAAAGAAATAACATTTTTAAAGCTTATTGTAGTGTTTAGGGAAAGGTCTATGATTTAATTATTGACAATGGGAGTTGTGAGAACTTCGTTTCCAAAAGATTAATGGAACACCTGAATCTACGAACTGAAAAACATCCAAAGCCCTATGTGATTAGGTGGATTCAAAAGGGGCCTAAGGCGAGCATGACTGAGGTGTGCAAAGTTCCTATTTCAATTGGGTAGCACTACCGAGATGAAGTGGCCTGCGACATAGTCAATATGGATGCTAGTCATGTATTATTGGGACGCCCATGGCAGTTTGATGTAGATGTGATCTATAGGGGGCGTGACAATGTTTATGTTTTCAATTGGGAAGACAGGAAGATCGCAATGGTTTCGAAATGGAATTCAGATGGTGGCTCAACTAAGGCTACAGTGGGAGATAAGTCTTTACTTTCTTTAGTTACTTTAATTTGGAATTGGAGGTTAAGGAAGCACAAGAGGTACATATCGTGGTAGTACGAGCTCTAATGGTAGAAGGAAAAGAAGAGCAGAGAGAGGGAATACCCGAGAGGGTACAGTCCCTTTTGACTGAGTTCAGTGAGTTGGTGTCTAAAGATTTACAAAATGACCTTCCCCCATTAAGAGATATTCAGCACTATATTGATTTGGTTTCAGGAGCGAGTTTACCAAATTTACCACACTATCAGATAAGCCCTAAAGAGAATCAGATTCTATAGGAAAAAGTGGATGAGTTGATGAAGAAGGGATTTATTCAAGAGAGCACGAGTCCATGTGCCATTCCCGCATTATTGGTCCCAAAAAAAGATGGCAGTTGGAGGATGTGCGTTGATAGTCGCACAATTAATAAGATAACAATCAGAAACAACTTTCCAATTCTAAGATTGGATGATATGCTAGATATGTTAGAGGGATTGAAGTTGTTCTCCAAAAGTGATTTACGACGTGGTTATCATCAGATTCGGGTCAAACCTGGTGATGAATGGAAGATAGCTTTCAAGACAAAGAATGGACTCTACGAGTGGTTGGTTATGCCTTTCGGATTGTCCAATGCACCTAAAACTTTTATGCAGCTTATAAACCAATTATTGCGGCCTTTCATTGGAAGATATGTAGTCATTTATTTTGATGACATACTGATTTACAGTAGGAGTGAGAAAGACCATATGGAACATCTTTAGGTTATATTGGAAGTGTTGTTTGAAAATAAGCTATTTATTAATTTTAAAAAGTGCAATTGGATGACAAGACAATTGATATTTCTGGGATATATAGTCAGTTCGGAAGGAATATCGGTAGATGAAGAAAGGTGAGAACCATTCGTGATTGGCCTACACCAAAGACGGTGGGAGGGGTGAGGAGTTTCTATGGGTTGGCGACGTTTTATCGTCAATTCGTTAGAGATTTCAGTAGTATAATGGCTCCCATTACAAAGTGTTTAAAGAAGGGTAAATTTTAATGGGGTGGAGCAGTTGACACAACTTTTACAATCATCAAAGAAAAATTGTGCACTACTCCTATTCTTGCTTTACCTAGTTTTGAGAAATTATTCCATGTGTAGTGTGATGCTAGTGGAATTGGGATTAGAGCGGTTTTGCCACAAGAGAAGAAACTAGTAGCATTTTTCAGCGAAAAGCTTAGTGATGCACGCCGAAAGTGGAGCACTTATGACCAAGAATTTTATGCTATTGTTCATGCTCTAAAGCATTGGAAGCATTATCTGATTCAGCGAGAATTGATTCTTTACACTAATCACCAAGCTTTGAAGTGTCCGAATAGTCAGAGAAGTCTGAGTAATACGCATGCTTGGTAGTCAACCTATTTGTAGAAGTTTCCTTTTGTTCTAAAGCACAAATCGGGTATACTAAATAAGGTGGCAGACGCATTGAGTAGACACGCGAGTTTACTGGTCATTATGCAACAAGAGATTATTAAGTTTGATTTTTTGAAAGAATATGCAACAAGAGATTATTAAGTTTGATTTTTTGAAAGAATTGTATTCAGATGATGAAGATTTTGCATAGGTATAGGAAAAATGTGTTGTTAAACAAACAAAAGGCGAATTTCATATAGTTGATGACTATTTGTTATGTGGCAATCAGTTATGTATTCTGCAAAGCTCTTTAAGAGAGAAGCTGATTCAAGAATTACATGGTGGAGGTTTGAGTGGTCACTTGGGGCGTGACAAGACTATCCTTGGGGTAGCTGAACAGTATTACTAGCCTCAATTGAAGCACGACGTGGATAACTTTGTTTGCAAGTGTTATGTTTGTTAGACTTCTAAAGGGCAAGCATAGAATATAAGTCTTTACATGTCACTACCTGTACCAAATGCCATATGGGAGGATTTGTCGATGGATTTTGTTTTGGGTCTTCCACGAACTCAGCATAGGGTAGACTCTGTGTTTGTTGTGGTTGACAGGTTTTCCAAGATGGGGCACTTTATACCTTATCGGAAGACGTCTGATGCGTCTCATATAGCTCAAATGTTCTTTCGTGATGTGGTTCGTTTACATGGAGTTCCTCAGTCTATCACTTCTGATAGGGATTCGAAGTTTATTAGCCATTTTTGGTTTACATTATGGCGATGGATGGATACTATTTTAAAGTTCAATAGCATTGTGCACCTGCAGACTGATGGGCAAACTAAAAATCTGAACCAAACATTGATAAATTTAATTCGAAGCATTTGTGTGGATAAGCCAAAACAGTGGGATATGGCACTGGCTCAACCTGAGTTCGTATATAATAATGCAGTTCACACTGCTACTGGTAAATCTCCTTTTGCTTTAGTGTATTTGTAGCCTCCTAAGCATGCGTTAGATTTGGCACGTCTTCCTAAGGTTGCTGGAGCAAGTATTGCCGCCGAAAACATGGTTGAGCAAGTTCGAGATGTTCAGGCCGAAGTGAAAACCCTGTTGGAAGAGAAGAATGCAAAGTATAAAGCTGCAGCAGATGTAAAGAGGCGTAAGAAATTGTTTGCTGAAGGTGATCAGGTTATGGTGTTTCTGCGTAAGGAAAGGTTCCCAGTTGATTCCTATAACAAGTTGAAGGAAAGGAAATATGGGCCATACAAGGTGATTAAGAACATCAACGACAACGTCTACGTGATCGACTTGCCTACTGATATGAACATACCTCGCACTTTCAATATAACTGACCTTTATGAGTTTTGTGACGATGTGCCACTTTATCCAGAATATAAGTCGGGGTCGAGTTCTCCACAGGTGGGAAGGATTGATGTAGGACAATTGGCTTTGGAGTTTGAAGAAGAGATGGACAGAAGACTGGCTAAAAGAGTTGTTCTAAAGAAATGGGCATAACTTTTAACTCGGGCATCAGATTTCCTATTATAGTATGTTTTCAGAAAGTTTTCAGTTGTCTTTTGTTTACTAATACTAATTTAGTCTTTTGCTTCAATTAGGTTTCCAGAGACTATTTAAGGCTCTTTATGTTTTGATTTAACGGTAGAATGAAAATTATTAGTTTTGGTTTCTATTATTTTTCTGGTAGATTCCGGATTGTTTGTACTTGGGATTTATGCTGGTAACCCCAAAGATTTCGTTATGCGTAATTTAGAGTACCTATATTTATATAGATTATTATATATACTTTGAATTTATTAATATACATTAATAATAATTATTATAAATTTTCAATTACCAAAAGAATTCTGCAGATACAATTGCTTTCCAACGACAGTTAACCTGTAACTCCCTTCCACATACCTATGGCCCAACAAAGTCGGGATTGCCACTAAGTTTGTCAAGCACAATAACACGGGGCTTCAAGCCTTATTGTAAAAGAGGTGAATTTAAGAATTAAAATTCAATTTAATTCGGTTTTAAACTTCAAATTAAATTGAAATATAAAATTATATTAAAAAATAAAAGAGTTTAGAATTATTATTTCTATATAAAGTGAATTTTCAAAAAATGTAATTGCACATTTCGTGAGACATCCCTTTGATTTTATAGGGACTAAATATAGATGAAACTCAATTAAGGGATTAAGGAAATTATTAGTCATCATACGAAGAATAATACAAAGCACTAAAATAATAATTGGACCTATTAATTCAAGTTTAACAAATAAAAAAGAACCGCAAATCTTAAACTATAATGTTAGTAAAATATATAAAACTTTTTAAGTTAAGGTTGAATAACCAAATAATTAAATACAACATTTTATATTAATTTTATTTATACCTAAAATTTTCAATTAATTTTATTTATAACTAAAATTTTCAATTTATTTCTAAAAAAAGTTACTTTCTTTAGATAATCATCATTAATAAATGATGTTATGAACGTTCAGAAGGCTTGAACACTTCTATTTTTCAACATTATAATAGCTAATAGGTTCCATGAATAATTTTGTAATCCAAAATTTTATAAGTTGATTTCTTGAGTAAAAGATAATTGGTACCTTTTAAGTTATGTGCATATCTATATTCAAATCATACATATAATTGATATTCCATTTAATAAGTTTCAAATATGGAATTGCTTGGTGATATTGAACATTAAACTAGATGTTAAAATTACGCAACCTTCACCTATAATGTAAGGCACTGCAATTATCATGAATGAGTTGTGGGAGAAGGTTTCAAATAAAATTTTCTTTTCATTGTGTAAAACTTGTGAAGATATGACATTAAATTAAATTATAAAATTATAATGGACTGTTAAGGATTAAGTTTAAGTTGTGGGTTGAACTTAGCCCAAAATTTAGTATATAGTTTATATTTTTTGTCGCCACTGAAACTCAACCTCATTATTGGCTGGACAATAAATTAGTACAATAACATCAACATCAACGATAATAATAACATCCAAGAGTTCCGTAGAAATGCAAGATCTGAGGATAACATCAAATTAATCTACATCCAAATGTAATGAGCTACTTATGATTTCTTTCACGATATCAAACGTAAATTTTTTAATTATAATCTTAACGTATAAAAGATCAGCCCTTTTATTTATCCCCACCTCCCTTGGTACCAACATTGGAGTGACAATTATGATAGCACTCGGCCATGATGACAATAAAATAATAGAAATGAAGTTATAATTAAACGCTTCCTAACTTCGTCTAAGTCAAGAAATTATATAAATGTACATAATGCATGCATTTTTTCTGACAGTAATATAATGTTTTCATTCTTTAGTCGTTACATCAAGACTGATGGTAAATATTTTCATTACAGTTATATCAATTCTCAGGTAAACAAATTTTCGGAATAGCATGTCACTTTAAATTAACAAAGTACACTCTAAAGTACAATACTGCAACTTATGATTGCTTAAGCTTCATGATCTTCCGAACAAACTGACCACATATGATAGTTAAAATTTTCACAGAAGTGATTTTCTATGAAAATTTTATTAAAAGGAGAGACTATTGCAGAAGACCTAAAATACAACCTCAACATATTATTACTGAACTGTAGCGCTCCTTTACTGCAGGATACACACCGGGATGCCTGCAGGTCATTCCGGTACATATCTTACGATAAGGGTGAGCTACGATCAATCACTACAAACACTTCACATGGCATCATAATAAAACGTCCGTATAAAAATCCTAATGTTTTTGAAACCAAAATTTTCCTCATTTCATTTCATCAAAACAAGAGTTTATACATCTATCATCCTGTACAGTCTGTACAAAAATCCAAACTGTCTGTACAAAAATCCAAAAGCCTAGTACAAACTGTTACATGAAAGAGGAAAAAAATAGCAAATCTATCTAGGTCATCCCAAAAGTCCCAACTAACCGACCTGTGAGCCATGACCTCTCTCGCCAACACGATCTACATGGCTAGAAAAGTCCCTCTGGAGCTGAGAGTCTACTCCCGGTCCTGAAAAATATGTTGCAATTTTGGATGAGTACATTTCTTAATAAATATACCGGGAAATGTCATAAATGCATGTACAATCATTACATATGCAAAATTCACTATTCACGTGCATATATGAATGCATGAACATGGCTAAACAATTTTAAACACTCCTAACCCGTTCCAAATTACTATCTTACCCTTCCCATTGGTGATGGGATGTTACAGAGATAATGTGAATGAAAGTGATTGATTGTATTTAATTTGTGTCATACATTTCATTTCAATACATGTAATATAAAGACAGTTGTGATTGGTGATGCTACTGACTGAGACTCCTACTGAAAAGAGCTTAAAGCTCAAATATAAAGAGCCTAAGGCTCACTATGATCAATGAACCTGGTGATACGGGATACTGAAAAAAAAGCACAGAGTCACAATAATGTAAAAACGAATGTGAGTCTCATACACATAGTATTCACATATGATCATATGGTATCATATATGATTTGAATTCGTTGAATGATTTGTAAAGATGCAAGAATGTTATATGTTTGAACACATGGTATTAAACCAATGACTGGGTTTTATTCAAGTGTAATGAAATGATAGATTGATTGAATTGTTTGACTGAAATACAATTTGTTTGTGATAGAACTTAATGTTAATCAAGTTGATATGAACTATGTGATAATATGTTTATGAT
>JAOTAY010000191.1:45221655-45242501 GCA_025629805.1 Erythroxylum baracoense
GAGGTAAAGCTTATACTTACTTGATTTAGCTCCAAATTCTTCAAACTCTTCAAGATTTCCACAAACCCTAGCTTTTCACTTTTTCTCTTCTTCTTCCTCTCTTCCACGACACTCTCTTCTCACAAAAGACAACAATTACTTCTTCTTCTAACTTACACTCTTAATGATTATAAGATGACCCTTATGCCCTTCTACTTATGCCCTATAACCTTTAGACTTAAATGATCTACCAAGATTGCCCCTCATGCATTATTACTACATTTATACTTTAATTCCGTCAATTCAAGCAATAAATCCTCCTAACATTGACATTCTAGTTGCTCCAAAATAATAAATATATTAAGACCTCAAAATAATTTAAAAATTTTCGGGCCCAACATTATAGCCATCTCAGACCAAGAAGAAGTGGATCCCATTACTTAACATAGGCTATTGATGATTTTAATGTAGAAAAATGGCTCAAGGCGATGGAATTAGAAATAGATTCCATATATGCAATGAAGTTTGGATCCTTGTAGATCCACCACTAGATGTAAAAGCCATAGGGTGTAAATGAATCTACAAAAGGAAAAAAGGATCAGATGGAAAGGTAGAGACCATTAAAGCTAGGTTAGTAGCTAAAGGCTATACTCAAAAGAAGGGTATAGAGTATAAGGAGACCTTTTCTCCAGTTACCATGCTTAAGTCCAATAGAATTCTTTTGGCCCTAGCAACCTATTTCAATTATGAAATATGGCACATTGACGTCAAGACCACATTTCTTAGTGGGGATCTTGAGAAGACCATTTATATAGCCCAATCAGAAGGATTCCTTGAGCCAGGTAATGAGCATAAGGTATGCAAATTGCAGAGGTCCATTTACAGGCTTAAGCAAGCACCTAGGTCCTGAAACATTAGGTTTGATAAGCCTATCAAAACTTATGGTTTCATATAAAACCAAGATGAGCCTTATGTCTATAAAAGGATACAAGACGACAAGGTTATTTTCCTAATCCTGTATGTTGATGACATTTTACTCATTGGGAACGATGTAGGAATGTTATCTACGGTTAAGGGATGGCTGAATAAATAGTTCTTAATGAAGGATTTAGGAGGGACTAGCAATGTTCTAGGGATCAAACTTATAAGGGATCGTAAGAACAAACTAATAGCCTTGTCTCAACTAATCTACATTGAGAACATGCTCAATAAGTTTTCCATGCAAGATTCCAAAAGGGGTTTCACACCTACTAGACATGGAATCAAACTTTCAAAAAAGCAAGCACCTAAAACTTAAAAGGACGTCGAACACATGCATAATATACCATATGCTTCGGTAGTTAGAAGTTTAATGTATGATATGCTTTGCACTAGACTAGATATCTGTTACGCAATGGGACTAGTAAGTAGATTCCAGTCCAATCCAGGAATGGAGCATTGGACTATGGTTAAGTTCATACTAAAGTATCTTCGTAGGACGAAGAACTTAATGCTTGTTTACTTTGGAAGTAATCTTATTCCGATAAGATATTCAAATTCTGATTTCCGATCAAATGTTAATTCAAGGAAATCAACTTCTGGCTCTATATTTGTTTTAAGAGGTGGGGCCATAGGCTATAGGAGTATTAAGCAATCTTGTGTTGCTTATTGAACTATGGAGGTAGAGTATGTTGCTACTTGTGAAGCAGTAAAAGAACTAGTCCAAATCTGCAAGTTCCTAAATGATTTATAGGTAGCTCTTGAGGCAGAAAAGGCCATCACAGTTTATTGTGATAGTAGTGGGGTAGTGGCTAATTTTAAAGATCCTCGGAACCATAAAGCTACCAAACACATTGAGAGAGAGTATCATCTCATAAGGGAGATAGTATAACATAGTGAAGTGAATGTGGTAAAGATTCCCACAAAGCAAAACCTTACTAATCCATTTACAAAGTCGTTATCTCAAAAGGGTTTTGAGGGTCAACTAGCAGGGATGGGAATGAGGGATATGTCAAACTTGCTTTAGGGCAAGTGGGAGATTGTTCAAGTTATGTAAATACAGTGCCCTAGAAAGCAAGTTTATTTACTTATAACTTAAATTTCTTTCAGTTACTTTTTGTAATGAAAATATTTATTATTAATACAATAAAAGAGTTTGGTTTTATATGTATGAGCATAATAAAACAAGTTATAAGATACCGAGATTCTTTTGTAAGTAATGTACATATATATAGAGATGTATGGGAAACATTTATATTATTAGAATCTAAAATAATTGATTCACAGTTGAATAATCAAGTTGGTCAGTTGATTATAGTTTAGTCTATAGTGTTGCGATTTATCTTCATGTAAGTAAAAGAGTTTACTTCAAGGGAATGATGAGTTTCATATCATGATAGTAGTTGACTATCGATAATGGGACTATTAAATGAATCTGGAATCATGTATGTTTTAAAGAATACAGTAGGTCGTTTCTTTAATCTTAAAGCATACATTTAAGCATTCGTTTATTATTGACCACAATCTTGATAAGTGGTAAATTCATATATGTTTCATTATAATTCTTGATATGATCAGAATGGATTTTTATAGAGTATCAATCCAGTGTCTACATGTAGGAGTTATTAATTGAAACATGTATCAACGAACATTCACTCGAATAAAGAGTATATAGTGATATCATTACTTCTAGATGTTTTATAGAGATTGGTGATTAAACTGGTGCCAGGAGTTTGATGGAATAGCTACCCATCAAGTCTTAACACCAAGAAGAGATCTTGTGTGTTAATCACCATATACAGTAAAACGGGAGATCTAGAAGAAAAATCAACATAAAGGCAAAACGGTAATTTTACCCTTTATTGTGCGGATGGCTATAAGATGGTTCATATTAGAGTTTGCAATTGGACATCTTATTTGAAACTTGTGTTCTCATAATATTTAGTAATTTAAGAGTTCAACTAAGCTAGAATTAATTCTAATGAGATTAAATTAATTTTGGGCTTATTGGAGCTTGAATAATATAAGTTCAATTAGATTCCCCATTTGGCTTGTAGGAAGGTTATCATGCAAAGTAAGAAATACAAATAGAGATTTTAAAGCCTATGATTGAATGTTAGGCTTACTTTAATTAGAATCCTAAATGAATATTTAGAAATGGGCTAGACTTTGGTTTAATTTGATTAATTAGATTAATTAAATCAAATCAAAGTTGTTAAAGATAAAAGGAGGTAGATTTTCGATTTTGATGGGCTAAATGTACAACTGCACATTTGGCATTGGTTTGCTAGATTTAATATGGTTTTTAACATGCTTTATCATCATTAAATGGAGTTATAACCTTATCATTAAATGGTTTAATGGTTGTCTTTTAATGATAGCATGTAACCATTTAGCATTCATTGGATTAAAGAAGAAAGAGGTGCATTTGATGGACCCTCTTCCTTCTTTCATCACAAAACCGAAAATGAGATGTATCATTTTAGGTTATTGGTCTTTTCATATAACCATCTTAAAACAAATGAGAAGAGTCTCATTTATTGGTTAATTTAACATTGATTAAGGAAGGATGTGATGCATGGGATGCACTTCACTTTTTTCTTTGAGACTTAACCGAAATTGAGAGAGATAATACAAGGGGTTGTTGAATTTTTATCTCTCTCTCTCCTATCTTACATGAGATAACTGAAATTTGCATGAGAGGTGTCTCATCCTTGGCTTCTTTTTCTAAATCTCTTCAAGTTTTTTTCTCTTTTCCCACCAAAGGATCTTTTTAACCAAGTTATCCAAGGAGAACAAGTGGTAGATTGGATTGGTCAAGGATACAATAACGAGAAGAGGATACATCACCTAGGAAAGGATACATTGCTGAGGATAGGATAGCACAGCGAGGAGTTAAAGCTACAGCAAAAGAGTCGGCATAATTCTACCATATTATTCTTATGTTAAATATTTTCCTTATATCGTATCATGTATAGCTTGACATGTTGATTTGGTTATATTGCTTCCATTGAAATTTGATTTCTAAAAAAAAAGTTTTGAAATCTCCTGTTTTAGCCAAATCTTGCATGCTTAAGTTTTTGATCCAACACCTAGGAGTCACGGAGAGAACTTGCTTTCTTGATTCATATGGTTTAATAATGCCACCTACTATAGTTCTTATTTAAAATAAATCTTTGGAAATAAAAATGTTGGAGACTAATGTAAATATAGTTTTCTTAGTTTTGTATGTGGTTGTTTTGGAATGTTGTTATAATGATTTACTATGTGTTGAATGAGTTTGTACAATTATGGATGATTTATGGCATAATAAATCTCTAAGGTGGTATATAGAATAGAAACTGATGATGCAACTCCCATGAGGCGTTTCACTGAAAAATTTAACAAGCCTAAGAGTCACAAAGAAAACTTGCTTTCTCGATTCACAAATGTAAGCAATGTGACGTACATTAGTGCTTGTTTAAAATCAAACTCTGGAAATTATCTTATCGGAGACTAATGCAAATATACTTATCTTGGATTTGAATGTTATTTTTTTGGAATATTCTAAGAATAACTGATTGCTAGATGTATGAATTACATAACAATCTACTACAAATTGAATCATTTTATATAATTATGGATGATTTAAGGCATAAGAAACCTCTAGGAAGTTATATAGGTTAGAAACCCATGATGTAACACCCATAAGGCTTATCGATGAAAAATTCAAAGAGCTTAGGAGTCACAGTGAGAACTTGCTTTCTTGATTATATGGTGTAACAATGTCATGTACCATAGAGCTTGTTTAAAATCAAACTTTGGAAATCAACTTGTTAGTGATTAATGCAAATATAGATATCATGGTTTTATATGCAGTTGGTTTGGAATATTCTTAGAATAATTGATGGCTAGATGTATGAATTACATAAGTATTTACTACATGTTTAATGATTTTGTATAATTATGGATGATTTGAGCCATAATAACATCTAGGAAGGTACATAGGTACCTATGATGTAGCACCTATAAGGCTCATCGATGAAAAACTCTAGACGTATTGGATTCAAAGGGAGAACTTGATTTGGCGTAACGATACCACATACTATAGTGCTTGCTTAAAATCAAACTTTGGAAATCAACTTGTTGGTGATTAATGCAAATGTGGATATCTTGGCTTCATTTGTCGTTGTTTTGGAATATTCTTAGAACAATTGATGGCTAGACGTATGAATTACATAAATATTTACTGCAAGTTGAATAATTTTGTATAATTATGGACAATTTAAGGCATAATAAACCCCTTGGAAGGTACATAGGTTGGAAAACTGTGATGCGGCACCCATGAGGCTTATCGATGAAAAGTTTCAGGAGCCTAGGAGTCATAGTAAGAACTTGCATTCTTGATTATATAGCTTAATAATGACATGTACCATAGAGCTTGTTTCAAATCAAACTTTCGAATAAACTTGTTGGTGATTAATGAAAATATAGATATCTTAGTTTTGTATATGGTTGTTTCGGAATATTCTTAGAATAATTGATGGCTAGATGTATGAATTACATAAGTATTTTTTATGTGTTGAATGATTTTGTATAATCATGGATGATTTGAGGTATAATTAACATCTAGGAAGGTACATAAGTTGGAAACCTATGATGCAGCACCCAAGAGGCTTATCGATGAAAAATTTCAAGAGCCCTGGAGTCAAAGTGATAACTTACTTTCTTAATTATAAGACGTAACAATGCCATGTACCATAGTGCTTGTTTAAAATCAAACTTTGGAAATCAAATTGCTGGTTATTAAAGAAAATATAGATATCTTGGTTTTGTATGTGGTTGTTTTGGAATATTCTTAGAATAATTGATGGCTACATGTTTGAATTTCATAAGTATTTACTGTATGTTGAAAGATTTTGTATAATTGTGGATGATCTAAGGCATAATAAATCCCTAGGAAGGTAAATAGCTTGGAAACCCGTGATGCAACACCCAGGAGGCTTATCGGAAAAAAAATTCACTAGCCTAGGAGTCACAATAAGAACTTGCTTTCTTCATTCATACGGTGTAAAAATGCCACGTACTATAGTTCTTGTTTAGAATCGTTCTTTGGAAATCTAGTTGTTGGTGGTTAATGCAAATATAGATATATTGGTTTTGCATGTTGTTGTTTTGGAATATTTTTAGAATAATTGATGGCTAGATGTATGAATTACATAAGCATTTGCTATATGTTGAATGATTTTGTATAATTAAGGATGATTTGAGGCGTAAGAAACCCGTAAGGTTCAAAGACTTAACGAAGAAAATTTTAGCAAGCATAAAAGTCACAACTAAAACTTGCTTTCTCGATTCAGAAACGTAAAAATATCATGTACCTTAGTTCTTGTTTAAAATCAAACTTTGGAACTCAACTTATTAGAGACTAATGCAAATGTAGCTATCATGGTTTTGTATGTTGTTAACTTGGAATATTATAAGAATAATTGATTGCTAGATGTATGAATTACATAAGTATCTACTACATGTTGAACTATTTAGTATAATAATGGATGATTTGAGGCATAACAAACCCCTAGGAAGGTACAAAGGTTTGAAACCCATTATGCAACACCCATAAGGCTTCTTGATGAAAATTTCGAAGAGCTTAGGAGTCACAGTGAGAACTTGCTTTTCGATTGTATGGTGTAACAATGCCACATACCATAGTGTTTGTTTAAAATCAAGCTTTGGAAATCAACTTGTTGATGACTAATGCAAATATAGATATCTTTGTTTTGTATGTAGTTGTTTTGGAATATTTTTGCAATAATTGATGGCTAGATTATGAGTTACAAAAGTATTTACGACATGTTGAATGATTTTGTATAATTATGGATGATTTGAGGCATAATCAACCCTTAGGAAGGTACAGAGTTTGGAAACTTGTGATGTAGCACTTATGAGGCTTATTAATGAAAATTTCCAAAAAGCCTAGGAGTCAAAATGAGAACTTGCTTTCTCAATTATATGTAGTAACAACGCCACGTACCATAGTGCTTGTTTAAAATGAAACTTTAGATATCAACTTGTTTGTGACTGATGCAAACGTAGATATCTTACTTTTGTATGTGGTTGTTTTGAAATATTTTTGGAATAATTGATGATTAGATGTATGAATTACATAAGTATTTACTACATGCTGAACAATTTTGTATAATTGTCAATGATTTGAGGCATAATAAACATCTAGGAAAGTACATAGGTTAGAAACCATTGATGTAGCACCCATGAGGCTTATCTGTGAAAAATTCTGCAAGCCTAGGAGTCACTGTGAGAACTTGTCTTCTTAATTCATAAGGCGTAACAATGCCATATACCATAGTTCTTATTTAAAATCTAACTTTGGAAATCAACTTGTTGGTGATTAATGTAAATATAGATGTCTTCGTTTTGTATATAGTTATTTTGGAATATTTTTAGAATAATTGATGGCCAGATGTATGAATTACAAAAGTATTTACTACATGTTGAATGATTTTGTGTAATTATGGATGATTTGAGGAATAAAAAACCTATAGGAAGGTACATAGGTTGGAAACCTGTGATGTAGCACCCATGAGGCTTATCAATGGAAAATTCCAAGAGCCTAGGAGTCAAAGTGAGAACTTGCTTTTTCGATTATATGGCGTAATAATGCCACATACCATAGCGCTTGTATAAAATCAAACTTTGGAAATCAAGTTGTTGGGGATTTTTCCAAATATAGATATCTTGGATTTGTATGTGGTTATTTTGGAATATTCTTAAAATAATTGATGGCTAGATGTATGAATTACATAAGTATTTACAACAAGTCGAAAGATTTTATATAATTGTGGATTAGTTAAGGAATAATAAGCCCCTAGGAAGGTGCATAGGCTAGAAACCTGTGATGCAGCACCCATGAGGCTTATCGATGAAAAATTCCAAGAGCCTAAGAGTCACAGTGAGAACTTGCTATCTTGATTATGGCGTAACAATGCTACATACCATATTGCTTGTTTAAAATTGAACTTTGGAAACCAACTCTTTGGTGATTAATGGAAATATAGATTTCTTGGTTTTGTATGTGGTTGTTTTGGAATATTTTTAGAATAATTGATGGCTAGATGTATGAAGTACATAAGTATTTACTACATGTTGAATGATTTTGTATAATTATGGATGATTTGAGTCATAATAAACCCCTAGGAAGGTATATAGCTTGGTAACCCGTGATGCAACTCCTATAAGGCTTATCAGCGAAAAATTCCACGAGCCTCGGAGTTACAGTGCAAACTTGCTTTCTTAATTCATACGATGTAAGAATGCCACGTACTATGGTTCTTGTATAAAATCAATCTTTTGAAATCTAATTATTGGAGACTAATGCAAATATATTTATCTTTGTTTTATATATGGTTATGTTGGAATGTTGTTATAATGATTGATGGCCAGACGTACGGATTACATAAGTATTTATTGTGTGTTGAATTAGTTTGTACAATTATGGATGATTTAAGAGATAATAAACCTTTAAGGTGGTTACAGATTATAAATTGATGATGCAACTCCCATGAGGCTTCTCGATGAAAATTTTAACCAGCTTAGGAGCCGCAACGAAAACTTTCTTTCTTGATTCACAAATGTAAACAACGTCACGTACCTTAATGCTTGTTTAAAATCAAACTTTAGGAATCAACCTATCGGAGACTAATGCAAATATAGTTGTCTTGGTGTTGAATGTTGTTGTTTTGGAATATTCTAAAAATAATTGACTGCTAGATGTATGAATTACAGAAGTATCTACAGCATGTTGAGTGATTTTATGTAATTATGGATGACTTGAGGCATAAGAAACCCTTAGTAAGGTACATAGGTTGTAAACTTATAATGTAACACCCATGAGGCTTATCGATGAAAAATTCCAAGAGCCTAGCAGCCATAATGAGAACTTGCTTTCTCGATTATATGGTGCAATAATGCCTTGTACCATAGTGCAATAATGAGAACCTTGGAAATCAACTTATTGGTGATTAATGCAAATATAGATATCTTGGTTTTGTATGTGGTTGTTTTGGAATATTCTTAAAATAATTGATGGCTAGATGTATTAATTGCATAAGTATTTACTACATGTTGAATGATTTTGTATAATTATGGATGATATGAGGCATAATAAACTCCTAAGACGGTGCATAGATTGGAAACCTGTGAAGCGGCATCCATTAGGCTTATTAATGAAAAATTCTAAGAGCCTAAGAGTCAAAGTGAGAACTTGCTTTCTTGAATCATACAGTGTTATGATGCCACGTACCGTAGTTCTTGTTTAAAATCAATCTTTGGAAATCAACTTGTTAGTGATTAAGGTAAATATAGATATCTTAATTTTGTATGGGTTGTTTTGGAATATTCTTATAATAATTGATGGCTAGACGTTTGAATTACATATGTGTTAACTACATGTTGAATGATTTTGTATAATTATAGATGATTTTAGGCATAATAAACCCCTAAGAAGGTACATAGATTATAAACCTGTGATGTAGCATCCATGAGTCACAGTGAGAACTTGTTTTCTTAATTATAGGGCATAACAATGTCGTGTACCATAGTGCTTGTTTAAAATCAAACATTGGAAATCAACTTGTTGGTGATTAAGGCAATTATAGATATGTTGGTTTTGCATGTGGTTGTTTTCGAATATTCTTAGAATAATTGGTGGCTAAAATTATAAATTGCATAAGTGTTTACTACATGTTGGATGATTTTGTATAATTATGGATGATTTGAGGCATAATAAACCCCTAGCAAGATATGTAACTTGGAAACCTATGATGCAACTCCTATGAGGATTGTTGAGGAAAAATTCCCTAAGCTTAGGAATCACAATGAGAGCTAGCTTTCTTGATTCATATGGTAGAATAATGCCACGTACTATAGTTCTTGTTTAAAATCAATCTTTGGAAATCTAATTGTTGGAGACTATTGCAAATATAGTTATCTTCGTTTTGTGTGTGGTTGTTTTAGAATGTTGTTGCAATGATTGATAGCTAGATATGTGAATTACATAAGTATTTACTGCATGTTGAATTAGTTTGTACGATTATGGATAATTTATGGCATAATAAACCTCTAGGGTGGTATATAGATTGGAAATTGATGATGCAGCTCCTATGAGGGTGCTTGATGAAAAACGAGCCTAAAAGTCATAGCAAAAACTTTCTTTGTTGATTTATAGACATACACACTATCATGTACCTAAAACAATGTCAACTTGTTGGAGACTAATACAAACGTAGTTATCTTGGTTTTGTATGTTTTTTTTTGGAATATTCTAAGAATTGTTGATTTCTAGATGTATGAATTCCATAAGTATCTACTGCATACTGAATGATTTTTTATACTATGGATGATTTGAGGCATAAGAAACCCCTAAAAAGGTACATAGGTTGGAAACCCGTGATGTAGAAACTATGAGGCTTATCGATAAAAAATTCCACGAGCCTAGAAGTGAGAGTGAGAACTTGCTTTCTTGAGTCATATGGTGTAACAATGCCACGTAACATAGTTCTTGTTTAAAATCAATATGTGGAAATCAACTTATTGGTGATTAATGCAAATATATGTATCTTAGTTTTGTATGTGGTTGTTTTGGAATATTCTTAGAATAATTGATGGCTAGATGTATGAATTAAACAAGTATTTACTTCATATTGAATGATTTTGTATAATTATGGATGATTTGAGGCATAATAAACCCCTAAGAAGGTACATATGTTGGAAACTTGTGATGCAACATGATTAGGCTTATTGATGAAAAAATCCAAGAACCTAGGAGTGAAAGAAAGAACTTTCTTTCTTAATTATATGGCGTAACCATACCATGTACCATAGTGATTGTTTAAAATCAAATTTTGGAAGTTAACTTGTTGGTGATTATTGCAAATACAGATATCTTGGTTTTGTATGTGGTTGTTTTGGGATATTCTTAGAATAATTGATGACTAGATGTATGAATTACATAAGTATTTACTGCATGTTGAATTATTTTGTATAATTATGGATGATTTGAGGTGATAGAAACCCCTAAGAAGGTTATAAGGCTTCTCGATGAAAAATTTACCCAGCATAAAAGTCACAACTAAATTTTACTTTCTCGATTCAATAATTTGAAAAATGTCACGTACCTTAGATATTTTGGTTTTGTATATGGTTGTTTTTTAATATTCTTTGAATAATTGATGGCTAGATTAATGAATTTCATAAGTATTTATTGCATGTCGAAAGATTTTGTATAATGATGGATGACTTAAGTATAATAAACATCTAGGAAGGTACATGGTTGGAAACCCAAGACGTAGCACCCATAATGCCTACTGATGGAAAATTCCACGATCCTAGGAGTCAGTGTGAGAACTTGCTTTTTTTATTCATAAGGTGTAAAAATGCCACGTACCATAGTTCTTGTTTAAAATCAATCTTTGGAAATCAACTTGTTGGTGATTAATGCAAATATAGATATCTTGGTCTTGTATGTGGTTGTTTTGGAATATTCTCCGAATAATTCGTGGCTAGATGTATAAATTACATAAGTATTTGCTACATGTTGAATGATTTTGTATAATTATGGATGATTTGAGGCATAATAAACCCCTAGGAAGGTACATAGGCTGGAAACCTGTGGTGCAACACCCATAAGGCTTATCGATGAATAATTCCAAAGCCTAAGAGTCAGAATGAGAACTTGCTTTCTCGATTATATGGCATAACAATGTCACGTACTATAGTGCTTGCTTAAAATCAAACTTTGGAAATCAACTTGTTGGTGATTAATGCAAATATGCATATCTTGGTCTTGTACGTGGTTGTTTTTGAATATTCTTAGAATAATTAATGGCTAGATGTATGATTTACATAGGTAATTACTGGATGTTGAACGAGTTGGTATATTTATGGATCATTTGAGGCATAGTAAACCCCTAAGAAGGTATATAGGTTTGGAAACTTGTGATGCATCCCCCATGAGGCTTATTGATGAAAAATTCCGAAAGCCTAGGAGTCACAGTGAAAACTTACTTTCTCGATGATAAAACGTAATAATGCCACGTACCTTAGATATTCTGGTTTTGTTTGTGGTTGTTATGGAATATTCTTAGAATAATTGATGGCTATATGTATGAATTAGTTATGTACTTAGTGCGTGTTAAATGATTTTGTATAAATATGAATGATTTGATGCATAATAAATGCCTAGGAAGGTACATACCTTGGAAACCTATGATGCAGCACGTATAAGGCTTATCGATGAAAAATTCCAAGAGTCTAGGAGTCATAGTGAGAACTTGCTTTCTCGATTATATGGCGTAACAATGTCACGTACCATAATGCTTGTTTAAAATCAAGTTTTGGAAATTAACTTGTTTGCGATTAATGCAAATATTGATATCTTGGCTTTGTGTGTGGTTGTTTTGGAATATTCTAAGAATAATTGATTGTTATAAGTATGAATTACTTAAGTATCTGCTACATGTTGAGTGATTTTGTATAATTATGGACGATTTGAGGCATAAGAATCCCCATAGGAAGAAACATAGGTTGGAAATTCATGATGCAACACCCATAAAGCTTATTAACGAAAAATTCCAAGAGCCGCAGCTGCAGGGAGAACTTGCTTTCTCGATTATATGATGTAATGATGCCACGTACCATAGTGCTTGTTTAAAATCAAATTTTGGAAATCAATTTGTTATTGATTAATGCAAACATAGATATCTTGGTTTTGTATGTGGCTGTTTTGGAATATTCCTTGAATAATTAATAGCTAGATTTAAGAATTACATCCACATTTATTGCATGTTGAATGATTTTGTACAATTATGGATAATTTAAGGCATAATAAAACCCTAGGAAGGTACAAAGGTTGGAAATCTATGATGCAGCACTCGTGAGGCTTATCGATGAAAAATTCTAAAAGCTCAGGAGTCAAAGTGATAACTAGCTTTCTTGATTATATGGCATGACAATGCCACGTACCATAGTGCTTGTTTAAAATCAGGCTTTGGAAATCAGCTTGTTGGTGTTTAATGCAAATATGCATATCCTGATTTAGTATGTGGTTGTTTTGGAATATTCGCAGAATAATTGATGGCTAGATGTATGAATTACGTAGGTATTTTCTAGATGTCGAAAAATTTTGTATGATTATGGATCATTTGAGGCTTAGTAACTAGGATATAGGTTTGAAACCTGTGATGTAGCACCCATTAGGCTTATCGACAAAAAATTCCAAAAACTTAGGAGTCATAGTGAGAACTTGTTTTCTTGATTATATGTCATACCAGGTAACGATGCCAGTACCATAGTTCTTGTTTAAAATCAATCTTTGGAAATCAACTTGTTGGTGACTAATGCAAGTATAGATATCTTGGTTTTGTATATGGTTAATTTGGAATATTCTTAGAATAATTGATGGCTAGATGTATGAATTACATAAGTATTTCCTACATGTTGAATGATTTTGTATAATTATGGATGATTTGAGGCATAATAAACTCCTAGGAAGGTACATTGGTTGGAAACCTATGATGTAGCACCCATGAGGCTTAATGATGAAAAATTCAAAGAGTCCAAAAGTTAAAATGAGTTCTTGCTTTCTCGATTATATGGCATAACAATTCCATGTACGATAGTGCTTGTTTAAAATCAAACTTTGGAAATCAACTGGTTAGTGATTAGTGCAAATATAGATATGTTGGTTTTTTATGTGGTTGTTTTGGAATATTTTTGGAATAATTGAAGGCTAGATGTATGAATTACATAAGTATTTACTGCATGTTAATTGATTCTGTCTAATTGTGGATGATTTAAGGCATATTAAACCCTTAGGAAGGTTGATAGATTGCAAACCAGTGATGTAGCACCCATGAGGCCTATTGATGAAAAGTTCCATGAGCCTAAGAATTAGAGTGAGAACTTGCTTTCTAGATTCGTACGGTGTAACAATGCTACGTACCATAGTTCTTGTTTAAAGTCAATGTTTCGAAATCAACATATTGGTGACTAATGCAAATATAGATATCTTGGTCTTGTATATGGTTGTTTTGGAATATTCTTAGAATAATTGATGGCTTAATAATGTATGAATTAGATAAGAACTTAGGTGTTAAATTATTTTGTATAATTACAAAAGATTTAAGGCATAATAAACACCTAGGAAGATATATAGGTTGGAAACCTGTGTTGCAACACCCATGAGGCTTATCGATGAAAAATTCCAAGACCTTAGTGCTTGTTTAAAATCAGACCTTGGAAGTCAACTTGTTGGAGACTAAAGAAAATATAGTTATCTTGGTGTTGTATGTTGTTGTTTTGGAATATTCTAGGAATAATTGAAGCTAGATGTTTGAATCACATAAGTATCTATAATATGTTGAATGATCTTGTATAACTTAAGATGAACTGAGGCATAGGAAATCCCTTAGAAGATACATAGGTTGGAAACTTGTGATGCAGCACCCATGAGGCTTATCGACAAAAAAATCCAAGAGCCTAGAAGTAACAGAGAGAACTAGCTTTCTCAATTATAAAGTGTAACATTGCCACATGCCTTGGTGCTTATTTGAAATCAAACTTTGGAAATCAACTTGTTGGTGATTAAAGAAAATATAGATATCTTAGCTTTGTATGTGACTATTTTGGAATATTCTTAGAATAGTTGAGGGCTAGACATATGAATTACATACGTATTTGCTTCATGTTGAATGATTTTGTATAATTATGGATGATTTGAGGCATAATAAACCCTAGGAAGGTACATGGGTTGAAAAACTTATGATACAACACACTTGAGACTTATCGATGAAAAATGCCAAGACCCTAGGAGCCACATTGAGAACTTGCTTTCTCGATTATATGGCGTAACAATGCCACATACTATAGCGCTTGCTTAAAATCAAACTTTGGAAATGAACTTGCGGGTGATCAATGCAAATGTAAATATCTTGGTTTTGTATGAGGTTATTTTGGAATATTCTTAGAATAATTGATGGCTAGATGAATGAATTAGATAAGTATTTACTGCAAGTTAAATTAGCTTGGAAAATTGTGGATGATTTATGGCATAAGAAACCTCTAGGGTGGTATATAGATTGAAAACTGATCATGCGGCTCCTATAAGACATCTCGATGAAAAATTTAGCAAGCCGAGGAGTCACAACGAAAACTTGCTCCATCGATTCACATACGTAAACTATGTCCCGTACCATAGTGCTTGTTTAAAATTAAACTTTGGAAATCAACTTGTTGGATACTAAAGCAAATATAGTTATCTTGATGTTGTATGTTGTTGTTTTGTAATATTCTAAGAACAATTGAATGCTAGATGTATGAATTACATAAGAATCCACTGCATGATGAATGATTTTGTATAACTTTGGATGAATTAAGGCATAACAAACCCCTAGGAAGATACATAGGTTGGAAACTTGTGATGCAGAACCCATGAGGATTATTGTTGAAAAATTCAAGGAGCCTAGGAGTCAGAGTGAGAACTCGCTTTCTCGATTATATATTGTGACAATGGCATATACAATAGTGCTTGTTTAAAATCAAACTTTGGAAATCAACTTGTTGGTGATTAAAGCAAATATAGATATCTTAGTTTTTTATATGGTTGTTTCAGAATATTCTTAGAATAATTGATGCCTAGATGTATGAATTACGTAAGTGTTTATTACATGTTAATTGATTTTGTATAATTATGGGTGATTTGATGCATAATGAACAGCTTCGAAGGTACGTAGCTTGGAAACCCATGATGCAACACTGATCAAGCTTATGGGTGAAAAATTCCACAAGCTGAGGAGACATAGCAAGAACTAGCTTTATTGATCCATACGGTGTAACAATGCCACGTACCATAGTTCTTATTTTAAATCAGTCGCTGGAAATTAACTTGTTGGATACTAGTGCAAATATAGTTATCTTAGCTTTATTTGTGGTTGTTTTCGAATGTTGTTATAATGATTGATGGCTAGATGTATGAATTACATAAGTATTTACTGCATGTTGAATTAGGTTGTACAATTATGGATGATTTATGGCATAAAAAACCTCTAGGGTGGTATATAGATTGGAAATTGATGATGCAGCTCCCATGAGGCTTCTCGATGAAAAATTTAGCGAGCATAGGAGTGACAACAAATACTTGCTACATCAATTCACTAACATAAACAATGCCACGTACCATAGTGTTTGCTTAAAATCAAACCTTGGAAGTTAACTTATTGGAGACTAAAGCAAATATAGTTATCTTTGTGTTCCATGTTGTTGTTTTAGAATATTTTAAGAATAATGGAATTTTATATGTATGAATTACATAAGTATCTATAACATGTTGAATGATTTTGTATAACTTTGGATGAATTGAGGAATAAGAAATCCCTAAAAAGATACATAGATTAGGAAATTGTGATACAACTAAAGTAAATCACAGATTAATATAGAATTCACGTACAATATATGATATACACAAGAAGGGGGGTTAAATTGTGTATACTTTTCGAGAATACAAAATCTTTAATATTTTTGATAAGAACTTCTCTAACTTGTTAAAAAGAATATCACAAAAGTTATACGACAATTGTTATGTAGTTAAATTGCAAATAACTTCTAGATACTTGTATAAAAAAATAGAATAAGTTGAAAGATAGAAGATAGACACTACGATTTTTATACTGGTTCACCCTAAACCGTGGGCTACGTCCAGTCCTCAGAATTCGTCTGAGTTTTTACTATACTTCAAAAAATTTACAAGTATTTTTTCTTCCCTTCTAGATCCTTTTTAGGTTTCTTACACCAAGTATTCTTTTAGCTATCTTAGCCTCTCCAGGCTCTTAGCCTTTTCTTTCTCCCACTAGAAAGATATTGTGAGCTTTTGTTACAGTAGGGTTAGTTCTCTTAGTATCGCACTATAGATTTTTTCTTTTCTAAGTAAACACTTGAAAGCTTAAAAGATCAATAGTTCAAAGGTTTTCGGAAAAGTTGTTCAATCTTTGACTACGACTAGTATTTATAGTCCAAGTCTCCAACCGCTTCTTAAATCTTGATAACTACTTCATGAATCTTGATAACTGCTATTTAGTTGAGTTATGTAAATAACTCCAAATAACTAACTTTTTGACATACTAGCGTATCTTCTTCTTTGTATCGTTTGTGTTTTCTTCTTCTATGTTTTCACTTCTTCTGTATCTTCTGCTTCTTCTGCCTTTTCACTTCTTCTGTATGTTCTACTTCTTTTGTGTTTTTTACTTTCCTCTGTGTTTTGCTTCCTTCTGTATTTTCCACTTCTTCTGTGTTTTTCTTCTGTGTTCTCCACTTCTTATGTGTTTTACTTCCTTATGTGTTCTCCACTTCTTCTATGCTTTTCTTTCTTATGTGTTTTGTACTTCTGCACACTTAACATACTCATCAAACTAGTTCATTTATTTCTAGCATTATTATTACTTGATTGTCATCAAAATTAATCATCGTAAAGTCCTATTGACTTAACAGCAACACCCATGAGATAATGCCACATGCAATAGTGCTTGTTCAAAATCAAACTTTGGAAATCAACTTGTTGGCGATTAAAACAAATATAGATATCTTAGTTTTATATATGTTTGTTTAAGAATATTCTTAGGGTAATTGGTGGCTAGATGTATGAATTACATAAGTATTTACTGCATGTTGAATGATTTTGTATAATTACAGATGATTTGAGGCATAATGAAGACCTAGCAAGGTACATAGCTTGGAAACCCACCCGTGATGCAGCACCCATAAGTCTTATCGGTAAAAAATTCCACGAGTCTAGGTGTCACAGTGAGAACTGGTTTTTTAGATTCACACGGTGTAACAATGCCACATGTCGTAGTTCTTGTTTAAAATCAATCATTGGAAATCAACTTGTTAGGAACTAGTGCAAATATTGTTATCTTGGCTTTGTATGTGGTTGTTTTGGAATGTTTTTATAATGAATGATGGCGACATGCATGAATTACATAAGTATTCACTACATGTTGAATTAGGGTGTACAATTATGGATGATTTATGGCATAAGAAACCTCTAGGGTGGTATATAGATTGGAAATTGACAATACAACTCCTATGAGGCTTCTCGATGAAAAATTTGGCGAGCGTATGAGTCACAACGAATACTTGCTTCATCGATTCACAAAAGTAAACAACGTCACGTACCATAATTCTTATCTAAAATCAAACCTTGGAAGTCAACTTATTGGAGACTAAAGCAAATATAGTTAGCTTGGTGTTGTATGCTATTGTTTCGGAATATTTTAAGAGTAATGGAATTTTATATGTATGAATTACATAAGTATTTGTTGCATATTGAATGATTTTGTATAACTTTGGATGTATTGAGGCATAAGAAATCCCTAGGAAGATACATAGGTTAGGAAACTATGATGCAGCACTTATAAGGCTTATCGACGAAAAAATCCAAGAGCCTAGGAGTCACAGTGAGAACTTGCTTAGTCGATTATATAGCCTAACAATGCCATGTACCATAGTTCTTTTTTAAAATCAAACTTTGGGAATCAACTTTTTAGTGATTAATGCAAATATAGATATCATGATTCTGCATGTGGTTGTTTTGGAATATTATTAGAACAATTGAGGACTAAATGAATTAATTACATAATTACTCACAACATGTTGAATGATGTTCTATAATTATGGATTATATAAGGCATAATAAACCTCTAGGAAGGTACATAGGTTGAAAAAACTCTTATAAAAAACCTATAAGGCCTATCGATGAAAAATTTGAAAAGCCTAAGAGTCACGGTGAGAACTTGCTTCTTTGATTATATGGCATAACAGTGCCACATACCATAGTGCTTGTTTAAAATCAAACTTTGGAAATGACCTTACTGGTGATTAATGCAAATATAGATATCTTGGTTTTGAATGTGGTTATTTTAAAATATTCTTAGAATAATTGATGCCTAGATGTATGAATTACATAAGTATTTACCACATGTTGAATTAGCTTGTATAAGTATGGTTAATTTATGGCATAAGAAACCTCTACGGTGGTATATTGATTGGAAAATGATGATACAGTTCCCATGAGGCTTCTCGATGAAAAATTTTGCAAGCCTAGGAGTCACAACGAAAAATTGGTTCATCGATCCACAGAGGTAAACAATGTCACATACCATAGTACTTGCTTAAAATCAAACTTTGGAAACCAACTTGTTAAAGACTAAAGCAAATATAGTTATCTTGGTGTCATATGTTGTTGTTTTGGAATATTCTAAGAATAATTAAATGATAGATGTACAAATTACAAAAGAATCTACTGCACGTTGATTGATTTTGTATAACTTTGGATGAATTGAGGCATAAGGAACCCTTAAGAAGATGCATAGGTTGAAAACCATTGATACAACACCCATGACGATTACCGTTGAAAAATTCCAAGAGCCTAGGAGTCACAGCGATAACTTGCTTTCTCAATTATATAGCGAGACAATGCCACGTACAATAGTCCTTGTTTAAAATCAAACTTTGAAAATCAACTTGTTGGTGATTAAAACAAATATAGATGACTTAGTTTTATATATGGTCTTCTCAGAATATTCTTTGAGCAAGTGGTGGCTAGATGTACGAATTATATAAGTATTTAGTGCATGTTAAATGATTTTGTATAATTACAGATGATTTGAGGCACATTGATAAAATGTAAATAGCTTGGAAACCCGTGATGTAGCACTCATAAGCCTTATAGTTAAAAAATTCCACGAGCTTAGGAGTCACAATGAGAACTGGCTTTCTTGATTCATAAGATGTAACAATGCCACGTGCCGTTGTTCTTATTTAAAATCAATCATTAGAAATCAACTTGTTAGGAACTAGTGCAAATATTGTTATTTTGGCTTTATATGTGGTTGTTTTGTAATGTTTTTATAATGAATGATGGCTAGATGTATGAATTACATAAGTATTTACTGCATGTTGAATTAAAGTGTACAATTGTGGATGATTTATGGCATTAGAAACCTCTAGGGTGGTATATGGATTGGAAATTAACAACGCAGCTGCTGTGAGGCTTCTCGATGAAAAATTTAGCGAGCGTATGAATCGTAACGAATACTTGCTTCATCAATTCACAAATGTAAACAATGTCATGTACCATAGTGCTTATTCAAAATCAAACCTTAGAAATCAACTTGTCGGAAACTAAAGCAAATATAGTTATCTTGGTGTTGTATGTTGTTGTTTCGAAATATTTTAAAAGTAATGAAATTTTACATGTATCAATTACATAAGTATCTGTTGCATGTTGAATAATTTTGTATAACTTTCGATGAATTGAGGCATAAGAAATCCCTAGGAAGATACATAGGTTGGGAAACCGTGGTGCAGCACCCATGAGGCTTATCGATGAAAAAATCCAGGAGCCTAGGAGTCACAGTGAAAACTTGCTTTGTCGATTATATAATGTAACAATGCCACGTACCATAGTTCTTTTTGAAAATCAAACTTTGGGAACCAACTTTTTAGTGATTAATGCATATAGATATCGTGATTCTGTATGTGGTTGTTTTGGAATATTCTTAGAACAATTGAGGGTAAATGTATGAATTACATAAGTATTCACTGCATGTTGAATGATGTTGTATAATTATGGATGATTTGAGGCTTAATAAACCTCTAGGAATGTACATAGGTTGAAAAAACTCTTATAAAAAACCTATGAGGCTTATTGATGAAAAATTCCAAAAGCCTAAGAGTTACGATGAGTGTAACACCCCACTCCCACCGGACCCGAACCTGATATCGACAGTGATATCCGAATCCGTGCCCCGCGAGGGTGGCGTGTCACATCACTTCACTAA
>JAOTAY010000191.1:45267070-45283071 GCA_025629805.1 Erythroxylum baracoense
AACTTTTTTTTTTGTAAAAAAAGAATGTTGCGGAGACGGGATTTGAACCCGTGACCTCAAGGTTATGAGCCTTGCGATCTTCAGTTAAACACCTTGCATAATATCAGTGTAGTACATGATAGAATTGTATTATTGTCCAAAGTAAGTCTTAAACATTTTCATAGTTTAGAAGAAAAGTTTGAAGCAATAGAAGAAAGGTTAAAACAAATACCTTCAAAAGAAATACAGCAATTTGAAAAAGGATTGCAAAGAATAGAAGAAATTCTGGAACAAATAAACCAGAAAATTTGATGTCCTATGTAACTGCTGCTGAAGATCCTGAATATCAAGAAGCAATTACCGCAACAAATCTGCTAGGAGATCCAGCTGAAGGATTCAAACGATTAAAGGCAGGAGAAACAGTATCAGAAAGATTGACATCAGTCATAAAGCAAGAAAACTGTGTTATTTATCTTTTGATAAAAACACTACAGAAAACTGTGTTATTTATAATAATAGGATGTTATTATGCATACCAATGACAAAGCATGATGGCGTACAGGTAATAATAGGATGTAACTTTATCAGGTCACAATATGGAGGAATCCGATTGGAAGGCAATACGGTTACATTCTACAAAAACTTGTCAAAAGTTACGACAAGTACAGAAATCAAAATAGCTTCTACAGCTATAACAGAATTAGAAATGGATGCTGATGAATATGAAAAGATTTTCAAAGAAAAGAGAGATATCTGTCTAGGGGCCATTTCACTGCATCCTCTTCAAATTTAGAGATAGCAAAAAAGTTGTTGGAAGAGGGTATAAGAAACCCTACACTTGAGGGAAATGTTATTACTGTTTCAATTGGTGCGTTCGAATATGGAAAGGCCCTTCTAGAAAATTCAGACATTGAAGACTCATTTACCTTTTCCAACTCTCATGTTACTTGGAATCCAAATAAATAATTATATCATTGTCAGTTTGCGAGTCAATCAACTGAAGTCAGCTTTAAAATTTATTTCTTGTTGTGTCTGCAATAATTTGGCAAACAACATATGTATTACTTATGGGTCAAGTTGCATACTATTAAATATTGACTGTTATTGTTCTAGTTCTATGAGTGTATGAATTAGGTAACTTTTAATTCAAAGTTTGTACTACTCCATATATCATTTTATTATATTGATAAAATAGTTTAAATTTTTATTAACTAATTTTTCAATGTTAATAAATACTAATGATTAATTAATGTTTAAAACCTAAAAATATGTTGTCATTTTTTTCAATAATAAGTTGTAAACATTAACAACAAATCTCCAATAAAACATATAAGTATGATAGATTATAAATACGTTAGATTAATAATTTATAAAAATGTCAAATTCAACTATTTTTTAGAATAGTCAATATTTTGTGACGAATGGTAGAAAACGTCACAAAATGTCAACAATTTAGTGACGATTTCCAAAAATCGTCACCAAATGAAGACATTTTGTGATGTTTTCCACCATTTGTCATAAAATGTTGACTATTCTCAAAAACAGTCGAATAATGCTTGACATTTATTGACGATTAACATAAATCGTCGCTGCATGTATTGGCTATAGCGACAAAAAATTAATTTCTTCACCAAATAATAACCTTTTAGTGACGCTTTATTTTATTGTTGGAAAACATATAACATATTACGATGATTCTCAGTTTTGCGTCGCCAAATGATGGAGCACTTACGGTGACGTTTTAAATTTTGTCGCAATTGCCCTCTTTTGCGACGATTCTACTGTATTGTCACCCGTTGTATAGTATTTTACGTCAATTTTATATGTACGTCGTCAAAGGCATTCCCTTTAGCGAAGCTTAATATTTTCATCAAAAAATGTTTGGTTTTAGTGAAGATTATGTAAAAGCGTCGCAATATGTTTTCTTTTTGCAACTATTTATTTTTCGTCGCAAAAAATAATGTCACAAAAAGTATCGTCTGTTGTAGTGATACGTGAAAAAACAGTGAAACTTCTGTCTGAATTCATAAAGGCGGTCTAAGTTTCGGATGAAGTTACACTTTCTATGTAAAGCTTCTCCTTCACTTCGATTATACACAGTTAAAATACCACGTCAGTATCTTTTGGTGATATTCTCATTCTATTCAATAATTCCTCATATGTAAACAGAAGGGAAGGTGTGAGTCTGCGTCTGTAAACAGTTAGGGTGCATGTTTAAGGTGAATAATTTCCAATTCTTTCTTTTTAGAGAAGTGCTGGAGTCTTGAATTAATTTCTTACTATGAAATGATAGTACACAGGAAAGTATTATATAATTACGGGAATATTTGATTTCAATTTTAGTCTTTGTATTTTTAAATTTATTTTTTTAATTTCAATATAATTAGATTTTTATTATCCTAATAATTAAATATTGGATCAAACTTAGAGATAAATTATATTTATGAATTAATTAAGTATACAAATTTAGTTTACTCTTATAAATAATCTATTAATAAATACTATTATTCATTATATTTTATTAAAATTAACATCTAAATAAGTAAACTTTTATAAATTTTATTCATAAACTAATATCTATTATTTATACATATTAATTATTAAACTAACTTTATTTGAAATTATGTATTTTAAATATATTTTATTAAACAGTTATCAATTTGAAAAACCTATATTTTTCAAAATAAAAATTGAAACTTAAATTAATTCTAAAATATAAAATTGGCAAGCTCTTTTAATAATTTTCATAATTTATAAAAATTTAAAGACAGTTAAAATAAAATAAATTAAAATAAATAGATTTTATTGAATTTAAAAAACTAAAATAATAAATTAAAACAAAGACGTAAGCACAAACCGTCCCCTACTGTTGAAGGCAAGAACAAGGCACTTTTGTGCTGGCACAAATCACGTATCTAGACAATAAACGATAGAGTAGCTTTTTGAGTTCACTTGCCCAAACCATAATCAATAATTATTTTGACTTCATAGTACAAAGGAAATTGCGGAATAAAAGCCTTAATTGAATAATTAGTTTTTCCCGTTGGCCACACTCTCATTAGGAAGCTGAAGCAAACGCTTGGCAAGGCATGTATCAACAGCTCCGGTGTACATATCTTCCAAGCTATACTTGAACCGAAACCCCATGTCTGTAAGCTTTTTTGATGAGAATGAGATCATCTCCAATTCACCTTTCACGCCTTCGAATCTAGATAAGCAACAGTTATTAGCTCAAAAATAATTTCATATCTTAAACCGTAACAAAATTACTAAATAACCTAGCTAGTTACGTAGGCGTTTACAATTTAAGAGGTAGAAAAGTGAAATTTACTTTGATGGGATGTCATAATCCGGGTAATTTTCCTTCAGCAACCTCGCAATATCAAGAATGGTAGCGTCGTGGGAGGAGCAAATGTAACGACCTTTGGCTTCAGGATGCTCATAAAGATATATGTGAGACATGCAGAGATCATCCAAGTGTACGAACTGACATTGCTTGATGATCGAGTAGTGAGCTTCATTCCCTGTAAAACAACCCAACAGAACAGTTGTATACATAATACACTGTATTTTTGGCTTATTTGGATCATACTTTTGTATGTGTTTGTTTACTGATGGGAATTATGTATTTACCGGTTAGAGGAGAAAGTGCAGTTATTAGACTTGGTGGCATAGAAGGCATAAGAAATGGACCAACCACTAGAGTTGGTATTATAGTTATGAAATCAAGATTGTTCTCTTTAGCAAATTTCCAGGCAGCTTGCTCAGCCAGCGTCTTGGACACGAAATACATCTGGAAAACATAAAACAATTTCTCAGATTGATCAATTTCTACTAGCCGGACAACTCAAGAAGTACCCAGATCGACAAAACCTAATAATAGAATCCTTTTAAAACCATCAAACAAACATTAGTTCTCAACTGACTCTAAAAAAACAACCTTAGTTTTATCCTAGTTTGTTGTGAGATCGTAGTAGCTGGGTAGAGTCATCTATACGAGTGCAGCTAAACTATGAGCCTTTTCTTATTTTTATTTCAACCGGTAAGAATTTCGTGCCATGTAAGTAACGTTCATGATTTTAATTTTTAACAGTAAAGACAGGATTATACTAAAATTAGGTTTATACATTGAACGTGTCTTGGGGTGTATTTTTTCGGGTGAATAAAAGCATATTGTATCTCTAGAAAATTTCTTATATCGATGCAACTAAATCTTAAAGAAAATGCAGACAAAAAGCACGAGATTCTTAAGCAATTGCATGACTGCATGATTGATATTAATCGTCCAAAATGAGCATCTAAATCGATCATTGCTAGACATTTATTACGCTACGTTCCTTTTTGTATTGGGAATGCAAGGGTGTGAAAAGTCCTCACCAAATGAACTAATACCGCCCAAATGTCACATTAATTAAGACGAAATAAACCGATAGTAGGTTAGACTTAGACACCTAACAATTTAAAAGAATATACGTCAAACCAAATGGTTATGTTGCAAATTATATTGTTACATTGAGCAGCCTAAACTATTCAACAGCATTCAGAATGTAGCCTTTTAACTTTCGCAATTAATAGAGTCATTATATCATATTGATGCAGGCCGTAGAGATTTTAAGGTTTGTATTTATATCTAATACATGTAAGTGTAACCAAGGGCGATCATATATATATATATAAGAGTTGTAAATTTACCCTTTTAGCGGATTGATCAATGATATTCTTTTAATGTTCAGAGAAAAAAAAACTGTGAAATATCAAATTTTTGGTTACCAAAAATCATTCTAAATTTGTACACAATAAACATAATATGGAGAATACAATCTCTTATCTTATAAATTGAATTTCAGATATATAGTAGGTCCTTCTTAAGCAAGCGGAAAAGAAATTGTAAGTGTAACAAAGGAAAAAAGAAGTTACTAACCCATCCAGTCATTTTAATGTTGCGGCAAAAATCTACGTCGCTCCAACAGGTCTCATCGTAAATCTTCCTCTCCTGCGCTTGCATATTTACAGTTCCAGCTGATGAGGTAAAGACTAACCTTTTTACTGTTTTTGCATTCACGCATGCTTTCATTATGTCTATCATTCCGTTTATTGTTGGATTTATCACTTCATTCTGAAAAAGAAAAAAAACGACATTTTATCACTCACCTCCCTCCAAGGCTTTCCTTAACAATGATATATATATATATATATGCGTTATGAGAATAGCTGCTAAGCTGTTGAAGGCAATACTTCCTTTAACTTTTCTATAGCTCTATTATGATCATGGGACCGATTAAATTAATTAATTATTTTTTATTAAATAATTAATTTATTATTAGCCCCGCCGTCCAAATCTAAGATCAAATCCCACGCCTCTTGGTAGAGAGATATGAATGGAGACAATTGTCTCTGCTTAAAGATCTTGACTACAACAGCACAATCTGTGATTTGATTTACGTGCGTTACATGCGAGGAAAGCAAGCTTATTGCCCCACTCTATTGGAGATATACGTTAACTGTGAAACCGAGAAGAAACAGGACGAGGTGTCCTCTTCATGATTAAAGACATGCAGATTATATAAACTTTATACCTCAGGGTCCTTGGACTCAAAATCCATTGGTGTAGCTACATGGAAAACTCCTGTGCACCCTTTAATGGCCTCATCATAGCTTCCGTCAATTGCAAGATCAGCTTTCCATAGAGTGAGATGTGTCTTTGCATTTGGCAACTCTAATAAATGATTTACCTTCTTCATATTGTCTGCAAATGGATATTTTAACAGAAATCAATAACTTTTTCAAACGACATAAAACAATGCGAAGGAAGAAGAAGTTATTAAGACCGTCACCTGGGTCTCGCACGGTGCCTCGCACCGTGTAACCTCGCTCCAGGAGTCTCATGATAAGCCATGAACCGATAAAACCAGAAGCACCAGTCACACAGACCACTTCACTCTGCGCCATTTTTGTGTTCCTCTTCCGGGGAACTAATTTAAACAAGGTACTTAACTTCTAGAACTAAATATCTTGGACACATATCGGAGGTTTTACTCATGATACTTGCTTTATATAACAAAAGAATCCATCTACTTGCCAGCCGCCGGTCAATCGAATTCCTATGGCACGTGATGTGAGTAGCCGTTAGCTACCGGCAAATCTCATGTATCTAGCTACCTCCGTCGTTTATCGTCAGCTCACGATAGTCAATAAGACTGAGAGGTAAAAAAATAATACTGTTAAAATGTAATTAATTATTGTACATCCCATAGAAAAATATATAACATTAGCGTGGGGTGGATGGCACCTTATTTTAAATGGCCACTCAAGCGGCTTTCAGAGAATACATCGCTTGAAGGAAAAGACAAGAAGAACTGCCTAGCTAAGAGGCTAAGACGGAAACATGGCACCAAAAGCTTGGTCTTTGTGGGAAAGAAGCTACAAATCCTTGTTGTCGATCACGACTCCTGAGGCATGTCCACGTTTCTCTATAATATCAAATTTTTTCTTGATGTTGTCAGGATACGATAAACTAAAATTTGATTTGCAGTGGTCTTTTGTGGACATTAAATTATAAAAAATAACTCTGTGCAGTAATTCCGGGTCATTATTAAATAATAATATTTTAATTATTATTAAGCCGTTTCTTTAAAATATACATATTTCTCTGGTATAATTCCATATAATATGTTTATCTGGCTTATTGCATTAGTAATTGTGAGATAATTTTTAATCTAAATTAATGATTTAGTGGTTATATTATTTCTAACAATAAAATTTTTACGTAAAAATAAAAAAAATTGCGTTCTTGATTTATAGCATTGGCATTTAATTATCTTATTCATCGTCTACTTGAAACGTTTTGAAGAAATTACTTTCTGAAATGAACAAAACTTTATGACAGATTCTTCGACTTATCCTACATCCTACTTCAGCCAATCGAATAATATTATGCTTTTTTAATTATCATGAGGCAGTGTTATCCTTGACCCTGGAGTCAATATTTCAACTCTATTCGTCATTCTGAAGATGTGAAGTTTTTAAAATGTTATGCACCGAGTGCCAATGGTTGTATATGCGTTTGAAGCTTGCCAATTTCAAATATTTTGATCAATTCATTTCCTACTACTCAATGACAACTATCCAAAGTTGATATTTCATTCAGCGTGGTAAGTATTGCTTTAGTAGAACTACGTTATCAATCCCAATAAGTTTACAAGTATAAAGTAATCCATTAAGGCAAATAGATTTTGATCCAAGTATATATATTAGGAAAATTAGATTACTGTCATGGACAGAACGTAATAAACAAAAGATTAAATTAAAAAGATTGTGGATTTTCTACTGAATATTTGTCCCAAAATAATGGCTGCAGGAGGATACAAATTGTGAAATTAAGAAATGAACTAGCATAAGATGTTCGGTCCTTCATAATTAAAATGACTGTCAACATATGTCTAAGTTTCCGCACTTACAAAGGAAAGTAGGTGATACGCTATTAAAATCCAATTGCCGTCTTGTGCAGGTGCATTATAACTAGGAAGAAAATACTCAAATAGTGCTTGCAAGTTTGGATCTTGACCTGAAAATTCATTAATGCTAAAGCTGAGATTCGTTTCATTGTTACAACCAAATTCCTATTTTTGTCTTTGTCTACATCACATGCTCTTCTTTCTGTCATTTTCGGTTTGTTTATTTCCTTTGTCAATTTTTGTCTTTGTCTAGATCACGTTCTCTTCTTTTTGTCATTTTCTGTTTGGTTATTTCCTTTATCATAAACGTTATACGAAAACAAACATCTATGGTATATAGGTTTCAGTTCCTGACACAAACGTTGAAGTGACCACGCAGAGAAATTATTACACCAGTCACATTGAAATTTTAGCCGTTTAAGAATAAATGAAAGTAGAAACAGACAATCTATTCCCACGTTGTTACTGCTACGTACTCTGTACTGAAGTACATTCATGTTTCTCATATTTTTCTCTCGTAAACACACAACAAAATTTCGAGTCACATTCTCTGGGCTGAAAGTGCACTTAATGTGGATGGGATGATCACTTATTTTAAAATAGTGAATTTTAAATTTTTAGGAAAACCTAGTATCATTTTCATATTCGGTGTGTGTACAGTATTAAGAAGTGTATTAACATTAGCTGAAATCGTAACAGCGGATTCTTGTATATGTCGTGCATATTTTTTATATTTTATGTGTATTATCTAATCTTATTTAATAAATAACTTATATTTCTGTCTAATAAATTTAGTTGGAGATAATCACTTGTCTTCAACATTTTATTTCAACTATCTGATATCATAACTATTTTCTGCTTTTTGTTTGCTTTGTTCACCTCTGTTCATGTTATAACTCATCTGTGGCTGTCGACCAGTGTTCCTCTTGAAATCGTCGGACACGCTGCTCTGTCAATCATATTCTCCTTCCGCAGCAACCCAGCCCTCCGCTTCTGCGATGCAACCCCCTTGCACCTATAACTTGGTGGCCCTTTACTACTCAGCTTCCGACCATGCAACCCAATCCTCTACTTATGTCACCACATTGGCGGCGCGTTTCGACAGTACCCTAGTGGCAAGTCAGCAAGTGTTTTCTATTCATTTCCTATAAACTCATTTCAACTGTTTTGACGGGGCTTAAACTACATTCTTCGGAGGTAAAGAATAAAAAGTTTTTTTAACAGGTTGCAAGATTAGACATATTCTTATAAGAAAAATCACTAAACTAATTAAAGAAATAAATGAAACATCGGATGATCACATTCATATTTAATTTATTGATTATGAAAATATAAAAGAAATTTAGAATCTTTTAACTAATTGATATCGAGTCACTGAAATTATGCATCATTATTAGGTATGGACTACTCTTCATAATTTAAAACATGAACGTGGTTAGTATGTTAATGATTTTCTAGCATAGGTTCAACCAATTTGAAGTCAAATATCTCAATTCAAAATTAGTAAAGAATATCCTCATCTCAATTAATTATCATGATTTTTCGACTTCAATATGAAATTATTCAAGCCTCTATCTAAAATGGATGCTAATATTAGGGAGTTTTTTTAAGAGACTTGCTTCAATCTAGACAAAGTTTCTAGACTTTGGTGATGGACACTTGATATTAAATTACAAAATGGCATTTGAATGTGCGACAACAAAGAATGTGCAATTGAGAAAATGAGTAACACAATATGCAGAAGTCTTAATGTTTTTACTCTTTTATTTTAATTTTGTTAAATTTTCCTTAACTAGTTTAATTAAGTCAACGTATAAAATTAATCCAATTGTTATCAATAGTGTTTAAATTTATGTCTTACGTGACTTTCCATGTTAGTAATGTTAATGGAAATAATAATGTCGGGTTAGATTTAGAAAAAATTTGAAATTTTGGTCATTGTTATTTTTTCAATTTTTTAAAGTTTGTATTCTAATTGCAAAATTGAATAAAGTTTGGATTTTTTTGTAGTTAACCCTTTAATCAATGCTAGATTTAATTCATTTAGGAATCGATAAATTTAATCTAATTTAATTTTCTAAATAGTTGGAAATATTATTTTAGATTATTAATATCAATAACTAGAATCAAACAAAGCTTAATATTTTACGCATATAATTTGATTATGTTTGTATAAATTACATAATTGTGAAGAATTATGTCGAATACATCCTCGTAAGGTGAAACAATTGACTCAATTACAAGGATTGTAAGGTGATACCTAAATCATGATTGTCAACTCAGCATAGATTATTGACCATGGATATTATAATTAAGGGTTGAAGAAAGAAAAGAAGTTCTTGAAGGTGCACTAGAGTTAGATATGGAACAACTTAAGGATAGAATAATGTCTAGAGATGTATAGAAACTAGAAGAAGATGTTAACTAGATATGAGAGGGAGTAGCAACTCTTTTAATGAATGCAGATAATAAGATCTTGGGAGTTTGTAAAAAGCATAGGGTAGCAAGGAGTCTTAGTGGTAGAATGAAAACGTCGAAGATCAAACAGGCTACCTATAAATATTTATTAGATAGTGACTCGGATAAAGAGAGGATAGCTAATAGAGAGAGTTATAAGCTAGCAAAGAAAGAAGTAAAAAAGATAGTCTCAGAAGCTAAAAGTAGAGCCTACGAGAACTTTTATCAACGATTAGAAACCAAGGATAAAGAAAAGAATATTTTTTAAGTTAGCAAGAACTAAGAAACAAAAAGAGAGGGAATTGGATCAAGTTTATTGTATAAAGGATGAAACAAAACGGGTTCTTATGGATGAGAATGACATCAAGAGAAGATGACAAAGCTACTTTTATAGGCTTTTTAATGAAGGAGAAGATAACAACATTTTCTTGGGTGATTTTAACACTTCTGAGCAATATCGTAGCTTCGCTTATTGTCTATATATCATGAGAGAAGAAACTAGAGGAGCTTTAAGGAAGATGAAGAGTGAAAGGGCAGTAAGATCTGACGAATTACCCACAGAGGTATGGTAGAGCCTAGGAATAGAGGATCTTACTTGATTAGCCAAAATTTTTAATGCAATCCTCAAGTCCAACAACATATTGAAGAAGTGAAAATTTAGCACACTACTCCCTCTCTACAAGAAATATAGGGACATCCAAAGTTGTAACTATAGGGGCATGAAGCTACTCAATCATATCATAAAGTTATGGAGGAGGGTGATTAAGAAGAAAGTGAGAAAGGGTGCACTTATTGTTGGCATCAGGTCTCGGTTCTTATTCGTGGGGATAAGGCGCCAAAATTGGAGAATTTGGAAAATAAAAGTATATATATATATAACTAATATCAAGATAAAAGGAATTAAATTATTGGTGGGAGTAAAAACAAATAAACAAACAAATAAATAAATAAAAATTTCATGGTCGTACATTTGAAAATGTCACGGCCGTGACAATCAAAAAGTCAAGGGCATGAGAGGGGGGAGTCGCGATCTGCTTGTGCACGATCGCGACATTCATGAAAAATCCTACTGTATTCTCCTACTTCAAATCATCATAACTTTCAATCCCGAAGTCCAAAATTATAAACTTTATATTGTTGGAAAGCTAAGAGAAAGATCTACAATTTTCCTGAAGACAAATTTATCAAATTCTATCTCGATCAATACAATTTATTCATTGAAGTTTCAAAATACATTTTCATCCTCTTTTTCTCTCAACTATCAATATATACTTTTATGCAATTTCCAAAAGACCTGAAAACCAACAGTATAATCTATACGTACAAAACTCCCAATTTAACCATTTGCTTAAGAAAATCTATCCAAAAGCCATCAATCATCTCACACTGTATTCCTAACAGAAGATAATAACTTCACAGAGAAAAGAATTTGAACATGAACAAAAAAGAAATGCTTCAACTCTTACTTTCATTCATTTCTCAAACAAACAAAGTGTGTACATTGCTTCAGTTACATATCAAAAGCCACATCGGTAGCATAATACAAAAATACAACATGGATGCTCATGCTTAACATGCTTATAAAGCTACCGAAATGATTAAACTAACTTAGTTACAAAAGATATATCTGTCTTAGAATTTTGTCGAAGTTTTGCAAGGTTCAATATTGATCTGCTGATTCTTGCACTTGAGAAGTGGAAAGTGTAAAATATGTTCTCTTTATCATACGATTCTACAGGATCTTAAACATATATAATTCTCACAAAAATCAATTATCGTACTTTGATCCATAACGTTGTTTGATGTTGAATCTCTTCCACGTTTTTATTCTTTTATCCTCTCGTTATCACTTCTATTCTTTTTTAACTCATCTGATGGTTGTTGCAGAAATAATTTTAATAGGCAAGAATAGAACCAAAAGAGGTAACAGTTATATGTAGTTTCAAATGAGAAACCACCCCTTAACTACCACACCCATCATGTCGGTATTTTTAATTACATGAGACATAATAATCCAACATTCTCCCACTTGGCTCATGTGACATTGTCATATGCATCAGATATTTAAATTTTATGAGCATTATGTACATTAGTCATCATAATAAAGAATTAGAACTAACATAAGTCATGGCGGTTGTATGTGATTTAAACAACATATTCCCTTCCATATACTAGAAAGTTAGTCTTCTCCATGAAATGATTCATAAATGGGAAACACAGAATTGATCAGAAACAAATTCAATAATGAGCTCAGAATGTCAATTACAATAAAACATAAATGTCATCATAATATGCGTTAATGCCTACTCAGCAATAATGCCCATACTATCAATATGCCTCATAGATATTTTAAGTGGTAATCCCTTAATCAAAGGGTCAGCAATCATAAGATTAGTGCTAATGTACTCAATTGACACTCTCCGTTTCTGAACCTCTTCTTTAATGGCAAAGTATTTCAATTCCATATGTTTAAAACCTTTGGAATATTTGTCGTTTTTAGAAAAGAAAACTGTTGTGAAATTATTACAATAAATTTTCAGCGGTCTGGCAATATTGTCAACTATTCCAAGTCTTGAAATAAAGTTTCGCAACCACGTAGCCTAAACCATAGCCTTAAAACATGCCACAAATTCAGCTTCCATGATATATGCAGCAATTATTGACTGCTTCGCACTCTTCCATGATATTGCTCCTCTGACTAAAAGATATACAGAGCAAAATGTAGATTTTCTAGTATCCACACAATGAGCAAAATCTGAATCTGAATATCCAATTACTTCAAGATGATCGGACCTCCTATAAGTAAGCATGTGATCTTTTGTCCCTTACAAATATCTTAAAACTTTCTTTGCAGGTTTCCAATGATCCAATCCGGGGTTACTTTGGTATCTACCAAGCATACCAACTGCAAAACTAATGTCCGATCTTGTACACGTTTGAGCTTACATCAAACACCTGAGACAGCTGCATAAGGAATTCCTTTCATCTGTTTCTGTTCCATATCATTCTTTGGACATTGTATAAGACTAAATTTGCTCCTTTCTGAATTGGAACAAGAGACGATGAACATTTATCCGTTCTAAATCTCTCTAAAACTTTATTAATATATGCTTTTTGGGACAAACCTAATAGTCTTTGTGATCTATTTCAAAATATTTCTATTTCGATCAAATAGTTTGTCTCTCCCATATCTTTCATTTCAAAGTCGTTAGAGAGAAACTGCTTAGTCTCACTTAATAAACCAAGACTATTAGTTACGAGCAAGATGTCATCAACATATAGAATCAAAAAGATAAACTTACTCCCACTAACCTTAAGATATATGCACCAATCAACAATGTATTCTTTAAAACCAAAGGAAACAAAAGTATCATTAAACTTAAGAGATACCATTGGCGAGAAGCTTGCTTGAGTTCATATATTGATTTTTTTAGTTTACACACCATTTGTTCTTTCCCTTCAACTGAAAAACCCATTGGTTGATCCATATATACATTTTCCTCTAAATTCCCATTTAGAAAAGCAATTTTCACATCCATCTGATGTAGCTCTAAATCATAATGAGCCACTAATGCCATGATAATTATGAGAGAATCTTTCTTGGAAACTGGTGAGAACTTTCCTTATAGTCAATTCCATCTTTATGAGTAAAACCCTTAGCAACAAGTCTAGCCTTGTAACGTTCAATGTTGCATAAGAGTCACGCTTTGTCTTAAAGACCCACTTACATCCAACTCTTTTGCATCCTTCAGGTAATTCTACAAGGTCCCAAACACCATTATGTTCCATAGATTTAAGCTCATCTTTAATTGCATCTAACCATTTATTAGCATTAGCACTATTAATGCCTTGTGAAAAAGAAACTGGATCATCATGAATTCCTAAGTCATCTTCCAACTCTTCTAGATAGACCACGTAATCATTTGGAATAACAGATCTCCTTTCTCTTTGGGATCTTCTTAATGATATTTCCTGTGGTTCTTCTATTATAGGTTCATGTTGAATTTCACAAGTATGCATTATTTTCACATTTCATAAAACGTCACTCCCACTTATTTCACCATTCTCAATAAACCTAGCATTTCCAGTTTTAACAATTCTTGTACTATAATTAGGATAATAAAATCTATACCCTTTAGATTTTTCTGGATAACCAATGAAATATCCATTGATTGTTCTTGCATCCAGTTTCTTTTCTTGTGGATTATAAATCCTTATATCTGTCTGGCAACCCCAGACATGTAGGTGCCTTAAACTAGGTTTCCTACCAGTCCACAGTTTAAAAGATGTCTTTAGAACTGCCTTACTAAGAACTCCATTTAACAAATACATGGCAATTTTTAAGGCATACATCCATAATGATAAGGGTAAATATGCATTACTTAACATACTTCTAACCATGTCCATTAAGGTTTGATTACGTCTTTCTGATACACCATTTTGTTGTGGTGTACTAGCATTGTGTATTGAGCATATATGCCATGCTTTTATAGGAATTTAGCAAATGGACCAGGGTGTTGTCCACTTTCATCATATCTTCTGTAATACTCACCACCTCTATCAGACCTAAAGATTTTCACTTTTCCATCTTGTTGCCTTTCAACTTCAGTTATATAAATTTCTAAGGCATTCACTACTTGAAATTTCTCATGCAATAAATAGACATATCTGTAACATGAATAATCATCAATAAAGGTGATAAAGTATTTTTCTTTACCAAAAGAATTAATATCAAAACGTCCACATACATCGGTGTGTATAATTTCAAGAAGCTGAGTGCTTATTGCACTATAAGAAAACAGTAATTTAGCGACGAAATATATCGACAGAAAAGGTAAATATTTCGTCAGTATTTAATATTACTGATGGAATATACCAACAAACAAAAACGTCATAGATTCGGCCGTAGCTAACTTTACCAACGGAAAAGAAATTTCTGTTGGTAAATTTAGCGTTAGAAAATAAGTTACCGTCGGTAATTTTAACGAAAATGTACTGACCGTCACAATTTTTCCGTCCGTAAATTACCGACGAGCTAAAAGTTTCCGACACTAAATTTACCGACTCTAAGTTCCTTAACCGTATGTAAATTTAGCATCGGAAGGTTTAATACCGTCGGTAACTTTGCTGACGGTAACAAGGATTCTGTCTGTAAATAAGCTTAACCATTACCGACGGAATGTGTTATCCGTCGGTATATATTATAGACTTTTATCGACGGAATTGTTGATGTTCCTTCGGTAAAGTTATTGATTAAATTTTTTTAAAAAATATATTTTCATTATATTTAAGTCATAACCGTCTGAAAATTTTAATAATTAAATATTTATATTGTATATTTAATTTGGTTAAATAAAAATTTTGATTAATGATTAAAATTTAAAATATCTTAATTGATAATAAAAATGTTACATTGTAAATAATAATATCTATAATACAACTAAATAACCAATACTACACTATTGATCAGGAGCTGGTGGATCATCTGGTTAGTCCGGTGACCTGCTGCCCTTACCCTTCAATTCATCCATCTCCCGACGGAGCTGAGCATACAGCAACATTGACTGTTGTTACGCTGCCATCGACTGTTGCAACTATTCCAACGTCTGTTGCAACTGAGTAGATAATGTCTGCACTGTGCTCTCAAGCGCCTCCACTTTACTGTTGTTGGACCGTCTAGCAGATGCTGCTGTACTAGACGTGGAGGATTGCGAATAACAAGTATTTGCAAATGATCCTAATCCGAATATCCTCTCACGACGATCCCTACCACCAACTGCTTCAAGATAAGTGTCAGTCTCATTAACATTTTCAGATTGCTGAGACCACCGTTCAACGGTTTGCTGTATTTGGTCCTATCAGAAAGCAATGTTTATATATTAGTAAGTAATAATTATTAAGCATATTATTAATATTAAATCATAAATTTCACTTACATTGTCTTCTTTATAACAATCATTGACGAATGTCACCCTGTCATGCTTCTTAGTATGAGTGTGCAGAAATAGTTGACGGGGTGTAGGTGCCACACCCAAAAACTTTTCCTGGATAGGAGTAAAATGTTAATTATAAGTAAAATAGATTTTATAAAGCAAATTCAATTAAAATACA
>JAOTAY010000191.1:45304494-45315533 GCA_025629805.1 Erythroxylum baracoense
TCTTCTCTCATCTTGTATGATAATATGGCATCATCCTAAAAAGGAAACAAAGGAGAAAGTCACTGGGGGAATGATATAGGTAGGGTTTGTCAGCCAAAAGAAACATTTCTTATCTTTTGTGACATTTATAACCAATATATTCAAAGGAGTAAGGGAAAACGTGGTGGAGTTATTTGTCAAAGGTTACCATGGAAAAAGGTGGAAAAAGAGTTTCATAAAGCGACCAACTTATCATGGGATAAAAATAACTTTAAAATAAGTTTGATTGGATGAGAGCTAGATGAGGTCTTTGGAAATAGTTGAAAGGGAAAGAAACGGGACTATGACAAAGGAACAATTGGTGCCAGTGATGAGTGGTGGGCTTTGAAGATTAAGGTTAGCCTTTTCCCCCATTTTAAGTTATTTTCCTTTACTTTAATGTTAAATAGTTAGTTAAATAATTTATATTTAGGTTATTTATATTCTTTATAGGAGAACATCAATTTTAAAACATTTAAAGAGGAAGGACATGAACCTAAGCTTGAATGTAAGTTGGATCAACTTTTTGGATATTTAGCCCGAGGGGAGATTACATTTTATGTTGTGGTTGACCCTTCACAAGGACAACGAGAAGTTGAGGAAGTGTATGTTCCTTCTCCACATCATAGTCATAATGCTCATCATCAACTATCAGGCTATCATGATCATAAGAATATGGATGAGACTAGTGGACTAAACAATTACCATATGACTAACGATTGAGAAGAGGTACTCCTGTTGCTACCCCTCAAGCTACATATGATGAAGGGAGTGACAGAAGAAGATGCAAAAGAGTTTGGAGAGTGATAGTTCATAAAGTAACAAGAGTGTAAGAATTGATTTCACTAAAAAGAAAGGAAGATCTGCAACAATGTGTGAGAGGCTTCACAATATGATGCAATTCATTTAAGAGAGACAGAGTGCAACAATGTAGATGAATACTTCCATTAGGAAAATTTTGAACATGATGACTATTGGTGCATCGCAGAGTACTTATACTGGTGTGTCACATCATGATGTTACAAATGCTTTGGAAAAACTATCTACTTTGCCTGGTTTAAAGACTGGTACTCCTAAATTTTACTTTGCTTGCATATTAATTAAAGATCCGCAAAGAAGATCCATTTTTTTTAGCTTACCAGATGATACAAAAAGAGTTGAATACATAAAGTTTATGTATGAGCATGAGGAGTATAAAAAACATTAAACATAATTTCTATGCATTACTATGTTTAGTTTATTGTTTTTATGATTTATGATCTTATGTTGACATGGTGTGTTTTGAGACAATATGAACTTGGTTAGCTTATTATATTATATTATGTTATCTTGTTAGTAATCTATAGTTTTATTACATGTTATATTATTTCTTTATTTATATTTAGACATATAAGTGTCTTGTTTATTTATAATATAATTTTACTGGTTGATTTGTAGGTATTGATGATAATGTTATGCAAATTCTTCAAATTTTGCAAATTAAGCAATTTTTGGATAATGAGAATGAGTTTTAGGATTCGGTAGCTTGTGTAGCGGGTTAAATGGGTGTGTATTTTTTGAATCATATATATGTAAGGAACCATGCATGACTTCCTATCTAACAGGAGAACTATGGATGAATGAATTATTGAATGGCATGAAAACAGTGTTTTAATACATTTGGGATGAATTAAAAAATATTTCGTTAATTATGCATGGTTTTGGAAAACAGTTATGGTTTGAGACCTTCGGATAGGATGTCAATTTTGGAGATAGTGGGTTTATTCGTGTATGTCCTAAGTAAAAGTGTCCCCAATAAAGATACCTAAGAGTGTTTTCAACATTTTGGTGACACTTTGAGTAGAGCTTTTAAAGATGTTTTGAGTGCCATTGATGGATTTTCAACGGTTACACTTGTACCAAAGGATTCCAAATTTATGGAGATTCCACTACAAATTGCCAATGGTGCTAAATATATACTACATTTTAAGATAATTGAATATGTTCCCCCTCCCCCTTCATTATATTTTTTTTGAAAAAGGTTATTTTATTATCTTATGATTATTGTTTTATATTAGGATTGCATTGGGGCTATTAATGGTACGTATATAGTGGTAGTTGATACAGAGGAGGATCAAATGCGATATAGAGGACGGAAAGGAATAACAGCTACAAATGTATTGGCAGCATATGACTTTGAATTACTATTCATGTATGTTTTAGTGGTTTGGGAGGGATCAGCACATGATTCTCGTATTTTCCTTGATGCAATCAATAATCTGAGACTTAAATTTCCAAAACCACCGATAGGTAATTTTAAAATTTGTAAGATTTACTATTTATGATTTAGACTTTTTAATTATATCATTCAAACTAATTATATTGCCTCTATGGACACTCAGGTAAATATTACTTGGTTGACAAAGGCTATCTAGAAAGAGAAGGATATTTAACACCTTACCTAAAGACAAGCTATCATCAATCGGAGTTTTAGGGTGCAAATCTAAGATGATCTCGAGAAATTTTTAATCAAACTCATTCATCATTGAGAAGTTGTATTGAGAGGGCTTTCGGTGTTCTTAATGCTCTATGAAATATATTGGAGAAAATGCCTAATTATTTAATGATGTATCAAAATCGAATAATTTTTGCAGCTTTTGCATTACATAACTATATTAAAAGAAGTACAATTGGCAGCCCAGCTTTTAACATCTCGATCAAGATCCTAAATTTATACCTCCATGTCTATTTCAAGATATTGAAGTTAACTCCATGCAAGAATGCATTGAAGAATAGAGAACTCGAGAGATAACAACTATTCGTGATAATATGGCTTCTAGTTTAATGATAGACATCGTTCTTAGATTATTTTAAACCTTTGCTTTAAATGATGTTATTGACTTCTTTTGCTCTATTTGAATTGTGTTGTTAAACTTCATTTTGATTGTTATATTTCATGTTTGGATGTATCATTATTTACGAAATTTCTGAGATTTATGTTCATGATTTTCTGGTAATAATAATAATAATAATAATAATAATAATTTATCATATGTTCTATGTTTTTTATTAGAGTTATAAACTTAATTTTTGTAAAATTAAATATCTAAATTCTAAATTCTTATAAAAATATTCAAAGAAATACTAAGATATAATACTCATGTCTTTATAAATCTTTTTTTTAATTCATACTCTTAAAAATCATTTTACACATAAACAGCTAATACTAAACAGCTAATTTTACTAAATATCTTTGATAAATAACTGATGTTATCTGCTAGTCAAATCACCTGATATAATCCGTTATCAGCTAATCGATAATAAAATTAGTTAACAGTTAATGCAATATGCTAATTGCCAAACAGGGCCATAGACTATCTCTTCTTTTGAATATTCATTTTTAAAATCACTTATGTCATCCCAAGTTGATGCTTTAAGTGCCTTCTTCTTGTCCTTCTTCTCCTTTTATAGTTTATTCCATACTTTTCATTATCTTTGAGTAAAGGACATTACGACTTCATGTGGTTGAGTTTTTAATATTAAAAGCAAATAGTATTAAGGGATTTATGTAATAAATCACCTTTAGCTTCCTTGAAATCCTTTCTTTTAAAAAATTTATTTTTTTAAAAAACTTCTTGAATTTTCTAGTGATTAAAAAATGTCTTCTTTATTGCTTTCACTAGTTGATGTCTCTTTCTCCTTACTCAAATTTTCCTTTGATGGTTTGGAAGCTAAATTCTTCTTTTTTTAAAGCGTCATTTCTTCTTATGTCTCTTAAAGATTCATTTTATACATAAAAAGTAATCTAATATGTTCCTCCAATTGTAGTATTGTTAGATTTTCGACTTCTTGTATAGTCATCACTTTAGCTTCTCAAATCTTTGAAAGTGACCTAAGCAACTTTATTGTTATTTTAATATTAGTATAAGTCTTCCCAAGACCTTTGAGAGCATTAATAATATTAATAAATCTGGTACACATGCTAGATACACTTTCATCATACTTCATCTTAAACAATTCATACTTATGTGTTAATATGCTAACTTATCTCTCCTTAACTTTATTTGTTCCCTTATGTGTAACTTCTAAATTATGCCAAATTTCATTTGTTGTTTCACACATAGAGATCCTGTTGAATTTATTTCTTCCTAATGCATAAAATAGGATGTATACAACTATACTATTTAAGGAAATTAATCTCTTATCTTAATATTCCCATTCTTCCTTTAATTTATGTACCTTTTTGTTATCTACAATTTTTGTAGGAATAAAGGGACCATTTGAAACTAATTATGTAGGTCAACACTTTCAACCATTAAGGAAAACCTCATCCTAATTTTTCAATAAAGATAATCATTCCCATCAAAGAAAGGTTCTCTACTAATTCCTTTTTTCCTTTTAGTTGAATGATGATGACGATGCTTTTAAATATGCCATTAAGAACTTTATGATCTTGTTAGAAATGCTACCGTAATTGACTTGCTCTAATACCACTTATTAGTCCTTAATGACACCCAAAAGAAAGAGTGATTGGGTATTTATAAAATTTAACATAACTTTATAAGCAATATACTCAATTAGCAAGGATCAATATAAACAAGGATGAGAACATTGCTTAAGATAAATCAATCAAGAAATAGAACAATAACAAAAAGAGGGCAGGGAAGAGAGAATGTAAGTAGATTTATAGTGATTCGACAAATAACCCTTGTTTATGTAAAAGTGGATTAATAATAAATATGATAAAAGAATATATTAATAATTAATGAATTAATATTACATATTATATATCATTTTACTTTTTAATATACGTAATGAATTGTGAATATGATAAATCAATAAATTAATTTAATTAATACATATCATCCTTATGATTTAGTAAGTTTTAATTAGTCTCATGTAACATAGTTGTTCATATGAACAAAGTTCACCTCATATGCCATTTATTAAGTTTTTAATTAAGAAACTTAATAGAAAAGGCTATCTTTCTCTCCAAGACAACCATAAGTATACGATAAAAGATTTTTCTAGAATCAAGAAAATCACAAGATCTTCCTATCTATTACCCAAAGAATATTTAAAAAAGCGTTTTAAAAAATCATTATATGCTTCGCTTATTGTTCCATATGAAGACTATATATTTATAGTTGCCTTTATTTATATTTAAAAGTAAAATATACATTTTTTATTTGACACATTTTTAAATATAGTTTAATAATATCAAGGGTAAAGATTAAGATAAAAAAAAGACTAATTTTAAATTATAGGAAAATTTTAATAAAAGAGAAAAAAATAATAAATTAAAAAGTGTCTAATATTTTCTTTTTTTAATTTAGTACCTAATCTTTAAAATATTTTAATTTAATAATTAGCTTTTACAAACCTCAATTAAAATGTTTTCTTTGTTAGTTATCTGATGATATGATTAACGAAGTACTCTTTTACCTTAGACAACACACCTAAATACCTACTTAAATTTAGATCCAAAATTACCCATTACCCATCTTTCCTTATTTCTTCCTCCGGCATCCCTAACCTGTCGATAGTTTTGCTCCGTCTTTATTGCAGATAAGTGGAAGGCAATTCTACTAGTCGTAAATTTACCACTGTCCTCGGTGGTTTCTACGTACCGCTGCCCATATAGCACCATCATATACATTTCCATTCAAACACCCGGAAAATTTTAAGTATATTACAAATATGGTTCATGATAGACGATGAAGTAGGTTCTAACTGTATTTGATAATGAATATGCATGGAACTCACATACCTTTCATATATGCATGGACCAATCTTGGATCGATAGACATAACCCCCTGTTATTATGAAGTAATTCCATAGACATAACTCCTCTTGATAGCATCATTGTTTAGGAAATGGGGATCCTCTGCCAACTTTGGTTAGATGGGTTTTGGGTTATGGTTAAAAATGTACTCCATTGGTCACATCATCAAATAATTAAGAAAACAATACTTTAAATGAAATTTTATGATTTTTTAAATAATTACAGGAGTTTTAAAAGTTATACATTGATTTGCAAAATTTTCAAAAGATTAAACACTTTTTTATTTATCATTTAAAAATAAATTATAAGAAAAATGTCTTTTTCTTATAATGGATCTTGGAATTCAAGTTTCATAAACAATCAGTTATTCAAATTATTTGTTTTGTCAAATAATTTATTTAAAACACATAATTTATTAATCATTACAATTGATCATTTATTTGAATTACTTAATTTATCAAATAATTTATTTAAAGCACATAATTTATTAATTATTATAATTGTTCAAATGATTATTTCATCAATTTTATTGCTTAACTTATTAAATAGTTTATCATAAAGTATAATTTATGTATTATTATTATGAATACTAAATTTTCACTCACATCTAAAAAAAGTGATTGCTAGCCTTTTGATACTAAAAAGGAACATCAATTATACAAAACCATATGGTAGTTAATATATTTAAACTTTTCAATTTAGTAAATGTGAGGCAAAGCACATTAATTAATTAGCAGGAATTCTTTAGAGAAAAAGAAGAATTTATTTCTATGATTTAACACTTTTATATAGAAAAATTGTAGAATAAGATTGATACACACTAAATATTCACCTTTAATGGGTTTAAAAGTAAAAAAAAAATCCTTTGAAAGAAGGTTTCTTATCTAAAACTGATAGGTTGAGTTATATAAGTGGAACACAAAGAAAAATCTTAAAATTAATAGCCCTAAAATATGCAAGTTTAACAATTATAGGATCAACATATGCACGCTTAACATGTGCGGGCTTAACACGAGCAAGCTTAGCATACAAAGGCTAAACACACGCAAGATCAATAGATTTAGTCTATGTAAGTTCAATATGAGAAAGCTTAACATATGCAGACTTAGAACATGCATATTTAGTATATGTAGGATCAAGACATACATGTTTAGCATTCACAGGATAAATACATGTAAACTTACACAAATATAAGTTGTTGAATTGACGTCTATACGATAAATTAATTCATAATTTCCTACAATCAACAAAATTAATATAGGAAAATACGTGTTGATCTCATAAAAAATTCTAGCTTGTCAATCCTGAAGAAAGAAAATAATTAATAGAGGGGGTTGTGAAATTTTGTAATAAGGAAAATAAAAGAAATAATAAAATGAGAGTTTTCAATAAAATGAACTTTGGTTTATTATTGCTTCCACCTCTTGAAACTAAAATTGATAATTGGCACAAAAATAATTATTTTATTAATCATATATTTGATATCAAACTGAATATCATTCTTTTCTTATGATTAGTTAATTGAAAATACATAATTCAATTAACCATTGTTGCTTCACAACCTTATATATGATCCAAATTTTAATTAAGCAATAACTTTGAAAAAAGAAAGATTATCGAGGCAAGATAACACAACACATATTTTTTTAATCTAGCAAATGATCATCACCTAATAAACTAATCGTACATATTAGAAAATAATAAATAATAATCACAAAATAAAGCACAAAAGCAATCCAATATATGAATAAATGAAATACTCAACAATAAGACGTAACTACATCTTAATGTTCAAAGTTCCAAATGGGGTTTCATATCCTTCAACCAAGAATAGAAGACTTAGACAATAATGGCAATTCCTATGAGTAGCTTCTAAGGAAATACTACTCTAATATTTACTTAAAAAATGAGGAAAAAATAAGACTTTGATAAGTTGGAAACTGTAGCTGGAAGATGGGATGATTTGTTCCTTCACACCTTGGCTTTATTTATAGTTGTTGGTTTATGCTCTATAGCCAATCGCTTTGATTGTAGTTTAGTGACAAATTATTTAAAGGTATTATTTATCTTGTACATGTTTAGATGTATATAATAAAGTCCATGGAATAATTATACATTGCAAATGAAATTATAATGAGATTATAATTATGAGATTCATATTGCATTTATGTATTATTCCTAAATGTTCCTAGTCATTGTTCTATTAAGATTGGACATTAATAGAACGTAAAAAAGACTAACATACATTGTGTTTTACCTTATGAAGGAAGTAATCGATCTTATAAGCTAAAGTATAGAGATACTTAAACAAATGTATGGGAACTTGTTAGATAACAAGTTCACTGAACAGACATAATGTGAGAAAATCCATTTGGAACATTACTTGTATGTCTAACGGAATTCTCATTGTGATGATTGTATAAGTGATCCTTATACTTGAGGTCATCAAAGTTATCTTGTATGGGAATTACTATGTTTTGATACTACATACCATCTATTTAATCATGGGTCATTTAATCGGTAGTCATTAGATGTAACATGAACTATATGGAGGTAATTGTGTGATCAAGATAGGATTCAACACCCTAAAGTAATTAGGGAGAATGTTTCGTTGTTCTCAATTAGTATTGATTCAGAAAATCCTTGGCCAAGGTGGAATGACATTTTGTAAATAGTTTACAAATATCATTAATTAAATCAATAGCTGATGGTAGAGAACTAATATGATTTGACTCAAAATAGAGTAGACATTAATTCCATACTCTATGTCTAATCAGAACATTATATGATGAAAGGATTGAATTATACAAAAAAATCATGCACGGAAAGGTTAATCAAAACCACTTTGACATTCCTAAATATTTGGATGGTTATGATACGTTGCTAGATGCTAATCTTGATCTATGATTATAAATTGTTTAATCGGAGAATTAAAGATAAATCAAAAGGAGTTTTAATTTATCTAATTATAATTATAAATTATAATTAGAATTTATAATCACTGCCAACATATTTGGGAACCTAATGGGTCTCACATATAGAATGGGTTGAAGAGAGCAAAGTTAATTTATTCAAGTTGGACTTGATTGTAAAGTTTAGGAAACTTTATGATTAAATATAAGATATTTAATAAGTAAGGATCAATACGAGATATTGAAACTTATATAGGAATAATTAATATTTAATTAGAATTATTTGTAATTCTAATTAAAGTTTAATTGAAATTAGAATTTAATTTCAAATAAATTACTAAAACGTCCAAAGCTTATTATAAACAGGCTTAAGCTCTGTGGAGCTATCACTTCATGCTTAACCTTCTTTGTAAGAGTTACAAAGTTCTCTCAACCTGTTCTGTGGATACTATTGGAGGCCAGACACTTGTGCGGCTACGGTAGTTAAGACGGATTAGTTTTGGGAATAGTTCAAGGGATACGACAAAGATCAAGCTTCGGCATAAGGTACGAATTAAGTTTCTGCTTTATTATGATTTATTTTAATCATTTTATACAATTAAAGAGATCTTGGTTTTCGGGAAATCAAAGATTGCGATTTTTTTTAATTATTCCACTACTGTCAGGATCAGATCCTAACCCAGTTTCATAACAGTGGTATCAGAGAAAGTTTTTAATTATGTAATTTGATTAAAACATGTGTGATTGTTATTGATTGAAATTTGGAATTGATTGTTCTGGAAATTGAAACCCAGAAGACAATGAACCCTAGAATTGTTCTAAAGTTTTTTACTTAATGTGGTTTGTGAATTTTTTTTTGTGATTGTTGGAATTCATGTTGCTTTTTGGACAACACAATGAATAAGTCTTCTCTTTTATGGCAATTCAGAATGCTTCTTTTTATGTTTTGTTTTTCTGGAAACACAAAATTCGAAGTCGTGTGATTTGAGAAACCCATCTAATTTTTGATTGTGGATTTTGTTTAGGAAATTTGGATTGTTTAATTGATTGGATTTCTGGGTATCCATTTTTGGAAACGATTTTCTGAAAAAGTTAATACTGCATCTCTTTATCCTTATGGTAATTGGTTCTATTCAAAATAAGAATGGACGTTTGGCTATCGTTGATGTCTGTTGCCGGCGTTTGTTATTTTTGGGTTTAAGAAACCCATGGATTTTCTGGTTGGGTCTTCTGGTTTGCGCCTGCATGGTTGCTTGGGTGTTGCGTTTTTGGTTATTTTGTGTCAAGCGTCATGTGATGGCATGAATGGAGGAGCAGTTGTGGCGAAGTGGGAGACTTACCAGCGGTGAACTGCTGCTGGTTGAGGAAGAAAAACCAGATGGTTGGAAGCACTGGCTTGGCATCGCCAAAGGTGATAAACGCACAAAGGGTTGACGGCGAGGTGAAGCCTAGAGAGGGTTTTTGAAACCCAGGTGTGAGGGGGCCGTGAGAACAGTGAAACGCGTCTCCTCACTTGTGATGGATTTTGTTTGAGTATTGGAGAAGGCTTATGGAGAAATCCCAAATCTGAAAATTTGTTTTTCTCTTCTAATTTTGTCTTATGTTTTCTAATTAAGATGGGCAATTATCGCCCATCCAAAAACAAAACCGCTTGCGAAGTAATGACTTGGATTGGCGAGACCCATCGCGACGCCATGGATGGCTTTAATTGTGTTGACGGTGGATGGTGCAGCAATGGGCGATGAAGGAGGAAAGCGTGGGAGATGCAAACACGTTGGACGCTTGAGATATTCACATTGGTCAGCGGTGAACAGCTACAACGGCGTAGAGGCTATGGTGATTGGCTTGCAGCAGCATGGTTTGAAGGTGGCGGCTAGGGTTTGGCCTATTTTAGGGTTTCTTAAAGATAAAGAAGAAGTGTGTTTGGCAATAGGTTTAGGAATGGGCTTGTTTGGCTACATGTATATCTTATCCTAAGTCTAGAATAGACATAAGACTTGTTTGGCTTTTGGATTATAGTAATCCAATCCTTAGTGTGGAATAAAGTATTCCAACATTTATTCCAAACATCATTTTTTAAAAAAATTGTTTTAAAATCTAAAAAGGAAAATCAATTCCAAAATTAAGATAATTATTTTTCTTAATATAATTAAGATTAATAATTATATATTGATTCCTAATTAATTTTAGAAAAATAGTTTCTAAAATTATAATTAATTATTTCAATTAGATTAAAATTAATTAATTAAACAAGTAGTTTCAAAAATAAGAATTAATTAGTTTCAATTAGATTGAAATTAATTAATTTGACTCTTTAAAATTAAGAAAAGTGTTTTCTTAATTAA
>JAOTAY010000191.1:45315633-45347403 GCA_025629805.1 Erythroxylum baracoense
TTTAGCAAAATCTGCCTAAATCAACCCAGAAAAATTCCCAAAGTTTCAGATCACAAATCCAACTTTAGTGTCACTAAGGTTGCACTATTCATCCCTACACGTATTCTCACATTCTAGTCCAAATTTGAAACTCTTAAGGACAGAATTAAACATCACTTACTTCACAAGAATTGTATCCAAATTCCGCAAGTTTAATTCAAGACAAAAATCATCTCAATTGTACAACCATGTAAAAAGTTATGGCAGAAACATTGAAACATGAACAAATCCAATTTTCAGCATTTCAAACTAACTTACCTTCTATCACTTCCATACTAATTCTACACCAATGAGCATCCAATTTGGTCACTATATCTACCACAATCAAATCAAAACCTCACTTAAACATGTATCCACAAAAATGGCAGCAACCTACACTCCATCATTATCCATTTCCACACTCATCTACAACATTAATTAATGTCCAAAACATCTAAATATCACTAACTTACATTCCTTAAATTCTACCTCATCAATCATCAATTAAGATAAGAAATTCACACACACACCCAAAATATCCCAACACAATTCTCATTCAATTTAGTATACAAACATCACAAATAATGTAATTAATGACAAAACCATAAAATCAATCATGTTTCTTACCTAATCAAGCTTCCAAATCTTCCAATCTTCAAAAATTTTCACAACCTCTCTAACCTCTACTACCACTCACGACCATCATCATCTTGAGGGGGGGCAAGAGGTTTAGGTTTTTAATGAACCAAAAGAAGAGAAAGCAAGGTGAAAGAGAGTGGAAAAGAGGGTCACAAATTTAAAAAGAAGCAAGGAACAAGAGAAGTTACGAGAATGATGGAAACTCTTCACTTAACTCACTAAACACCTTAAACAAGAAGACACATCGTGAAAGACCCAAAAGAATGAATGATTTTCAATGAAACCTATGCAACATGGTGGCATGTTAGGCAAGTGACATGTGTCACTTGCCACATGTCACACTCTCAAGTCCTCACTTAGTTTCTTTCCAATACACTTCCAATTTCTACTCCAATTTCTCCCCAAATTTCCAATGGCTCAAATCAATAAATCCTAAATTCATGAATTTAAATTTCCAGTGTCATTGGACAGTCATTTTTGCTACCGATTAACCATTATTCTGCCACTTGGCATTTTTCTTAGTTCAGAAATGATCCCGAATATTTTCCGAAAAATTTCTAAAATTCACAAAAAAATTCTCAAACCACAATAACCCTCTCCAACACAATTTTTCATACACACGAATCATATTTATTTACAATCACATTTCTTCACAAAAATACCGGGAAATGTCATGAATGCATGTACAGTCATTTTCATGTGCAAAATGTACTATTCACATGTATGTGTATGCATGAACATATAGAGGCATTTCTAAACGCCCATGGACCACTCAAAATTACTATTCTACACTTCCCATCGGTGATGGGATGTTACACTTCATGTTCTAAGACAACAAAATTGTACCTTCAGCTGAAAATGCAAAATAGGTTTTAGATATCAGCTATTTTCTAGTTTTCCATTTGGTTCACCTTCCTTAAGTAAATCCAAAAGCAAGAACTCTGAGAAGAGAGCAGGATTTTTCATATACATGTAAAAAAACATATGGTTATTAACACTAAAGGAATTTGTAACAAAAAAACTCTAAAAATTGGTCATGAAGTAAATAATGGAGGAGTATCCTTATCAAAAGCCAGAATGGAAGTGAACTTTTTGATAGAAAAATGTATATGTGCTTACCTTGTTGATTAGCTATCTTCTGAGGATCTAGTTTCTCATAAACTCCATTACGGCACCGTTCTAATTCTCATGCAAACTAAACAAATCCGTAAACAAATTTAGACAAAGCAATTCATCAAGTCGGAAAACTATTAGAAAATAACTTATGAATAAGAGCATTACAACCTATTCAACAACAATCTAAGAGGTGGCTGTTTAAGTTTGATGTCAATAACAAACTCATTTTTGCAATTAGATTATCATTTTGTAATAGTTCATTTTAGTTTAAAGGTCACAAGCAGCATTTTCAAATGCAATTTAAAGAGTGTTAAATTACAAAAAATGCATAAAAGACTCAATTTCCTTTCTCCTTTCTTTGTCCGTCGACTTCACAGTGAATGATTGAAATCAAATCTTTATAAAAAATTTAGACTTCGAAGGTTCACCTGGCGAGTTAGAGAAGAGACTTCATTTATTCAAAGGTTCATCTGGTTCAAGTTGGGGACCCATAATCTCGTCGCCGGTGGCGTATATTCTGATGGAGAACCAAACTATCATTCTACCCCTTCTCCTCCTACCCTTCGGCCTACATTCCAAAAACCCAAAACCCCATACATATCACACTACTTCTATCAATCCTACATCTACCCACTTAAACTTCACAACAACCAGAGGAACAAGGGCTTTCGTTGAGTATAACGATGATGGGATTTGAGTTTAATGTACTGAATGCATAAATGGTGGTGATGGGGTAGTTTTTGGTGACATATGATGGTGGGTTGGTGGTGTTTGGGTTTAATGTACTGAACGTGTAAATGGTGGTGATGGGGGTCGTTTTGAGTGAAGTATGGTGGTGGGTTGGTCTGCAGTGATGGGGTGGTTTTGGGTGAAGTATGGTGGTGGGTTGGTGGTGTTTGGGTCAGGGATGTGGTTTAGGTAATGTACTGAATGCGTAAATGACAGTGATGGGGTGATTTTGGGTGAAGTACAGTGGTGGGCTGGTGGTGTTTAGGTTAGGGATGTGGCTGATAGGGTTTTGGTGGGTTGAAGAGAGTCAGAGGGGAGGAGGGTGGAGATGTGAGAGCAAAGAAAATTCTAGAGAACTTAGAGAAATGAGACCAAATAGAGTATATTGTTACGAGAACACAATCATTACTAGCCAAAGAGCTAATTCAGCTGTTTGATTCAAACACTCCTATTTTGGAGCTTTTAAAAAAATCAGCTGGTTAGGTTGAATCAGTCAACCCAACCAACTCATAACAAAACAAAATTTTGACTTTTTAATATAGTCAAAACTCTAATTTGGTTCAACCAACTAAAAAATAGCTTATCAACTATTTACCGATGTAGCCCTTTATCTACTAAATTATTCTTCCAATTAAAAGATGTAATGGCTATTGTGAGGTTGTAAGGGATTAATTTAAAATTGCCTTTATCATTAGAAAGGGATAAGCGTACAAACTACTAAAGAGTGAACTGAATTAACCAAACATGATTGGTGTGAGTGGTTCAACACTCTCATCCCTTAACCAGAGGTCTCGAGTTCGAGTCCTGAGAATGGAGAGACCTGTTTGGCCAGCACTTTACTCCTTACAGGCTGACTCGGTGCGAGCGGGGATTAGTCTGGGTGTGCATGGCTTAAAGGCGCTTTCCTATAGTTAGGACTCTCCTAGGATACCTCGTGGGCTAACAAAAAAAAAAGAGTGATCTGAATTTTCTATTTTATAATATCATTACTCGTCTAAGTCTAAAGTAATATGCGTAAATAGTGATTACTTTTATTAATACTCGTAAATGAAAAGAAATCTCTCTCTCTCACTTTTGTTCGAAAAAATATTATGGCCCTGTTTGGAAAATAGCGAATTGCATTAGCTGTTAGTTGATTATATCAGCGGTTAGTTGACAGTAAATTATATTAGTTGATTTAACCAGCAAATAATATCAGTTGTTTATTAAAGATGTTTAGTAAAATTAGCTATTTAATATTAGTTGTTGATGTGTAAATTGACTTTTGAGGACATGATTTAAAGAAAAATTTTAAGGGTGTGAATATTATATTTCTTAGTATTTCATTAAATATTCTTATAAAAATTTGGTTTTAGATATTTAATTTTACAAAAAATAAGTTTATAACTTTGAATAATAATAATAATAATAATAATAATAATAATAATAAATTCTCTATTAATATGAATGAGCAGTAAGATACAACTTATTAGTATTTTTCATATAATATGTATGAATTTTATTATTTAATAAATTAAAAATATCTATAATTGTAGCATAACACATATACAATATATGGTAGTTATATATTAAAATATTAATTTGATATGACTCTTTATGTTTAAAAACTTAATATTATGGTATTTTTAAATGTAAACTAATATTATAAAAATAAATTAAAATTAAAATTACCTTTATTATATTCTTCTAAACTTCACGACATAATTGTACAATTAAAAAAAACCAACTTCAAAAAACACAGAGTAAAATTAGAGAGTAAATTGGAGGACAATACTGTCATTAGGCAAACAACTAACTCGAAAAGCCTCTCTTATGAAACTTTTAGAAATTAGCTTATTAGAGTTAAATAAGCTAACTAATAAGTTATTCACCAAATACATCAATAACTTTTTAAGATGGTCAAAAAGCTAACTTTTAGTCAATAAGTTAAAAAGCAGCTGATAAGCTGTTTTCCAAACACCTCACATTACTGAACTACTAATATTCTTCGTTGCATATCAGTTTAATTCTAACATTTTGGAAAATTTAATTTCAACTTTTATATTTTCAAAATATTTAGAATAGATTTTTAACAAATAAAAAAATAACGAAATTAACTTTTTTTCAATTAAATAATAATATAATACTCTTTTATATTTTTAGAATTTTGTTACATATAAATTAGTGACATAATGAGTCTTATTAATATGTTTTTTAAAAATAAATTAACATTTTTATTCATTCATTTATTTATTTATAAGTATATGTAATTTATTTATAACATTTATGCATACATAGAGCTTACATAATATACTGCACCCTACGTGTGATAATAAAATTCACCAATAAATTTTTTAAAATATAAAAAATTAATCTTTATTGTGGTAATATTTAATGAATTTTTTTAAGATTTATTTTAAATTGAACAAATTTTGCATTTTAAGATTTAGTTACACAGTTGACAAGGTGGGCAGAGGATACAGTTTATTTTAGTACCGAGAATCCAAGGCGTATTTCCCACGTTCCATCCCTACTACAATACAAAAAAGAAGTAGATGGCACTTGTAAAATGCAGGACCACAAGTGTTTAGTAAGGGAGGTTCGTCCACTTGTCAGCTTCTTCACAACACCATTGAATTAATGGAACTTGTAATTGGCTCCATCACTTATTTGATTTTAACACTACTTTTAAAAGATCAGCCCTTGTGAAATCAATCACAAATTTTGATCCTTTCCTTTCTTTTTTTGTAATCAATTCTCAAGTATAAAACTTAAAGTTTCTTGATAGTTAACAAGAAATCATCTGTTCTGTAATCTCTATTTTTGTTTTGTGCTATTACATGTTATTCACGTATTTATCTCTATCTTATTTATTTATTGTTAAATGTATAGATGCTGTATAATGACACAGGGATTGCTGAGCAGGCGATTTCGAGTTGAGATCCTCTGTACCTAAATTTGGGTGTGCCCCTGTGCCCCTTCAATCTCAACCACTCATTTTTTCTCTCTCCCACTTATTAAATGGTTGAGATTGAAGAGACACAGGAGCATACCCAAATTTAGGTACAGAAGATCTCAACCCGGCGATTTCATCCCCTAATAGTTGTACCCTAAAGCCTTCGACTTTGTAACTGTTGCTCTATTTTTTAAGAAATAAAAAACAGTATTTGAGAATTACTTTTTGAATACCCCGTCCGTAACTGAGAAGTCTAGGCAGAATTATTAGGGAGGAAACATCAACAACTCTATCTCTTACCCAGTTGGATTTATGTCCTGATGCAATGTATGTATCCTCCGATTTCCACAAACTATGCCACTGCCTGCTTTTTCTCTGTTCCAGACGTGTAATCATAGATGCCACGTCGGACACCATCCACGTATTATTGTACTCTCCATTAACCTAAATCTAAATAAATAAAAGCAATTTATATATCATGTGAAGAAATTTATTTAGAAAAATTAGATAGCTAATCAAAAACAACTTTGTACACTTTATTTTCCCAAATAACGGATATTTTTTTTCTTTCCTTTCCTTTCATTGTTTAATATAAATGATTTAGATAACGAAGCATATCCAAGAAAGAGGAAATAATCGAAAAAGGTCAGCACAACTACACAAGGTTGAAGAGAGTTGTGGACCAAAGTCGTCCACGTAGGACTAATTGGGCCTATTGGCCCACAAGAAAGCTGACACGTCATCTCTCCATTTTGAGAGGAAAAATATCTTTTGAAGAGATTTTTAAGGCCATTCAGTTGCCGTAACTCACTCTAGGAGTAAGTGGAAATGGTATGAACCTGCCGTGTGACTAATTAATATTGGTGGAACAAAAGATAAAACAATCTTCAAGTGAAGTATTAAATGTATTCATATTATCAGATAAAAAAATTAAAATTCCAACATTTGAATAGTTGAATTTATTTTATGACAAAAAGGAGATATGACCAAGCGAAGGAAACTGATGCCAAAAGGAAAAAATATCCCATAATTAAATGCATAAAAAGAGGAGCAGTTCGCATGAAGTTCACTACAAGTTGCGCCTTCGCCTTGTTTCTCTCTAAGTCCCCAGAAGAAAACACTACCTTCATAAATAGAAAACGGAGGGAGACACATCAACGGAGAGTTTTAAGAGATATGAAAAAAGGTTGTGAGCTTTGTGGAGGTTCAGCAATAATGTACTGTGAATCAGACCAAGCTAGCTTGTGTTGGAACTGCGACGAGAAGGTTCACTGCGCTAACTTCCTTGTAGCCAAGCACTGTAGGTCCCTTCTTTGCCAGGTTTGTCAGTCTCCTACTCCTTGGAAAGCTTCTGGTCCCAGGCTTGGACACACTGTCTCCATATGCCAGTCCTGCTTTTCCGTTAAGAAAAAGGATGGCAAGAAGTTCAAGGAAGCCTTAAACGGCGAGTTCCCAGAAGAAGGTCACGAGGAGAGTGAGTACGGGGACGATGAGCTTGATGATGGAAGTGAAGACTATGATGATGAGGAGGAGGAGGAGGAGGAGGAAGAAGAAGAGACTGATGATAAGGAAGAGGAGGATGGTGAGAATCAGGTTGTTCCATGGTCCGGTACGACGACGATTCATATGCCACCGCCGGCAACGTCGTCTAGTAGTGAAGAGCGATTCCCAAATGGGTTCTTCACTTCTGGTGGTGGGTTGAAGCGGGCTCGAGATTATAATTATTCTGAAGTATGCATTCGTTCTCTTGAGTTTTTTCCACCGTTTTGTCTCGTGTTACTTTTCTATTTATAATTTGATATGGTATTGGTGAGACCCATAACATAAAAGAAGAAGATTGAAACTTTTTAACCTTGAAGATTGAAAGTTTGAAACTTTTTTTATGGATGCAGGATGAGATAGAGAGCACTTCTTCTGATTTGGTGTCTCGGAGATTGATCACTACAGAAGAAAGGAATTCGTATTTGGGTTCAATTAGGCCAATAAAGCAACAGAGAGTTGATGAACTTAGTGATCATGGCGAAGTAGAAGAGTCAAGGTCAAGCGCTGTTTACTCTCTTGATTCGCTGAAGAGACTCCGGCGAGACATGGTCACAAGTAGGGGAAAACACGTCTAAATCTATTATTGGGATCTGCAAATATTATTGAGCCGCTGATTTCATGAGTCCCCGCAACTCTTCTTTGTCGTTGAGTTTTAACTACAGAGTTAATGGTGCTTCTTCAGTGGTTAATTTGTTTGTAGTTAAATTGTTATTGTTTATACAATTTTGGAAGTTATTGGAGATGAGAGGTGTAAATGAGGGGGAAATTGCTGATTAGTAATTACTGATGCCTTTTTCTTCCTATTTTATCCCACTCTTTCTTAGTCAAAACGAGTAGTTGTTTAATCCGCCGTTGGTATGGTTCAATGCACTTGCTTAAGGAGGCTATGTGGGGTTTGATTGACGTAGCATGACCCGTCACACCATGAACACCGTCCCAAGAGGCAGTGATAAGGGTCCTTTGAAGTTCTACCACACGTTAAATGGCTGGCAAAAGAACAGCAGTCCTGTCACATTTCAAGTGGGAGAACTAGAGGCCGTATTTGAGGGGGCAGGTCTTTTATTTCGTAAACAAGTTCCTACCTCTTTTTATTAAAGAGTTAGAACACCAAGATTTCACGTAGTATTTGAGCTCAAGTGTAAGTAGAACGTCTGAGAAGGTGGAGAGGAGGCTTGCTGTGAAAGGACCAGAAATTGTTTGTGGTTAAAAACTCACGGTTTCCATTAAAGCAATCAAATGGAGATTGGCCTACAGGACTGCAAAAAGCAGGGGAAGTGTATGGTTGACAGAGAACAAAACCCCACTTAGCAAGTGAAAAGAAAGTCCGGTTGCGTCACTCGATGTGCGGCCGTTGAGCTAGCTAGCTGGTAGAGAAGGACATTGACGTTTTCCTGTAGTAGGTTCGCTTTATCTTCACGACTATGATTAGGAATGATATTACGTATATTTGTTCATAGAAAGATCTGCAAGGTAGCAGTAATAGCTCTGAATTTCATTTTCATTCTTTCCGTTCCTAATCATATTTTTTATCTCTCTCTTATCAACTTATGAAATTATGGTTATTCCTTAACTTGGTGTCAAGCCCTTAAACAGAATTTGAGGTAACACATTGAAACTTAAATCGAAACCACTATTCCCTTGTAATTTGCTAGTTACCATATATTAAAAATTTTCTTGTATTTTCGCTATCTACTTACTACTATTGTTCTGAAGGCAAATATGCTGCTTCCTTTGTCAAGGTTGAACCGAATTGTATACAGTGCAAGGACTTTTTGCTAATTCGAGTCCCAAGCGTTAAGCATAGTTCAGGTTTAGGAATTTAGCTATTGTTGTGTAGGGTCCTTGTGTTTGAAATGGACCACCTTCGTCTCACAACGATCCATTATTTGGAAGACCATTAAGTATCTTAAAGCATTCCCGCTGTTGCTACACACAATACAGTCAACAAGAGACCAAAACAACAAACAACGTTGATGTTTTTATTCTCTGACAGATAGATAAAAACCCTAAGATTTGAATGAAAACATCATTACAAGGCCTATTATAAAACCAAAGACCCCAATATCATTTATCACCCACCCAAAAAGATATCACATCCTCAACATACACCAGAGAACTTTTTGACAACAAAGAGTAGAAAGACCATTCCACTATTGTCCATTTGAGGAGCCAGGAACATCTTATCAACTCCTCTACATGTCAACTAATCTCCACTTGTTTAGAGTTTCTACAAGATAAAACGGTCAAGTGCATAACTGGGGCTACGTGACAATAGAGATTTGCTGGCATACAAAGATTAAAACAATTTCATCAGAACAGAGGTCATACATGTATGTTTACCATAAATTAAACAAACCAAGAAAAAAAAATGCTTTCTGCTCGTTTGTGTTTGCCTGCCTTGTAAATATTTACAGAAAGCATAATCATCGAAAATTGCATGTGAATGCACCCGTCTCACATAATACTAGATTGCAGAGGTGAAAGGTGAACCACACAGGTAAAAAGACAGCTGGATATAACTATCAAGAATGAATTCTGGCACCAAATAGTATACCTGCTAGTGAGAGGAGCTTCCTGAGGATTTAGTTCACCAGACTATGCATCTGACAAAAAAAAAAATAGCAATAACCATGTGGTAAGAAACATGCAATCATACTAAACAACTGATTAGAATCCAAATATATCAACAAGAGCACCAGCAGTCAAACACAAATAAACTAAACATTATAAAGAATAAAAATAATAAAAATATTCTAGAACATACATAAAGAAAAAAATGGGTTAAAGAACATAAAGTAACCATCGAATAGTAACTCATTATATAATCATAATGGCATTCATCATGAAGATAAAAACGATTATGTTCTACTGTAGAGAATTCCACTCCATCCTGATTAGTGCTATGGCATCAGCATTGAAGTGCATATAAGAAGTAAATGCTACATTGCACAAGTTCCAAAACCAAATTTAATCTGTCTTCCAAGCCAGTTCATTGCTCACAAAGACTGACTTCTTTTAACAACTATGAGTACTTCAAAAACAAGTTCTCTCCAAGTTTCCATATTTATACCTAGCAAGTTTCCATATTTGTACCTAGCAGCACTCCCACTTTCGCAACATCCATACCTTCTCCCTCTCCAAAGGAACAAAAATAACCAAAAAAAGGAAAATATAACAAAAATATAATTATCATGTCCTAGTTCACCATATGATTAACAAGCGCTTAAGTGCCTTTAGCACAAGTTAAGTAGAGAGAACCATGCATTATATTTATACATCATAAGCTGCTCCCAGAAATCGTATCTCAGCAATGTGTTTATTCTGTCCTAAAATGCTCAAAGATGCTTTGGGTCAAAATGGGTCCAAAAGCATTTAATAGGAGCCAATATATGCAAGTCAGAACAAGCTTCTTAGCATTCATTAATAACCGGCGGATTCAAGATACGGGACTGATAGTAGTTATTCATAAATACTAGTTCAGATATGAAAGTTTTAAATAGATATCCAACTCTTCCCTTCCCACCAAAAATAGAGGGAAAAAAAAGTTTATAATAAAGGTAAAGGTTCCTCAATCGGTTTAGAATTCACCATTCCAATGTTTAACTAAACCAAAAACGAAAAATATCTCTCCCCTTGAAAACCCAAACTAAAGGCATCAGAAAGTTTGAATTCCTTCTAAAATTTTCAAACAAATTTCAGCGGAATGCCTAAGCTTGGCTTCTTCAAATTTCCTTTGAAGTCGTGGTCAAACTCGTACTTATCTCAGCTTACATTTTAAGGTTCAAATTCAACTAGTTTAAGTTTAAAAAGTCAGAGGTCAGGAAAGCTTAATCTCTGAGGCTCATACGTTAGCTCAAAAGAACTTGAATTCAAACTCAACCCCATTTAAGTATATCGAATTAGTCATTTTAAGTATCTAAAAAGTCATCAAAGAGGTTTTAAATGAACCCAAACCATCCCTTTCAGATAAGCAGCCAAGAACTCGGAAGTTTCTGATCCTTTAAATGCACAGTTGCAGGCCTAATCATGGGGTAACATATCTAGACTTCTCCAAGCACAATAAACGGAGAGGACTAAGCAGTTTCCTCTATCGCAACACCTTGTTAATTACAGCCGATAGCATATTTCAATAACATGAGAACCAATCCCCTTTCAAGTTCAAAGTAATCCATTTTGTATTACTTCAACTCACTTGCAGCTTTCACAACAGAAGGATACAAGGAAAATAAATAACATAAACTATAGCCATCCTATCATATCTAGAACAGACATTACATAGTTATTTCGATTCGCTTCGGCACCCTCCTTAGTTGACACATACCGGTTCAAGAAATTGTTCCTTGTGCATAAGCAATGTTATCTCTCAACCAAACAAAAATCCCCAATCAAGAAACTAACTTTTCACCGAAATACAATCACTTAGAAAACCTACTCAACTTATGACGGATTACTAATTCATCAAAAGCTCTAACCTTTTCGTTCATTCTCCTCCTCCTCGTGTTCTTCGACAATCGGCATATTGACAACGGCCTCAGTCTTATCACTAGCATCACCATCCTTATCATCAGGATATCTAACGACCACAACAGGACAAACACAATGACGGACACAATAATCACTCACACTACCAAGCCTACCATCACCACCACGCTTGGTGGCACCAAACCCTCGACTCCCCATAATCACAGCACTGAGACCAAGGCGTTCAATTTCCAAACAAAGCCTCTCCTTCATGTCATGATCCTTGACTATGTGGATCTTGAAGGGGATCTGCGCCTCCTTCAAAGGCTTGGCGAGATCAGCCGCCTTGGACGCCGTGAAAGCGTCGAAGTCATCTTCAAGCTCTTGCTGGTTCTTCGGTTGGATGTCGTGAACAGCTCCAGAAGGTTTGTCGTTGATGTCGTTTTTGTTGTTGAATTGGGTTTCGGGTACTTGGGTTGTCGTGGGAGTGCTGGCGAGAGGAAGTGGACCCCAGTCGGCGCCGAAGAGGACGGAAGTGGGTCTGACGTGGAGGAGAATAACGGCATCGCCTGGACGGATGTAGTGGTTGACGGCCCAGCGAACGGCGTAGGCGCTTTCGTCGGAGAGATCGACGGCCACGCCTATCTTGCGGCGGGCGCCACCGGTAGGAGTTGGGGTGGCGGCGGAGGAAGGGTGGTGGATTTTGATGGTTGAGAGTTGGGGTTGGTCAGGATCAATAGAGTTTTGTTGTTGTTGATGATGTTGTTGTGAATTCATTTGACTGATAGTAACAGATAATGGAGAGGGCTTAGTATGAGTTGTTTTAGAATCAGCAATGGTGAAATTGTGTGAAAGTTAGACAAATGTTGGGTTTGGGGGTCGGGGACAGAGAGTTATTTGTGAGAGAGAATCAGAACAAGGAGGAGTATATTTTGTTTTTGGACAGTGACCTCCCTTGTGTGGGCTGGACTGGACCTTTGTTGTGGAAATTCCCAATGGCCTAATCCACTGCACGGAATATTGCATCAAACAAGACTTGAATGAAATTAATGCCTTAATAAAAGGAAGAATTCCATTTAATTATATATCACTCTAATTAAATAAGATATTAATTTATCTAGATATAAATATGAATCTCAATTAAATTAAGAGTAGTTATTCTATTAATTATCACAATACACTATATATATTTAGTCCATAGATTATATTATATTGCAACTTGAGATTATTTTTCAACCTAATTAATGATAATACATAATTATCCATAAATTAGAATCCCTTTTGAATAAGTTTTTTTAAAAGACTTTCGCATCTTTGTCTATAATTTATGATTTCTCTCGTGTGTAAATCTTTTTACGGGCAACTCTATCTAGTTAATTCCCTAGGCTGTCAAAAAAAGTGGTGTTTAAAACCCTAATTAGCTTTGTGGGGTCAACAACTGCAGCCAGAAAACCAGCAAGACAAGTTAGATACTCCTCGCATTGGTTGTCATGCGGTGGACGGTTGCAGCGAGTTCCTGGCCGCCGGTGATGAAGGCATTTTGAATGCACCGTATGCAATTGACGGTGTCCAGCACGACCACCAATTCTCCCCTTACTGCGCCACCTCCTGCTGGGTACTTCCACCACCGTCTTGTCCTCTGGCATTATCGGCAGTTCCTGGGGGCGGTGTTGGTAGTGGGACAAGTGGCAGCGGGTGTGGTGGCACGAGCTGTGGGACGAAGAAAAGGTTTAGGACTAAAAGATAAGATGTTGGAGTTGGCGTAGAGGCTTGGTTGGAGGATTCAAAGCTGGCGTAGAGCAGTTTCATGTTGAGAAACGACATTTTCTTAAGGTATGGATGCATAATAGCAAGCTTGTCCTTTATAAAACTTGTCACGTCGTACATGGTTATTTACGTATTTTAAAATAATAAAATTTACTTTTGTTTAATTTATTTTAAATGTTTTTATAAATATTAAAAAAAATATTTAGTTATTTACCTTCTATTTTAATAAAAATATTATAACTAAATTTGTATGCTTTTTTAAAGCAGTGGCCGTGGAAGCTTAGCATATATATATCCTGCTTCCTACTTACAAAAAAGGAAAAGCAAAACTCCTTAATAGAAATTCATACCAAGTACTTTGAAAAACAAAACAAAGAGGCTAGCGGCAAAAAAGAAAAAACATACAAGCGTCCTTCGATCTCCAAACATCGATAAGCAGTAGTGACTGCTCAAAAGAACTTTTCCCAAAATAAAATAGCATGAAACTGGAAGAAGAAAAGGAAAAGCTGCTCTCTAAGTAGCCCAAGAGTATGATGAATCGGCTACCAATCAAAAGGGACTTAATAAAAGCTTCCACAGCCTTAACTTACTTATACTGAGCCTAACACAGACTGCCAGTCTCTCTATCTCTCTCTCTCTAGATCTGTGGCTTGTGTGTGTGCATGTATATATATATATACACACACCTACTGCAGAATTCCTACTTGTGTATTATATATACATGCGTTGTAGGAGCCTGGATCTGTACTATCACTAGCAGCCACTCCACTGACCCACACATACCTCTCACAGCTACACACTCAGACACTCACCAGTGTGTCTGTTCTTTATACTTTTGCTTTGTAGGAAGCTATCTTTTTCACATTTTGCAATGCCATACCCTTTAAGGGTTTGCTTGACTCCCATAAACGGTATTGCAGAGATGCTTTTCCTTGCTTTTCAGCACATTAAAAGATGTATTCTAGTTCAAGAAGAGAAAGCCTCACTCTGCCTATCTCCTAACAAAAACAATCTGTACATATTGCTAGGGTTTCGACTTTCGAGCTTTATAGTAAAACCTCATTCTTTTCCAGGCTTTATATAACGCAGCAGTAGCTCATGTTCAACAAGATTTCACCTTCATTCTTCATCTGCGAGCATTCTAGCATTTTCCGTTATGACTACTTTTAAGGAATTCAAGCCCAAATCCAAAAATATTATTTTTGACGACAGAAAATATATGTAACCTCAGTTAAGGCTGTTAATCATGCAACGGTGGCAAGTACTACAGCTATAGTAGTTAGATAGTTGTACTTTCCCAATTAATGAAGAAGTCGTATCAATCTGTAACATTGACGAGAAGAATCTTAAAAGCAATTTATACATCGTTTCCTCTCCTGAACAGATATCAAACGTTTTCAATGTCTTTATATAAACCAACAGAATGATTCTGCTGAATTAAAAGATGTCGAGATTAATGTCTACTCTACTGTTCCTTTAAACTCGAGTTTGATTTTAATAATATGACATGAATAACCATTGGTGACATCAAGATTAGTTTCCATGAATGTTTTTGTACAGCTACATACTATGCTCACTGATACAACAACAACCTTGCAGTACTTAGGTCCGAAGTATTGCATGCTTACTTTGAGAAATTTGTGAAAGCTACCTATTCCATGGCCTACAGAAACCCTGAATGCAATTTAACGTCTGATAAGTACCTAAATTCAATACATGAGATTGATCAGACCGAACCCACGATCTGGAATCGATCATGGATAAATTGATGGTGTGAACTGTAAACCAAAGCAGTAACTGACAATTTTGGAGAGAGACATTACCATAACCCAGAACATATTTCACTATAGTGGAAAGGCCAGTACGATATATCAAGACAAAAACGAACTAAAAAAAGTTGGGTTTGAATTTAGGTAGCCACACGAATCACTAAGAAAAAGAACACAACCAAAGTAGATATGTTTCTTTGAATCTAAAAAGAAAGCTTGAGGGACAAATCAACAAAATTAGAAGCATTAGATGCATTAGTACCCACTGCAACTGAAGCTTCCATGTCCTTGGAACAAGTGCTTTTATGATCACTACTTTTTCCTGGAAAAAACTCGTACTCCACTATAACTCTTCCATTCGTTGAATTTCCCTTCCGATGAACTGCCACGACCTCCATGCCCTACAAATTAATAAACCCACTTTCAGAATCACAATCTATAAATTCCATCAAGAGGAAAGTTAATATCACATCAATTTCTAGACAATGGAGTTATACAATAACATGTAATCAACCAGGTTTCTTATGCGTGAAGGATACATTTTATTTTGTTTCTTTTTACCACGTTGAGACTGTTATTGGCATACAAGTCTTTCTTTGTGACTCTTAAGCTGAATTCATCATTGTAATCATCTGATCGAAACTTAGGAAATCGGAACCCTAGAAATTAGGTGATACTGATACCTCACACCCCTCTCTTCTTTCACTAAATACAATATGCTCCCCACCAAATTTCTTCTTCTGGGAAACAATCAAGTAATCATCTTGTCAAAGACAATATAAGCAAAAGATGGGAAAAAAATGAACTATTCAAAATAAGTTTCCCATCCTTTTTCCTTGCGTTTTCTTTAAATCCAAGCAACGCGGGCGTTGCTCAAAACCAAAAAGTAAAAATCAGACTAACAAGGTTCAATTTAATGAAACCAAACAAAGGGTATAAATATAATAATAAACTTCGGTGTTATTTCAAAAGACAAATAGAAAAAGCACCAGATGTCTAGGACTCACTTGTAGCAATATTAGAAAATTAAGAAACCATTCATCCAATGCAAACCTTAAAGCAAATATCACATCGAGTATGAGCACACTGCTGTGTGATGATCTTTGGCATTGAAGAGAGCTCTTTCGAGGTCTCAAAAACAGCAGAAGTAGAATTACTACTACTCAACCCAAGCTGAACCGGAGCTCCAACCAAATATGGATTCGCAAAGAACTGATGATCCACTCCAAAACCACCCGACCCATTACTGGTAACCGAACCATACTGCACAGGAATGCGATTAACCTTAAGTGGGTCATCCACAGGTAGCTGAAGGTGTCTGAGGGAGTCCATTTGGTTGGCTTCAATCATTGTCTTTCTCCATTCTTGTATCCTTAAACGCTCGAGTTGAGCCACACCCATGCCTCTTTGGGGAGGATGTTTCTTGCGAGGTGGGCATTTGCTGGGTTTTCTTCCTCGGGTACTACTATTTACGGGTCTAGGTTGATGAAAGGATTCGGTCTTAGTGGGTTCTTGGAGAAGAATAGAAATGGGTGTAGCCATTGACGAGAGTATCTTGAGACAAAACAAACAAACCGCTAGTGTTTGTAACCTAAGACAAGAGAGAGGTGAAGAAGATGGTATAATGATACTGGTAAAGGACTTCCAAGGTTTTTGTGAGAAAGAGAGATGACAAAAGAATGGCTAGAGGAGAGGTGTGGGGTTTAAAGTAAGAGAAGTGAAGTGGCAAAAAAGAACATGGGTTTTTTGCTATTCTCTTCACCCATTCATCTATTTCCAGATGCTATTATATATCATGATCATATGGTCTTTCTTATTTGTAGAACATCTAATTATGATGGCCTGGTCAAATGGTAATGCCAATAGCTAACTCCTGTTACCATGATCAGGAAGAAGAGGAGGAGCTAAACCTAAAACCACTCGTAAGTTAATGCTCCTTCAGCTTTATTTACTTCTTACTACCAGCTTCAAAGGTTAGGAACACGCCTCTTTTACATTGGGCCCACTTACACGTGTCAAGACGTCGGACGATTTAGCCAATTGTACTAGACAAGGTTGGAGATGTGGTGTATTGTCCTCTGGGAGCTGGCAGGTGGGGTAGTACTAGTAAGAGGCACGGCGTCAGTTTTGTCGGAAACGGCAAAATATCATTGGTTTTGTTTATATGAGTTTTGTCACTAAGGGAACAAAAACGAAAGGTTTTTGGTGCATGGAAGTAAATCTTCCCGTCGGCCACTTCAATGGTCATGATCTTCCTGATAATAGGGTTCTCTTCTCATGCATTTTGTGGGTCATCAGCAGATGTGATCGAATGAGCTTAGTCTTGGTGAACTAGCACGTATAGCAGCCTCTGGCATCTGGGCAATCATAGAGAGTGAGATTTGGTCGCTGAAATTAGTATACATGAAGCTGCCCTAGCTACCATTATAGGCCTATAGCTTGCAATCATATCTTCTTCATATATGGAATCATGCAATGCTGTGTCCATGTGGTAGCATCTAGCTCTTTTATTGAGCTTTAAAGGATTGTCAATGTGATTAAGCTGTAATTACTTCATGCGGTTAACTAATGTTAATTTGTGATGGTATTATATTAGCCAATTAAGGAAATGGTTTTCAGGTAAATTTCATTTGAACCTGTAAATATTTAAAGGAAAATGTTATGGATTGGTCCAGAAACAAATCCTTGAGATCTCTATCACATGAAAACTTTCCGTTGTGGGTTAGTCCAAGGCATCAAAAAGGTTGTCTCTACCAAGTCAAGTATTTTTGGATGTCAAGAGATAATCTGCCATATCCCAATGAGAAACTTTTTGATGGCTACCCACAAACACAAAGACCACGTCAAACAAACAAGCTGCTTTCACATTTCATGAAAAAACCACTCACAAAATCCATAAGAACATCTACCGTCTACGTTCCTTGTCCATGTTGATGGAGAACATACAACTTCCACAAGCACCCAGTAGAAGTGATCTCAAAGAATCAAATAGATTAGTTCCACCACACAAGCATAGACATAGACATAGACAAAGACATAAACCATATGGTGTTGTATGGAGCAGAAGAAAGAAAGCACATATCCCATGCCCCAAGAAATTGCACAAGTGCTTGATGGCTTCTTTCTCGCTGGAGATCCATCCCAAACCGCGTGACCAACCAAACGAGTGTCGATGTGTGAAAGATCTCAGATCTCACGAATATTGTTGGACTAGAGTGTACGGATTCACGCCGTCCTCATAAGTAAGCCAGCATTCCACGCAAGCACATGAATAGACTCGAAGACCTTGATTCGTTTTTATCTAAACGGTAACTAAGGCCAATGGATTGAGGGACGTGGGACTAAAAATCATTTGGTTTCCGGGGTTCATGCCACGTGGAAATTGGTCCCCGCTTCATGATGTTGGATCTGATGATGGTGAAATGTATAGGGTACTACAGGGAGATGTTTGTTTAGTGTAGAATAGCATATATAGGATACCTGTTAATACAGTAGGCGGCTGGGAGAGAAAGTGGGAACAAGGAGATTTGGCACGTGTGAGATGAGATGGCACGTGGGAAGATGCTGGGTTTGGGCAGACATGGTGGATTCTTGGTTTCTGAGAAGCAGATTGTGCCCTGCATGGAATTGCCATTAGGGATTTGTTGGTCTTTAATGTATTTTGTGTATAATCAATCATAGTATATGTGGGGATCCGGCTTTGGTGTGACCATGAGTGGGGGGACCACATTGCACTTGTTTACCATACAACTCATGCTCTTTCCATTAGAATAAAGATGATCAAACCGAACTCTTGTTTAATTAGCTGGCATGCTAATCAATTATCTTTTCTGAGATTTATCATTAATCAACCATCAATACGAATGCGGTGAATAATCTTATCTTAAAGCATATGGAGTTAAATGGGAGAAGGAAGAACGAGTAGAGGGAAGTTGGTTTTGTGAGTGTTAGTTTTGGCCAAACTATTTTGTAACAAAATCACCCCAAGATCCATCCTATCCTTGTCCTCACAACACTTGCATACCATAAAAAGCACGGAGTAAGGACCACATCAGATGCTTATGTAATTATTTGGATCTCATTCTCAATCTCGACTGAGATTTCCTCTCTCAGTTTTACCACATTGCCCTAATTTGACCATTTTGTCCACAAGGAAGTCCTAGTGAACATCTTAGTACATATCTTGGTGTAAGATTTTGTGGAGGGACAAAACAAAATCGAATACGAGGGGCACTGCAGATGTTGGGGATCATAAAATCCTGGCCGTTCAAGAAGGACAAATCGGTGCATCCAGTATTTGGTATTCTCTGGCATTTATGTACAGTTTGGTGTTATTTTTTGACGATTAAAAGGTCACCATCATTAGTTCAATTTTGCTTGGTACCTCAAGAAAAGACAATACAAGCAAAATGTGTCTGGATAGACGCATTCTAACGGCACCCACCACATCTGTTATGACTAACGGGTCTAGTCTCTTATCCTGGAATCAAGACGATTTGATCCATACTTATGGATTACTGTTTCTCTTTTTTGTTAAAAGTCTTGAATTTGGAGAGATATTGTAGCCATCCGTATAAAATAACTTGCTGAAGAGAAGTGGAGTACATCTTGATACAGAATGTGTCGTAGTAACCTTGGTATACCAATCAATTGTCTTCCTTCCATTCTCACCTAATACGAAGACATTTGTTCCTAAGCTAAGACCACTAATTTTGAATCCCAAACTTATTAGCAAGAGGACCTCCTTTTGCAATTAGTAAGAAAACTATATAATATTGACAAAAAATAATATCAATTTACAACATGAGCTTCTGTCATTATTCACTCGACGTTTTCATATGCTACACTAACAGGAAGTTTGAATGATGCACATAGCATCCACTTTCCAGGTGCAACAAGCCGTACCCTGCGCATTTCTACACAAACTGCCACCTCCTTTAATGCAATTCTTACCCGCTGTCGTAAATTGTTTAAGAATCACAAGAAAGACACCAGATGCTGCATGAAGATATATGCCAGGAATATATATATATATATATATATATGAAACCAACCACATATTGAGAATGGAAATTTCAAACCTCATGAAAGTCAAACTCTGGATCTTCAGCTTTTGAGAATCCATAAACATGGATTGTTGGCAACTTGTAATCTCTAGTCTTGGGCGCGCCTCCAAATATTCCCCTAAAAGCATCTTTCAACATAGGCAAAAACATTTAGTTGTGGATAAAAATATTCAAGCCTAATCAATCTGAAATTTCGTCAGTTTAAAAGTACATGTCCTGGTCAGTTACAGGTTCATGATATCGAAACTATAGCAAAGGACATTTTTCTTGGTAAGAAATGAAAACAAATATTTCAATGTTTCATAGACCTTGTCTATGCGAATTTCGCCCATGCAAAGCGGTCAAAATTACACCAGGCATACACTAAACTTGATAGCGCCGGATAAGAAAAATGGTCATAGTTGACTAATGAATGACCCAGACGTTTCACTCCCTATACAAGCAGGCATTTGAACATAAAAGGTGCAATTATTATGTATCAATATCCCATAGCCAAATTTGATAAAATTCACAAGATCAGTTTGAAGAGTTGAAACTAAGCTTCCAAATCAGAAAGAATTCCAAGAAATTGTTGCCAGATGAAGTAACCTAAGCATGTCCACTATCCCCAAGACCACAGCCGCAAGAGGAATATTGAAGGTAGACTTCAGTTAAGTCGACATATTATTCAACAAATCAAGCAACTTCTTACAATCTCATCTGTGTCCAAGGACAACAATGTATGATAACATACCGAGATATTCCACAGCATCATTTGGCAGATTCATAACCACCTGTGTGATAGAATGAGCTTTTTCACTTGTAAACATAACATTGATGAACCTCCTTCCATCCATGTTAAAGACCTAGACAGTGACAAGCAAGATTCTCAATATGAAGTTTGACACTAAAGAATTACATGTGGCAGACTACCCAGCAACTTATTATCTTTGCAATTCCTACATGTTCCTGTGTTTGATGAATATGAATAAAAGAAAATTTATACAGTTAGATTGATAGCATTGTCTGCCAGCAAAAAAAAGTGACTTAATTAAGTTGACCAAGTCCCAGCATTGTCAGCAGAATTTGCACTAGAAATATAAAATATAACTATACTTCCATCACAATTCTTCACATACCAATAAATTTGAAAAGGGAAGTGTCTGCTTCTAAAAAGTTAATGGTAATAGGTCTCAAGTTACTGTTTTCTGTCTTTGTGGCTATTTTGGATCTTAATAATAGAAGGATGAATAGAGATGTGCAACACCAAAATGAACTATTAACTGGAAAGTCAGTTATACCCTGATCTTTCTCTCAAGCTTGTTGAGAACACTATTTCTCTCCAGATAATCAACTGCATGAGGGTTCAAATCATTGGCATATACGCGCTTGACTATCTTTGCAGCAGATATAGCTATTGGACCGACCCCGGAAAAGACATCACCTGTCAATTTGCATAAATGATCAGCAAACACAGGTAAACAATGATTTTATCTTGTGCAGAAATTTAACAGAAACAAAAGTTGATAAAACAGAAGTACATTGCAAAAGTACAGAACAAGAGAACAACAACCTTCTAAACTAAAAACCAAAGAAAACATGACAAACAGAGAAAATTAGAACAGTAAAATCCACTAATTACAGCCATGTCTTCAAAGCAGAAGAAAGGAAATTATGTGGTAAAAATCCTGTCACAAGGGCAATCTTCATTTGTTTTCCTACCAACTTTTGTTTCTTTCACCCTTCAAAATAGTGCTGCTATTAAGCTCGATAACTGTCAAACTTTATCAATGGTCAAAATGATAGCCTACAAACTCACAGTTCTAAGCAGATATTTCAACAATTCAGTAGGTATGCAAACTAGAAATATGAAAAGACTCGAACATACAAACAACATCATCTCTAGTAAAGCCACTAAGCAGTCTTTGTCTTTCAGTTGCAAGCCTCGAGTTCCAATACCTGCATAAAAAATGAAATTCTTAATGCTACTAGCACATAAACTCTCTCTGGTATTGTTCCCTGAACAATTTTTATGTAATAAAATGAGATGGGAGATGCATCAATGCATCCAACAGTATTATAGATGAAATACTTAAGGATTTAGTAACCACAAAATTATTGAGAGGTGGAGAGAAGAAACAATTACAAACAAAAGAAATCTTTAGATGACCGCAAGAGAATTGAACAAAGTGATTTAAGAATCTCATGATGAAATTGGTAGCTTCATTTTGGAGATTAAAGGAAGGGAGGTTTCAGATTCAGGAGATAATTGCCTATTGAGGCCCTCAACTCTCCTGAGGATGTTGTAGAAGAGTAAATGCTTAACTCAGAAATCTAACGAATTGCTCATGGAGCCACCATCACGCATTAATACCTGTAGCATGATGACGTTACATTCAAAACATGGAATCCAAAGGGCATGAGATGTTAAAATGTTCGATACCATAATGCAAAGGACAGATTATGAGATTTCAGACAAATTAAAAGAACCTTGTTCTCAAACAGTATGAGACAACAGACATGTAAATTTTGAGTCAATCTCAATGAATTTGTTGGAAAAGTGTACATACACTGTAGCCAAATCAACATTAAATCGTAGTCCACTCTCAACAACCATGGTAACAAGAGAGTGATTTCCAGCTAAAACTTCAAGTTGCATTGTTCTGTAATCATTATGTATGGCATCAATCTTGTTAACAACTGTCTGTATCTTTGGTTTATGTTTATCCAGAACAACCTGCAATAGAATACTTGTAACATTAGAAAAACTTAATAAGAGATTATTTATTCCTTCATTTATGTGTTTTCATACGAAGCACCTTTGCTATAAGCTTCTTGTAAGGCTGATGCTCGTCTCTCAAATTCAGGTGAGCAATATGCCCAACTGTCTCAAAAGCTGACGGGACAATCATATCTTTTGGTAACAAAGTCTCCAAGACCTGTAAAGATGATTACATATTAGAGATCCAGTTGTCTGGCAACCCTTTGGCAACCCCTAGTGCAGCAAGCTCCATTGCTTTATAGTTGAGAGTGATCAGTAACCTTCTCAACAGCTTATTTAACTAAAGATTGTTATGGAAAAAAGAACTTCTGGAAAGTTAAAGACTTTCACAGTAAATTTGTTTAAAGAGAAATAGTAAACTATCAGCTTGAAGCGCACTCAACATAAGTTTTATTACTCAAGCTTGGTATGACTCAACTAGCTCTTTAGAAAAGTCCATGCACGACCCGATCAGAATCTTAAGTTTGATTCACTGGCATCATAATACCAAAAGCTTAAATGAAAATAAGCAGCATGCATGAAACTGATGACCATTACGACAGATTATACATCAAGACTGTTAAAGAACGTATCAAATTTACAAGGGGCAGCTTTTCCTATTTTACTTTTCCCTTTACGAGACCAGGAAATTCCTTGAACAACTTAAGAAAAATGATTTATATCTTCAGCCTACTTAGATAAAACTTAACAAACAAAAACAGAGCGAGTATGAACATAAAAGAACTTAAGGGTATGTCTACCTCATTCATCTGCCAGTATTCATAAAACAAAGTCAACTTGCATCTAACGAGCTCAAAGGTCGATGTCGAGTTGTCCTTCATTGCTTCCTCAAATGCAACCTGAAGGGTACAATATCAAATGTCATCTCCAGACGCACAAGCATATAATATAATGAAACCTATTATATCAATAAATTTACACAACAAATCACAGTAGAAAGCATTACATGATTCGGCAAGTGTACCCTAGCAACTAGTTGCACAACAAATATTAGAATTCAAGCAACTTTTACCAAGGTAGCTATGCCTTTGTTACACCCAGCTCTGATCAGTACAACAAGAAACTAACAAGCAAGTGAATTACAATCAAGGCCTTGATGTTGCGTATATATTTAATCTTGGCAAAGATAATTGCAATCAGTTCCCACACATTAAGGCAGAAAAATTATTCCGGCGTGACAAATATAATTCCCCACACAATTGCAGATAGTACGAAGCTCAGACCTTCATTAGTGAAACAATAACTCAGGATTGACAAATAAAATTCCACAGGTACTTGGACATAAAGCCAAACTCAGACCTTCATCATTTAAATATTTGACCACAAACAATCTTCCATAGATGACATGCATTAGTTAATCAATTCTTATAATGGAGTTTAAAGCTGAATGTTCGTATCCAACTGTCGAAGCCATAACAAATACAACATGAGATCTTGTAAGACTACGAGTCAGTAAACAACATCATTACATAAAATAATTATCCACCAACTAAATTTCAAGATGATATGCAACAGTATGCCAATACAGGACACTCGCGCAATATTGAATAAAGCATAAGAATAGAGGTCTACCATCATGTAAAATACTTCAGAAAAACGTTTAATATGTAGGTAGAACAGTCATTCCCTGCCATCTAAGACACCATTTTTATCATTTTCATGGGGCATTTCATTCAAGCTAGGAACAAGAAGCTTCAGAGTTCTCCATATTCAGTGTCAAACTTCATTCTTGCCAAAACCGATAAAAGAGATGAGCATCTATGGCCTCCATCCCTTGATCTAGCAAAATACATTTTTCTTGAAATCACTCCGCAGCAACACTTACCTTTAATCTAATATCAAGGCAAAAGAGGAACAAAATATAGATGAATAATCGTAATCTTTTATTTTAAGCTTTCCGAAGAATATCTAAAAACGGCAACTATAACAATTGTCATTGTACGACATCTCAGAAAAACAAACAATGTATACAGGAAAAAGCGTTCAAATTCAAGTCAACAATAAAGAAATCAACTCATAAAGCATCAAATAAACCCTTTTGCAACTTTACTTCAAATTGGTGACTAAACATATTATCAATAATGACAAGCAAATACATACACATGAATAGCACAGTCAAGGACTCACAGAGATATCAGATTAGCCACCTTGATAGCCCGAGGCAACTCCTCCATTCTTTTCTCTGCATACCTTTCATCCAAAAGCAACAATCTTGTAGACCCCTTCCATTTCCATCTCCCCTTAAACTCATCCCCCAACAAACCCTTCCAATTCTCTCCTTCCTCCTCTTCCTCAACAACCTCCACCACGGCAAACTCGTTCTTTCGATTCCTCTCAATCCTCTCACTACCCCCATCTCCATTCTCCTCCTTCCTCTTCTTTTTCCTTTTCGGCCTCGAAATCTTAGCCAAGTTTCTGAATTTAACATATCCTTTTGAATTAAACTCCTTTGCCAATTTTTCCCTATATAAAACAAGGCTTAAACTTTCACCATCTCCCTCTTCTTTGCCATAAGTCCTCGGGTCCAGCACAACAAGGTCTCCATGCTCCGCTTCCTCATCTTCTATTTTCCGCGAGTCTCCAAGAAAAGAAACAAACTCTTCTCCAACTTCATCCCCAGGAACTCTAGCAATATTACGAATCCTAGGCCAATTCAATAAATGCCCACGAAGCCTATTCTCTAAAGCAAAGCAATCCTTCGCAGGAACTCGAAGAGCAGCAATGTCAAACTCCCGAGTAAATTCCTCCTCCGAAATTGCTTTATCATCTTCAGCCCCATCTTCCTTGCATTGGTCCAGCGGTTTTCGATCAGCTGTTCTCTCAAAATCATATGGGTATTGAGACGGTATTTTGCCCTTCCAAAGAGAGGGACCATAAGGGAAAGTTTGACAAGTAAACGCATGAGCAGCTATGCATAACTGAGAAACAAAAGTAAGGTCAGAACGAGAGGGTTTAAGAGAAACTAAGAGGGCTGGACAGAAGCTAGTGAAAGGGAGAGAGATGGGTCGGAAAAACAACTTGGCCACCATCGATACACTGGTTGATTACTCTTGCATAGCGCGAAGATGGAAATCCAAGTGTTATTACACTTTCACGGTTCTCTAAGGTGGGGGGTTTTTTGAAGTAAAATATTTAATGGAACGAAATAATTAATAATGGAATTAGATAGAAATATACATAATATTATTAAGTTGTTAGTTAGAAAGTACGGAAAGATTTATAATGTAATATAGTGAAATATAGTTTATGTAAAAGATTTATAATATAATATAGTGTAAAATTATTTATCATTTTATATTTTATTTTTAATCTCTTAAATTGGAGGTTTTTTATTTTTACTATTTAGGTTAGAATAAGATGTAATATAAAACATTTCTCTTTTATCTTATCTCATTCCATTTTATAACAAATCGTTCTCTCAAACGATAGAATAATATTACATTTCATTTCATTATATTAATAATCTCCTAATCAAACATAACCTTAAACTTTTAGCAGTTATTATTAACAAAATATTATTAGACATACTCTTTTTTTTTCAAATTTTAGAATAAATAATATCTTTATTGATCATATACAATATAACCTACTTGTTGAATAACATATATTTATTCGACCTCTATTTTCTCTACGTTATTCAAATTTTGTTTATGTCATATATCATTCATTTCATTAAATTGATTTAAGGATCCTTAAAATTTATTAATCTAAACTTTTTAACTAGTTAAGTGTTTTATGGAAAATAATAAGTACATACTTCAAATATATTCAAATTGACATTCAAGAATTATGGAATCAATCATATTATTCCATTTGTAATATAAAATTTTAATTTTTTATTGTTTAATATGATTTACGTATAATTATTTTTTGAAAAAAAATCAATTAACAAAAATAGGAGAAACTTAATATTTGTTACAGTTTAAGAAGAGACAACCGCAGCCTGCTTTTCTGCAAAACCTGAGTGGCTGTATAGTCGGCAAGTATATACACTTAAAAATCATTTGTTTATCATATTCCCTTTCTATTAGTCCTTCCGGGATGATCTTCGTTTCAGCGATCTCCTATTAATCAACCCAGGCACATAGTACAGCCATCCTGCTGTGAGTAATGTAGCAGATACCTTGCCACAGAATGCTAGTGCCAAGAGACATACAATAACCAAGTATATACCAACATTAGAACTTTTACTACCTTCTCTCTTATCTTGAAATTTTTTATCCTGTTTTGGCTTTGATAAAGCCAGATTCAATGGATTTTTCTTCGAATGTGACGAGGAAGGTGAAGTTGCTGTAGAAGACTTGCTGGTGTTAGTTCCATCAAATTTCTTGGAAACTTATAGGAGGATTACGTTTGTGGGATTCTTTGCCACGACTTGGTTTGAATTCCTTTTTGCAACTCGTTTCGATAGGCTCCTGTTTGAATGGAACAATTTTTTTAAGACTTTTGTTCTCTTAATCTTCTTGGCCTGCAATAGACGGAAAGTACACGGCAAATCAGTACGCCATGGAAAAACATACTAAAAGGAAGTTCATCCATTCCCATGCATGCGTAGTAAAGAGAAAGAAGCAACAACACTTCTATTACATTGAACAGAACGAGAAAAAGTGAAACAAAATTAGCGAAGAAGAAGAAGAGGAGGAAGGATTAATGACCTAGATTCAGAGATAATCATCATCAAGATACAAAACCATAGGAGAAGTACATATCCCATACTAAATTATCAAAAGAAGAAGAAGATGAAAGAGAAGGACCAGTAATTATCACTGGATAATTATCATCAATACACAAAAACCATAGGGGAAGTACAAGTTCGATACTAGCCATCAAAAACAGAGGAATAATTAGGTATCCTAATCAGATATCTGAAAAACAAGTTTACCCTGAGAAAAAGATATCTTTTTCTAACCTAAAATCCGTGTAATATATGGAAATTGATTGATCATTTTGATGAAGAAAAACACAGCGCGTATTAATCAAGACAAAGTCAAAGCAAAGTTAAGAAAGAAGCCACGTACTAACCAATGAGGTCTCGAACAGGACAGCCTTTAGAGCACCTTTGAAACTCTGTTGATTTCTCTTCTTCTGTCTGAAGGTCAACTCTTTATTTGGTAAGTCGTGAAACAAACTAGGAATAAGCCCTTCACCTTTACCTTCAATCTTAGCATTCTTCAAACCAGACTTTTTTACAGGTACACCCCCGCCACATTTCTCAGTTGCCACACCCACCGGTCTACTACAACACGCAAAGAACATGTAAAGGTTCTTCTTGCTGCCAGTTCCTTCCTTGTTCATCGAACAAACGTTGTGGGTCTTGTCCAAGTGCATGGAGACGTTTGTATCTATGTATAGCCTATATATGAAACAGAAAGGTACTATGGCAGGACGTATGTGGCGGTTGAAGCCAAGTGAATAGACGGGGACTTAAGGGGGTGGTTTTTTGGGAGAGAATGAATGAGAATGTGAGAAAACATGAAAAATTATAAGGGCATGTGTTGGTGTTGTATCTGAAACTTTATGGTTTTGGATTGAGTTTATTTATGGAGTTGCGTCTTTTGGAGTGGTTTTCCAATACGCGTTAGATAACGCTCTTTGTAGGCTTCATCAAACACATACACCATATAATATATTCTATGACATTAGGGTTTTGCAGGTGTATCAAATTTGGCATCCATATAGGATTTTGCTATTCTCATATCAAACATGTCAGGCAGGGCCGACGACAGAAATACAATTTATACACAAGAGATATAAGCAAGAATAGTGAAGTAGTAAAGTATTGGCGTATTTGCGAAGTATTTTTATTTTCTCGAGTTTGATGAAAATTACTTAAGTAGTAGCCGTTTTTGATGTCAGGTTTCATATTTAATTATAGTTTACCAAATTTTAGACTTAATTTTCAAATGTACTTTCATCTATTACATAGTATGTAATATAACATATGTTGAATTTTATACATGTTTTTGCGGACCTTGGTTGTATCAACCCCCATTTCTTCCAATTTTGAAATTATTTTAACTTAAAGGTGAAACATCCAACAAGTGTTATGTGTTAATCATTTATTTGTGTCGCTTGGGAAACAATGTTGATGAAAACAATATTTACCATTTAGAAAAGCAACCAAGATACTTTGACCGCAAAAGTGTTGTTACGTATATTTGATTTCGATTGCTTCAAATCTGAAAAGCATTGTTGTACTTCAAACAATTACCACTCCACTACCGTTCAAGTTCTATGCTTTAAAATTTTCAATTGGAAAAAATAAAAGAGAAAATATTAGCCTGAAGAAACGAAACAAAAGGATTTGTGTTTGTGGAATTCTAAAATCATGTCGCTGTCGTATAAATACTGAATGGCACGGCCGCATGCATTCCTTGTTTTTCTCTTGAATATTGTTCGTTACAAGTCATATCATGACAAAGAGTTTCTACTCTACTCCAGTGATTTATTCAATATAAAATTTTCGAATAACATTAAACTTTCTGTTTCAGATTTGTAGTTACGTTATTATAACTTTATTCCATTAAATCTCATTCATATATTTATTTAAAGTTTATATAAATATATGAATAAGATTTAATAAAATATGATAAGAATATCATAATCAAAGCAGAAGATCTAATATTATAAAAGAGGGTTAAATTCTCTATTTCAACTCGCAGAGCAGTGTTGGAACATAATGTTTGGTATGGATGATTTGATGTCAGGTTTTAATTATTATAAAATATTTTAAGATAATTTTTATCAAAAATTGATCTTAATATCAAATCAAAAATCAAACATATTAATATTATTTAATTGTCAAATATAAAGTAGTGAGTTATCATAACTTGATAAATTTCAATAAAAATTTTTAATAATTTTTTAGTATGTTAAAGTCATACAAGGCCTTTACGTAAATTTTAACAATATAATTATATTTTTAAAAAGAATTAAATCAAAAAAAAAATTAATTTTAAATCTTTTAATATTATTGTAGAATCTTTTTTATTTCTAATTAAATTCTAAAATCTTAAAAAAAATATAACTTCGCAGTACAAATTGTATTTTCTATTAAAACAATATATAAGGTAAAAAAACGGAAACCAATTATTTTCTTCTTTTGTCAAGTCATATTTTTTTCATTAAAGTTAATACTTTGTAATGTTAAGTTATTTTTAAAAAATATTAAAATGTAATTTTAAAAGTTAAATTTTGATACTAATATAAAAAATTAAAAAAGGTTGGTATTAACTGCGTATAAAATTCGTCTTAATTACTTATCGACACTATAGGTGTGGTTCAAAAAACTTAGAAAATGAAATCTCAAGCTACCAAAATGCTAAAAAGTATTGAAATAAGGTTTAAACTAAAGAGACAATTTGATTTAGTTAAAGGAAAGGCACAAGCTATAAAGAAAATTTGAAGTACATATGAGTACACAATGCAAAGAAAATTGGAAATAATTAAGAAGTATTTTTGTTAGAGTAGTCTAATTGTCTTTTTGTGTGTATTATGCGCGTCTAAAGGTTATCTACCGGTGAATATATATAATCTTCTCAACTTCAACTTCTTCAAATAGATTGTTTGTAATGCTTAACTTCTAACTCATTTCCCATATTCTACCCAACTACCTATGCACTATTTTCCCAACTTTAACAGCCTTAAACATTTTTCTTCTAACTGCTCACTTTTAACCTATTTTTTATTTTGGTCACGTTTAGACTACCTCCATGGAGTATTGTTTTCAAAACACATATTAATTATGTATTAACTATTTGGACTTCTTGAATCCTGAACTTCTCAATTGATTCCTATGTTCATGAATTATCTATCTAAATGACTTTCAGGATTTTTCGTATTTAGGCCTTTTTAATTTTGGGTCAAATGGGTTGAACTCTTTTTAGGCTATCAATATGTCCATGCATATGTTTGGTTGAGCAAACTAAATATATGATATTGAAGACTTTCTAGACTTCTAAAGTTATCAATATTTGCATGAGCAAACTCCATATCATTAAATTGACCTCCATCCTTGACTAGAAATTCATCCTTCTCAAAAATCAGCTCGACATTTTCACACCCTTTTAACTCTTCAGACTTATCCATGATCTTTTGCATTCAGAATTTAACTTTTGTAGCTACTGTAGCTTCTTTTTGTGAAAGTCTATTCATTAGGTTGCTCTTGACATCTAATAGCAATTGTAAATCAAACTTTGTTGCATTAACAATCGTAACCGGTAGAAATGGATCTTTATTTATTAATATGGTTTGGTTAACTTTAGAGAACAACAAAATTCTCTTGTTAATTAAATCTTGGATAATAGTCTTAAACCCCTAACATGAATTTGTTGGGTAACTCAAAGTATTTTAGTATTTGCAGTAATCTCTCCCTCTAATTTCTTTATCTGTGAAAATTTTATGCTTTGACAATAAGGTAATGAATTTTTCTTACAATAAGAAATCAAATATTTCCTTGTTTCCCACAATTTTCTTTTAATTTCAAGAGATTTACGTTTTGAAGAAGGGCAAAGGCAGGCTCTAGGGATGTTAACTTTGACCACTACTAAATCACATGAATTTGTCTTTATAACATAAGTACCTATTGAATTCTTTTGTCTTTATAACATAAGTACCTATTGAATTCTTTTTCTAATGTCCTTCTTTCTTAAAAAGTTCTTCATATTCGAACAACGTTATTGTCAATTAATAGAAATCATGAAATTTTATACCTTGAAAATTTTCTTCAATTTAATATTGAGACCCTTTTGAGCTAAAATGGGTTGTAATTGTATAGCAGTATCTGAAAACATATCTTGAGGGCGCCCTAAAGCTCTCATGATATCATTATGAATATACAAACCAAAACTGTGAAAGCCTAAAAATACACATACCCAGTTAAGATGTGATCTGATTGCATCACGATGCCTAAGAACACGATCTAATAGATCGTTGTATCGAGTAGTTGGATCATAGTCTCTTACCATA